>JAVJIF010007051.1:0-102246 GCA_038442645.1 Agave tequilana
GCTCTTATAAGGCCTAGTTTAATCCAATCACGGCTGAAAGTTTGACTTTTGGTTAAACTTTCAATCAAGATTAGAAACAAGGTTAAATGGTAGAAACTATTGAAAGTACACCTAGAGGGGGTGAATAGGTGTACCGCTAATCTAATGAACTAAATGCGAAAATTAAAACTAATTGCAACTACACTTAGTGCAACCAACGAGTGTAGTCGAATTCCCCGTGAAAGGCTCTGGACTAACTCCTCTTGATTCCTCTGAATAAGAGTTGAGGCACTATATGAAGCTCTCGTGGTTAAGCAAAAGTGAGGCATACAAACACACAAGCATGTAAATGATATGGGAAAGTAAAGCAATGCACAAAGTAAAGAGAGAGAGTTTAGAGTTAATGGATCAAACGCAAACAATAAGATTTGTTTCGAGGTTCGAGCACCGAGCTCTACGTCCCCGCCTTCACCGAGAAGGATTTCCAATCCACTAGGAGTACCGAACTCTCTCAACCAATACAACCTCCATCGAGGCAATACAAACACCACCTCACACAAGATGGGTAGGCCCGTAGCCAAACAACCCAATCCACCTCACACTTGAGGGATAGGCCCGTAGCCAACACCAACTCCACCTCACACTAGAGGGAGTAAACCACAACCTCAACCTCTCACGAGAGGGAGCTAACCACAACCCAAATCAACTTCTACCAAAGAGGGATACAACAAGTAAAAGGGTTACAACTTGGTGGTTTCCTCAACCACAAACAAATTTTCCCACAAATAAAGATCCTATAGATATGATAGAATGATATGGCTCAAGTGTGGAAAAACAAAGTGTTTTGATCAAAGAAAATCACTTTGGGAAAATACCAAATAGATATAGAATTTTAGACCAAAAAAAACTAATTCCCAAAACCCTATTTTCTTTGAATTTTCAAACACTTTTAAAACAAATAGATTAAGAAATTTTGCACCCAAAACTTTTGGCTTGAAAACACTAAAGAGTATGAAAATCTTCTCCTTCAAAAACTTAACCAAAATTCCATACAAATGGGGTTTAAAATAACCCTCCAACAAAAACTAGCCGTTGGGCTGAATTTTAGCTCTGGCGGCTGGCGGTCGACCGACCCGGTCGACCGCCAACAGTCAAAAAATTGACCGTTGGAGCTTCGGTCGACCGTCCTAATCCAGAGAGCAATTTTGCTCTCTGGCCGGTCGACCGTGCCTAGCTTACGGTCGACCGTCCGGTCGACAGCCCCCACCCGAGAGTGGGGGAAATGCAGTCGTTCGACCGCTCGGTCGACCGGCTCAAGTAGCTGGCCAACGTGCGCAAGCTTGTACACGTCGGTCGACCGGTCCGATCGACCGACTCTGGGTCCGGTCGACCGGCTCGGTCGACCGCCAGAGCCTGGCAGGCTGCATTCTGGGACAGAAAAACTTGGTATTTTAATTTCTAAAAAATCCCATAAAACTTCTAAAATTCCACAAAAATAGTTTTATCATAATACATTGATATACAAACTTGTGTGAAAAATTTCAACACAAATTTCAAACTTTTTGAACCATTTTTGTGTTATGAAAAAATTGCCGAAAACCAAAACCCGTATTTTTCCAAACTTGAATTTTTGAATTGAAAATATGTTTTGTCCAAAACTCATCCAAATACAAAAACATGATACTTAAACACTTTTAGGCATGTTGCATATGGATAGAAATCCAATATACATGAAACATATATATATATATATATATATATATATATATATATATATATATATATATATATATATATATATATCTCCATGTTTTTGACTTAAAATATGAAAATATGTTTTGTTAAAATACCAAAACACCAAACCTATGAATAGGCATATCAAAATAAGTTTGTCTAGGAAATTTAGCATGCATGTATATAGAATGGATCTAATATACATAAAACCAAGTAAACTTGTTTTGATATAATATCTATTCATGAAAACCAAGATCGGTTAAACAAAAAACCGAAAACCAAAATTCAAAACATAAAAACGTGTGTGTTGTGAACTTGAGCATATCACACTATTCTAATCTTTACAAATGGATCTAAAACAAACTATAAACTATGTACTGAGTCTTCTTGACGAACTCCGTCTTCAAGTCGACTCGATCTAAAACGTGATCCACCAAGCTTGACTCCAACGAGTGCCATATATGATCTTGATGCTCGGGCTCTTGAATCACCATGTGAATGGCTTCAAAACTCTTTTGTTGAAGCTAATCACCAACTAATATCTTGGTTAAAGATCTGAAACTAAACATCACAAGATTATTAGTAAACATAACTACATGAGTTAATCATCATCAAAACTAGAGTGGAAGGCCTCTAGGCCAACAATCTCCCCCTTTTTGATGATGACGAAACTCATGGAGTTATATATGCATGGATTAAAGTTAAGCTTCAAGGAAGCTCTCCCTTAACTCATGCATAACAATAAACAATAAATATATGCAATGAATATTAAACATGAAAATGCATAGACATGCATAAAATAATGAAATGTATAAAACATGTTCTTGATATCAATTGAAAGGTAACACTTTTTATAGCATGTTATTTGTAATAAAGCTCTTGATACCAATATTAACAAACATAAAACAAACATGCATATACAACATGAATATAAACTCAAATACTTCTCCCCCTTTTGTTAATCATCAACAAAGGGGTCAAGGAAAACAATAATAAAATGTTCTTCCCCTTTTTGTCTAAAACAAAAAAAATGATATCAATGAGGGGTAAAATCAAACCAATATGATACCAATTAAAAATATGTCAATGAAGTGCATTTAGATATCAATTGAAAGTGAACATAAAAATATTTAAGAAATGCCTACCAATTACCAATTGAAAGTAAAGAAGGCATTGAAAACAAATATGAAAACATATACCAATTGATAATAAAAAAAATTTGATACCAATTGTGAGTAAACAAATAACATCTTGATACCAATTGAAGGTATTTTCCTTTATAAGCATATGATACCAAATTAAAAATCAATATTTAATTTTTCAATCATTTTTCATCATAAAGTATGGGAGTGGAATACAAAAATAATGGTAAACAAAGTACCAATTGAAAGATGAATTCGAATTTTCTCCCCCTTTATGAAATACCAAATAAAACGATGCATAAGCTTATATTAGGATACCAATTGAAAACTAATCAAGAAACATGATAGTCATTAAAAATCAAGCTTAGCATAATCAAAATTTGTGCTAAAAAATATAAGGATATAGTAAGCACAAATAAAACATATATATATATATATATGTATGAAAAAAATGAGAAACCAATCGAAATTGATACTATTTGAAGTTAAGCATACATACGTAAAAAATATATGAGTATACAAGAAAAAAAGTCAATATTGATACCAATTGAAAAGATCCAATGGTACCAATTGAAACAATAATAAGATCAAGTGTATATCTCATATTTCCTATCCACCCATTTCATGCACATGTTTAAAAAGATTTTCAATATTAACATACAAGGCATGGTCGCCCAACCAACCGCCCGTAAATGGATAATAAAATAGGTTGATAATAAAATATGTTTGAAAACTCTACCATGTGAAGAATACGAACTAGTTAAAAGGTAAAACTTGTAAACTAGTACGAAATCCTTCAAGTAAAGAATAAAACAAAATTATATTTCATGAAAAACATGTAAATCACATGATCATTAAACACTCAAAATCTATATAGCCCATATCATACTCATGAAAACAAAATCATGAGAAAACAATAAGTGAGGTGAGTGTATAAGATATATGTGAAACACATTATCATGAAAATATGCAATCAAGCTCAAAATTCCTTAAAACATAAAAATCATTAAAACTAAAATTATTCACGGTATATATATGTCATGTACAAACTAAAGAATACATACATATCCAAATATAAATGAGTCCATAAATGTATATGCATGAAGGCAAGTGGCTCACGGATGTATATGTATAGCTAGTAGTTTGGACAAGATAGACATATACATGAAGCTAAATATGGAAAACATGCACAAAGATGGGAATACAAGTCAAATGCATGAATCATCAAAACTAGATTATACTAGCACATGTAATGAGTACAAATGAGCGTTTAAGCACAAACATATAATGATCTATTTGTGGCTCACTATATGTACAAGTATATATCCTAGTTTTAATGAAAACTAACATTTAAACAAGTAATCAAAACATGAAGCATAAAATGGGACATAAATCAACATGATAAACATAAATACGATCATTATGTAAATCCACATGCTATTAGACCTATGATATACATAATAGCTAAACAATGGTGAGAACACAACATATGGGTCCATATAAACATGAGTGATCTCAAATGCTATACATGCATATCAATGATCTAATAATCATGACATTTAACATAATAATCTATAAATATCAAAACATGCTATAAACAATGATATGAAAGCATGTAAATATAAACGGGAGTTAGAGATCGATACCAAAACCGATGAAGGCACCTCTCTAGTTCTCCAAACCAAGGTGGTCCTCCCACCAAACTCCCCTTGAAAGTAATGCATCCAAATATTTCACATGAAGCTCGGAACGCATCCACCTCAAGGCATCATAACTCTCACGTCATGCGAGAGCCCACACCTACATCAAATACAATAGGGGTGGTCTTTGGTACCCATACTCTTTTGGGTCCATGGGGGTTAGATCCTTTCCTAACCCAAACAAACTTAGTTGCTAAATTTTCATCATGTTTCTTATCATAGCAAAATTTAGCAAGGTGGCCCTTACGTCCACAATGTGTACAAGTGTATGATTAGTCTACAAATTCTGCATTATTATATCGCATTTCTCACCGATTTATGAATAAATAGTCGTCTAAATCGTGTTTTGGTCTTAATTGCAGGTAGATCCAAAGTCCAAGGGCAAAGATGGAATAAGAGCCTAATTCATCCCAATTTATGTTAATTAATCCCGCATTACTTGGAGACCAAGCAAAGGATTCTCTAGAACATGCATTGAACCTAGACTCCTGCGCTGTCAGACGAATATTCGGGTGAAAGTACCAAAAACGGGATATACCCTGAACATTCTCGAAGCCAGACGGAGCCCCTGACGAAATCCCGTGACCTAAATCTCTGGAAATGCCGCGGATCCGCGGCAATCCTTGTGGATCCGTGGCAAAGTTAGGGAGCCACTCGTCAATTTTCGACACGTGGCCCCGTCTCGTCTTTCAGAGCCTTCTTTCGCCTATAAATAGACCTGCAGTGGCCCAAAACGCAAGCAGTCTTCGTTTTTAGGAGTAGGTGCAGATTTTAGGAGAGATTTAGTGTAGTGTAGGTGCTTTTCATTTCTCTTCTCTTGTATTTTCATTTATTTTTAGATCATTATAGTAGGGCTGAGTGATTTCTAGAGAGAGAGATAGCAAGGGATTGATGTAATAGAGAGTGACACTCTATGTAAAGATGCCTCCTTTCTCTTCCAATGTAATCTCCTTCACTTCTACATGATTTCTTGCTAGTTTTTTCTCATGGCAATCTAACTACTAACCACTAACCATCTAACCACTTACTTGATAATCCATATGAATCGGGTTGCCTCTACAAGGCCTTGTTCTTGCAAGAGCCATTGATGGCCAAAGATGATGGGTTCTAACATCTAACTTGCTAACTTGCTAACCAAGCTAACTCTCTTTATTTCATGCTCTTTTATTTCATGCTAGTAGTGTAATGAGTAATGCTTGTAGTAGCTTGTTCTTGAATGCAATGTTTTGAATGTGATGAACCATCCATGAGCCATGCTTTGTACCGTCTCTTGGAGCCAAGGATTGTGATGGCCAAGGATCAAAATGTGAGGCAACTATCTCGAAGAGGTTAGCATGGTTAGTGGAGCATTTAGTAATTAGTAGCCATGAGTTTTCTTTTAGCTTGTTTTAGAAATCATTTTAAGTTTCTTTTGATCATTTCCATCGTTGTTTTCACCGTCTTCTTTGTTCACCTTTGTTCCATCTTCTTTTCTAATCGCTTTCCAAATCACTTCTCTTTTGTTTTCTTCGCCGTTTTCATCGCTCTCCTCACCTACCACATGCTTGTTTTCCCTTTCTTTTCTTTTCATTTTCTTTCTCATTCTTTCAACATAGAAGAAGTGTTAACAACTGACGTGAACAGAGACTGTTAATGCTTCTATCGCCTCCCTTCCCTGTGGATACGACCCGTTGAGCCAATGCTATAATGGAAGTATCGAGGGTACATTAGCACATTCGAGCTTTTCATCGATTTTACATAAAACACGTTTTTGAGTGCTAGTTCCGCCCCCGATCAAAATTTTGGCGCCGTTGCCGGGGAAGGGAATGGTTTTGATGTCACGTTTTTGTTAACATTGTCTTCTCTGTTTTGGTGTGCAGAGCAATATTTACAGGTGCTTAACATTGCAGAACAGAAACTAGCTTGCCTCTCCCTGCTCTTGAAAGCATGGCCCCAGTTTCTAAACAAAAGCCGCGAAATCGCGACATTTGCCGCGCAACCGCGGCCATTGTGAAATAATTTTGTATCTTGTTTGTTCTGGGATGTGTATCTTGTAATAGCTAGTTGATTTGTACTGCTATCTTTCTGCTTTGCTTGCCTACACACCATAAATAAATAAAAGAACTAAAATACGGTAATTGGACGCTTTTAAAACGGCTTAGACATTTGCATTTAGGCACGTGTCAATTCAATTCCAATATATTGTATTTTGTTCTGTTGTTGTGATCTGGATGGAGATGTACATATGGCATTGCATATAGCATAGGACAAACACGTGGGTGATTTATCGCTTTGTGTTATATTCTTGTCTATATTGCACACTTGTACAAATTGAATTTAAGGGCAAAACACATACAAGATAAGGTGGGATTTCATCACCCTTCCTTTGCCCAAAAATCATCTCCCCACTCACACAACCCAAGCCCTAATAAAATTTGAATAGACGTTGGCCACTAGGGACATCTCGCCTAGGTCTAGGTCAACCCTCCTATTGGCATGGTTTTGCTTTTTCTTTTCTTTTTGTTTGTTGTTTGATTTTTCTTTTTGTTTGTGATTGTTTGTGAAATGGCATTCAACAATAACAATTCTTTCAATCCGAACATGAATCCATATTTCACACCAACCCCATTTGATTCGGATAATTCCAACCCGGTGTTTTATAATATGCACCAACCATATACACCGGGTTGACTTATCCGAATCAATACAACCCATACCCACATTCTTATGACTATAATTTCCAAAATAATTTCAACTCTTCACAGAGTCATTGGGGATTCACATACCCCGAGTCAAATTTTCAACCTCCTTGTCCACCATATTCACCTTGTCCACAATATTCATTTCCCGAGTTCACTTCCTACACTCCTTTTTCTGGACCTCCCATTAAAGAAAAATCTGAGTTCCAAAAGAGGATAGAAGCCAATATACAAGAGAATGAGCAACAATTTCAAGAAATATTGGCTTCTCTAAAACATATTCAAGAGTCTTGCTCAGTTCCACCTCCTTATAATGAACAACCATTTGCCTTGGAAACGAGTAAAGAACTCTTGTGTGAGTCCAAGCTTCAATCTCAACACATTTTTGACTCACATTATTCACAAAATTTCCAAAACCAAGATTCTTATACTCCCATTCTAGAGCAACCACTTGGAGATACATCAAGTCTAGAAAAGAGTATAGAAATCTTAGAGGAGTCTATGTTACAATATCAAAGATCACATGCCGAGTCTGTCAATAGATTGGAAACACAATTGAGTCAATTGGTTAACATTTATAGGAATGAGGAAACTCTATCTTATCAACCTTTGACCAATTCAGCTATGCCAAACTCTATTGATATGACCCAAGACTCCTGTCATTTTGGAAATCAAGATTCAATTCAGCACACCCACCTGAACTTGTCCAAACTTCAGATCCCATTGACATTTTGGCAAGTTATACTTTTCCTGAAATTGAACTTGAGCATTAATATGATCCTGAACTTCCACTTGATAATTCAATTTCACTTCCTGATTCAATTATGACTCCGGTATCTTTACCTGATTTCATTCCATTTCCCGAGTCAGTATTGGATCCAGTGCCTATCCATTGTGAAATTGAATCACCAATCTATTATGATGATCATATTGAACTTGACCAATTTCATACTTTTGAAAGTCCCATTGATTAATTGGCAAGTTCTCATTTTTGTGGAATTGAACTAAATGAGGAATGTGACTTTGATCCTCCAATTTGTGATCTTGTTCAAATTCCCGAATCACTATTGACTCCTGTTTTGTTACCCAATTTGAGCAACATTTTTAGAGTCAGTTTTGATTCCCATACCTGTCATTCCTGAACTTGAATCACCACTCATAGAAAGTCACATTCCATCATGGGAAAATGAATGTAGACTTGAGTTTCATTTTCTTGATTTGGACCCACTTCCTGAACCGATCTCGACTCCTGAACCTTTACTTGACTTGAGTCATTTTTCTGAGTCGATATTAGTTCCTGTACTTCCTGAGTCCAAATCAATCATTCCATTCTGGGACAAGGGCTTTGATAAATTTGACTCCGAAATTATTTTGAAAATTTGGAAATTAGATGGGGTAAAATTTTTAATAAAAATCATGCATATATACATCTTTCTAGTGGGTTATATTCTTGAGATTTCTGGTGGGTTCCTCCGGACTCCACGCAAGAATGATTGGGCCGCCTTTCGTGGACCAATCAGACCGCCACCGGAACCACCACCTTGAGGTAATTTTTTCCTTCCCTCTCTATTTGTTTCATACATACATACATCACGATGCATTGAGGACAATGCATGAGATAAGTGTGGGGGAGGGTTTACTAACTTAGAGTTTTTAGATTTTCTTTCTTTTACACTTCTTTTAGGATATTTTTTTAGAAATCTTTTCTTTTGTATAGGAATTTTCTCTTTCTTTAAAAACTTTTTGAAATAAGAGACAAAGTTTTGATCTATTTTTAAGAAAATTAAGATGATCTTAGAAATTAAGGAAGCCTTAATTATGACATCTTAAATCTAGTTGAAATAATGGATCTTGTTTAAAATTATAGGCTAAGTAAGATAAATTGGGGAGATATTTTTATCTTGAATTTTTTGCCATAGATAGTATGCACTTCACACTTACACAATTTTTGAGATGGAAACAAAGACCTAAAATGCCATAAAGCAAAAATAAATTAAAAAAGAAAAAAATTTAAATAAATAAAACATCACTTATTAAGCTGGATAATTATGCCTCAAGAAGCATGATTATTCACGCCTAACGGTGGTAAAGGAAATAAATAATCCCCTTTAGTTTTGTGGCCTTTTTTACTCGAGTCCTTAAACCCGAGGGATGTTTTCTCATCTGGTGCCCTAGGACCATCTAGTTTGGGAGTCATCGGTTATAGGCTCGCTACATGGGTGAACTAGAAAGCCTAAACTAAGGGAAGAAAAAAAAAAGAAGAAGAAAAAGAAAAAGAAAATAAATATATATAAATAAATGGCTTGATGGTTAGAGTTGAAATCCCAGAAATCTTCACTACCACAAAGTGCATATTATCTAGGTTTTATGAAAGATAAAATATTCAATCCAATTTTGAATTCTTACCTTAATTAAAAACAAGATCTTGCATAGAGACTATGTTTAAGGAAGAATGATTTTTGGTGGACTTATAACCTTAGATCGCTTATATTTTTGCAAAAATATTTCATAAACTTGTCTCTCTTTCAAAATGTGTTTTCAAAATACTAACATTTGTCTTCTTTCTTTATGGATTTTGTGGGTGCAATCCGCTGAAAACCCTCAGGAGACAACACTCCTCCTCTAGGGTAACCTAGAGGTTTAACGGCTTGTTGCACACGCTCAGTGCAATTGCGTCACCTGCGAAAGTGGTGTAATAACCCTTGTAGTATAGTTTTTCTTTTCTTGTTTTGCTCGGGACGAGCAAAAGAATAAGTGTGGGGGTGTGATTAGTCTACAAATTCTGCATTATTATATCGCATTTCTCACCGATTTATGAATAAATAGTCGTCTAAATCGTGTTTTGGTCTTAATTGCAGGTAGATCCAAAGTCCAAGGGTAAAGATGGAATAAGAGCCTAATTCATCCCAATTTATGGTAATTAATCCCGCATTACTTGGAGACCAAGTAAAGGATTCTCTAGAACATGCATTGAACCTAGACTCCTGCGCTGTCAGACGAATATTTGGGTGAAAGTACCAGAAACCGGATATACCCTGAACATTCTCGAAGCCAGACGGAGCCCCTGACGAAATCCCGTGACCTAACTCTCTGGAAATGCCGCGGATCCGCGGCAATCCTTTCGGATCCGCGGCAAAGTTAGGGAGCCACGCGTCGATTTTCGACACGTGGCCCCGTCTCGTCTTCCAGAGCCTTCTTTCGCCTATAAATAGACCTGCAGTGGCCCAAAACGCAAGCAGTCTTCGTTTTTAGGAGTAGGTGCAGATTTTAGGAGAGATTTAGTGTAGTGTAGGTGCTTTTCATTTCTCTTCTCTTGTATTTTCATTTGTTTTTAGATCATTGTAGTAGGGCTGAGTGATTTCTAGAGAGAGATAGCAAGGGATTGATGTAATAGAGAGTGACACTCTATGTAAAGATGCCTCCTTTCTCTTCCAATGTAATCTCCTTCACCTTTTACATGATTTCTTGCTAGTTTTTCTTCTCATGGCAATCTAACTACTAACCACTAACCATCTAACCACTTACTTGATAATCCACATGAATCGGGTTGCCTCTACAAGGCCTTGTTCTTGCAAGAGCCATTGATGACCAAAGATGATGGGTTCTAACATCTAACTTGCTAACTTGCTAACCAAGCTAACTCTCTTTTATTTCATGCTCTTTTATTTCATGCTAGTAGTGTAATGAGTAATGCTTGTAGTAGCTTGTTCTTGAATGCAATGTTTTGAATGTGATGAACCATCCATGAGCCACGCTTTATACCGTCTCTTGGAGCCAAGGATTGTGATGGCCAAGGATCAAAATGTGAGGCAACTATCTCGAAGAGGTTAGCATGGTTAGTGGAGCATTTAGTAGTTAGTAGCCATGAGTTTTCTTTTAGCTTGTTTTAGAAATCATTTTCAAGTTTCTTTTGATCATTTCCATCGTTGTTTTCACCGTCTTCTTTGTTCACCTTTGTTCCATCTTCTTTTCTAATCGCTTTCCAAATCACTTCTCTTTTGTTTTCTTCGCCGTTTTCATCGCTCTCCTCACCTACCACATGCTTGTTTTCCCTTTCTTTTCCTTTTCATTTTCTTTCTCATTCTTTCAACATAGAAGAAGTGTTAACAACTGACGTGAATAGAGACTGTTAATGCTTCTATCGCCTCCCTTCCCTGTGGATACGACCCGTTGAGCCAATGCTATAACGGAAGTATCGAGGGTATATTAGCACATTCGAGCTTTTCATCGATTTTACATAAAACACATTTTTGAGTGCTAGTTCCGCCCCCGATCAAAATTTTGGCGCCGTTGCCGGGGAAGGGAATGGTTTTGATGTCACGTTTTTGTTAACATTGTCTTCTCTGTTTTGGTGTGCAGAGCAATATTTACAGGTGCTTAACATTGCAGAACAGAAACTAGCTTTGCCTCTCCCTGCTCTTGAAAGCAGGGCCCCAGTTTCTAAACAAAAGCCGCGAAATCGCGACATTTGCCGCGCAACCGCGGCCATTGTGAAATAATTTTGTATCTTGTTTGTTCTGGGATGTGTATCTTGTAATAGCTAGTTGATTTGTACTGCTATCTTTCTGCTTTACTTGCCTACACACCATAAATAAATAAAAGGACTAAAATACGGTAATTGGACGCTTTTAAAACGGCTTAGACATTTGCATTTAGGCACGTGTCAATTCAATTCCAATATACTGTATTTTGTTCTGTTGTTGTGATCTGGATGGAGATGTACATATGGCATTGCATATAGCATAGGACAAACACGTGGGTGATTTATCGCTTTGTGTTATATTCTTGTCTATATTGCACACTTGCACAAATTGCATTTAAGGGCAAAACCCATACAAGATAAGGTGGGATTTCATCACCCTTCCTTTGCCCAAAAATCATCTCCCCACTCACACAACCCAAGCCCTAATAAAATTTGAATAGACGTTGGCCACTAGGGACATCTCGCCTAGGTCTAGGTCAACCCTCCTATTGGCTTGGTTTTGCTTTTTCTTTTCTTTTTGTTTGTTGTTTGATTTTTCTTTTTGTTTGTGATTGTTTGTGAAATGGCATTCAACAATAACAATTCTTTCAATCCGAACATGAATCCATATTTCACACCAACCCCATTTGATTCGGATAATTCCAACCCGGTGTTTTACAATATGCACCAACCATATACACCGGGTTGGCCTTATCCGAATCAATAAAACCCATACCCACATTCTTATGACTATAATTTCTAAAATAATTTTAACTCTTCACAGAGTCATTGGGGATTCACATACCCCGAGTCAAATTTTCAACCTCCTTGTCCACCATATTCACCTTGTCCACAATATTCATTTCCCGAGTTCACTTCCTACACTCCTTTTTCTGGACCTCCCATTAAAGAAAAATCTGAGTTCCAAAAGAGGATAGAAGCCAATATACAAGAGAATGAGCAACAACTTCAAGAAATATTGGCTTCTCTAAAACATATTCAAGAGTCTTGCTCAGTTCCACCTCCTTATAATGAACAACCATTTGCCTTGGAAACGAGTAAAGAACTCTTGTGTGAGTCCAAGCTTCAATCTCAACACATTTTTGACTCACATTATTTACAAAATTTCCAAAACCAAGATTCTTATACTCCCGTTCTAGAGCAACCACTTGGAGATACATAGAAGTCTAGAAAAGAGTATAGAAATCTTAGAGGAGTCTATGTTACAATATCAAAGATCACATGCCGAGTCTGTCAATAGATTGGAAACACAATTGAGTCAATTGGTTAACATTTATAGGAATGAGGAAACTCTATCTTATCAACCTTTGACCAATTCAGCTATGCCAAACTCTATTGATATGACCCAAGACTCCTGTCATTTTGGAAATCAAGATTCAATTTCAGCACACCCACCTGAACTTGTCCAAACTTCAGATCCCATTGACATTTTGGCAAGTTATCCTTTTCTTAAAATTAAACTTGAGCATGAATATGATCCTGAACTTCCACTTGATAATTCAATTTCACTTCCTGATTCAATTATGACTCCGGTATCTTTACCTGATTTCATTCCATTTCCCGAGTCAGTATTGGATCTAGTGCCTATCCATTGTGAAATTGAATCACCAATCTATTATGATGATCATATTGAACTTGACCAATTTCATACTTTTGAAAGTCCCATTGATAAATTGGCAAGTTCTCATTTTTGTGAAATTGAACTAAATGAGGAATGTGACTTTGATCCTCCAATTTGTGATCTTGTTCAAATTCCCGAATCACTATTGACTCCTGTTTTGTTACCCAATTTGAGCAACATTTTTAGAGTCAGTTTTGATTCCCATACCTGTCATTCCTGAACTTGAATCACCACTCATAGAAAGTCACATTCCATCATGGGAAAATGAATGTGGACTTGAGTTTCATTTTCTTGATTTGGACCCACTTCCTGAACCGATCTCGACTCCTGAACCTTTACTTGACTTGAGTCATTTTTCTGAGTCAATATTAGTTCCTGTACTTCCTGAGTCCAAATCAATCATTCCATTCTGGGACAAGGGCTTTGATAAATTTGACTCCGAAATTATTTTGAAAATTTGGAAATTAGATGGGGTAAATTTTTTAATAAAAATCATGCATATATACATCTTTCTAGTGGGTTGTATTCTTGAGATTTCTGGTGGGTTCCTCCGGACCCACGCAAGAATGATTGGGCCGCCTTTCGTGGACCAATCAGACCGCCACCGGAACCGCCACCGGAACCACCACCTTGAGGTAATTTTTTCCTTCCCTCTCTATTTGTTTCATGCATACATACATCACGATGCATTGAGGACAATGCATGAGATAAGTGTGGGGGAGGGTTTACTAACTTAGAGTTTTTAGATTTTCTTTCTTTTACACTTCTTTTAGGATATTTTTTTTAGAAATCTTTCCTTTTGTATAGGAATTTTCTCTTTCTTTAAAAACTTTTTGAAATAAGAGACAAAGTTTTGATCTATTTTTAAGAAAATTAAGATGATCTTAGAAATTAAGGAAGCCTTAATTATGACATCTTAAATCTAGTTGAAATAATGGATCTTGTTTAAAATTATAGGCTAAGTAAGATAAATTGGGGAGATATTTTTATCTTGAATTTTTTGCCATAGATAGTATGCACTTCACACTTACACAATTTTTGAGATGGAAACAAAGACCTAAAATGCCATAAAGCAAAAATAAATAAAAAAAAGAAAAAAAATTAAATAAATAAAACATCACTTATTAAGCTGGATAATTATGCCTCAAGAAGCATGATTATTCACGCCTAACGGTGGTAAAGGAAATAAATAATCCCCTTTAGTTTTGTGGCCTTTTTTACTCGAGTCCTTAAACCCGAGGGATGTTTTCTCATCTGGTGCCCTGGACCATCTGGTTTGGGAGTCATCGGTTATAGGCTCGCTACATGGGTGAACTAGAAAGCCTAAACTAAGGGAAAAAAAAAAGAAGAAGAAAAAGAAAAAGAAAATAAATATATATAAATAAATGGCTTGATGGTTAGAGTTGAAATCCCAGAAATCTTCACTATCACAAGTGCATATTATCTAGGTTTTATGAAAGATAAAATATTCAATCCAATTTTGAATTCTTACCTTAATTAAAAACAAGATCTTGCATAGAGACTATGTTTAAGGAAGAATGATTTTTGGTGGACTTATAACCTTAGATCGCTTATATTTTTGCAAAAATATTTCATAAACTTGTCTCTCTTTCAAAATGTGTTTTCAAAATACTAACATTTGTCTTCTTTCTTTATGGATTTTGTGGGTGCAATCCGCTGAAAACCCTCAGGAGACAACACTCCTCCTCTAGGGTAACCTAGAGGCTTAACGGCTTGTTGCACACGCTCAGTGCAATCGCGTCACCTACGAAAGTGGTGTAATAACCCTTGTAGTATAGTTTTTCTTTTCTTGTTTTGCTCGGGACGAGCAAAAGAATAAGTGTGGGGGTGTGATTAGTCTACAAATTCTGCATTATTATATCGCATTTCTCACCGATTTATGAATAAATAGTCGTCTAAATCGTGTTTTGGTCTTAATTGCAGGTAGATCCAAAGTCCAAGGGCAAAGATGGAATAAGAGCCTAATTCATCCCAATTTATGGTAATTAATCCTGCATTACTTGGAGACCAAGCAAAAGATTCTCTAGAACATGCATTGAACCTAGACTCCTGCGCTGTCAGACGAATATTCGGGTGAAAGTACCAGAAACCGGATATACCCTGAACATTTTCGAAGCCAGACGGAGCCCCTGACGAAATCTCGTGACCTAACTCTCTGGAAATGCCGCGGATCCGCGGCAATCCTTTCGGATCCGCGGCAAAGTTAGGGAGCCACGCGTCGATTGTTGACACGTGGCTCCGTCTCGTCTTCCAGAGCCTTCTTTCGCCTATAAATAGACCTGCAGTGGCCCAAAACGCAAGCAGTCTTCGTTTTAGGAGTAGGTGCAGATTTTAGGAGAGATTTAGTGTAGTGTAGGTGCTTTTCATTTCTCTTCTCTTGTATTTTCATTTGTTTTTAGATCATTGTAGTAGGGCTGAGTGATTTCTAGAGAGAGATAGCAAGGGATTGATGTAATAGAGAGTGACACTCTATGTAAAGATGCCTCCTTTCTCTTCCAATGTAATCTCCTTCACCTTCTACATGATTTCTTGCTAGTTTTTCTTCTCATGGCAATCTAACTACTAACCACTAACCATCTAACCACTTACTTGATTATCCACATGAATCGGGTTGCCTCTACAAGGCCTTGTTCTTGCAAGAGCCATTGATGGCCAAAGATGATGGGTTCTAACATCTAACTTGCTAACTTGCTAACCAAGCTAACTCTCTTTTATATTATGCTCTTTTATTTCATGCTAGTAGTGTAATGAGTAATGCTTGTAGTAGCTTGTTCTTGAATGCAATGTTTTGAATGTGATGAACCATCCATGAGCCATGCTTTGTACCGTCTCTTGGAGCCAAGGATTGTGATGGCCAAGGATCAAAATGTGAGGCAACTATCTCGAAGAGGTTAGCATGGTTAGTGGAGCATTTAGTAGTTAGTAGCCATGAGTTTTCTTTTAGCTTGTTTTAGAAATCATTTTCAAGTTTCTTTTGATCATTTCCATCGTTGTTTTCACCGTCTTCTTTGTTCACCTTTGTTCCATCTTCTTTTCTAATCGCTTTCCAAATCACTTCTCTTTTGTTTTCTTCGCCGTTTTCATCGCTCTCCTCACCTACCACATGCTTGTTTTCCCTTTCTTTTCCTTTTCATTTTCTTTCTCATTCTTTCAACATAGAAGAAGTGTTACAACTGACGTGAATAGAGACTGTTAATGCTTCTATCGCCTCCCTTCCCTGTGGATACGACCCGTTGAGCCAATGCTATAACGGAAGTATCGAGGGTACATTAGCACATTCGAGCTTTTCATCGATTTTACATAAAACACGTTTTTGAGTGCTAGTTCCGCCCCCGATCAGTGTACACATGAGCATACAAAGTATGATGGATGTGACCGTGAGGAGCATGTGTATGCCGTGGATGGTGTGCATGCAAAGATGGAACTTGTTTCTTTCGAAACAAAGATTCCAAACGTGTATTGATTCACAACACAATGGCTCAAAGTGGAGCCCAAACAATCCATATTCTTCTTTAGCATAGATATATAATTTTTAATTAAAGAAGAAGTATGGCATGCAATAGGTGAGCTAGGTGAAACTACACTAGCATGGCAAACATGTGAATCTATATCAATTTTCAAAGATTCATTTTTCTTTAAACAATCTTCTAAATCCTTGGAAATAGAAGCAATCTTCATTTTTAAAGAATAATTCTCTTTTAAAACAAAATTAACTTTTGAAGACAAGTTTTCATTTTTCTTCAAAATTATTTCACAATCATTTTTTATGTTTCAAAAATTCATTTTCTTTTAGGGCAAGTTCAAGTTTAGATTTCAATGAATCCCTTTCATTAGAAATCTCCACTTTATCTTGCAAAACCAAATCAAGTCTTGAACATAAATCCTTATTTTCTTTATTAAGTTCAAAACTCTTCTTTTTCAAAAGATTATATTTTTCCAATAACTTTTCACATACAATTGAAAGTTTTTCATTCAAAGCATTGGCATCAACATAATCATCACATGAAGAACTAGCACATCACTATCTAATTGAGATTCCGAATATACCTCAAGGGAGTCATTCCCTTGGATCATGTAGCATTGTGTCTCGGATTCTCCACTAAATTCATCCTCCACAATGTTAAGTGATTGTAGCTCGGAGGAGGTCAACTTGTTCCACACTGCAAAGGCGGAATCATAGTTAGAAACAAGCATAAGATATTCTTTGTTAAGCGTGCTTCTAAGTGCCTCAACGGCTTGTGCATTGGCCCCTATATGATTGCTATCATAAGAGTAGGATTTCTTGGTAATAGCAAGGTAAACATGCAAGCCTTGGGTTTTCAGGTACATGAACATCCTAAATTTTCACATGTCAATGTTGGAGAATCAAACATGGGAGGTGACAAGCAATCCATGAGTGTGTGTAAACAATATACGTGTGCAAAAATAAATGATAGATTAGCAAACCAAGATCACACTCCTACGTGGTTAAACCAAATATCAGGAGCGTAGGCTCTGATCCAATTGAAAGTACACCTAGAAGGGGGTGAATAGGTGTACCGCTAATCTAATGAACTAAATGCGGAAATTAAAAACTAATTGCAACTACACTTAGTGCAACCAACGAGTGTAGCCGAATTCCCCATGAAGGGCTCTGGACTAACTCCTCTTGATTCCTCTGAATAAGAGTTGAGGCGCTATATTTAGCTCTCGTGGTTAAGCACAAGTGAGGCACACAAACACACAAGCATGTAAATGATATGGGAAAGTAAAGCAATGCATAAAGTAAAGAGAGAGAGTTTAGAGTCAATGGATTAAATGCAAACAACAAGATTTGTTTCGAGGTTCGAGCACCGAGCTCTACGTCCCCACCTTCACCGAGAAGGATTTCCAATCCACTAGGAGTATCAAACTCCTCTCTCAACCAATACAACCTCCACCGAGGCAATACAAACACCACCTCATACAAGAGGGGTAGGCCCATAGCCAAACAACCACAATCCACCTCACACTTGAGGGATAGGCCCGTAGCCAACACCAACTCCACCTCACACTAGAGGGAGTAAACCACAACCTCAACCTCTCACTAGAGGGAGCTAACCACAACCCAAATCAACCTCTACCAAAGAGGGTTACAACAAGTAAAAGGATTACAACTTGGTGGTTTCCTCAAACACAAACAAATTTTCCCACAAATAAAGATCCTATAGATAGGATGAATGATATGGCTCAAGTGTGGAAAAACAAAGTGTTTTGATCAAAGAAAATCACTTTGGGAAAATACCAAATAGATATAGAATTTTAGACCAAAAAAAACTAATTCCCAAAACACTATTTTCTTTGAATTTTCAAACACTTTTAAAAACAAATAGAGATTAAGAAATTTTGCACCCAAAACTTTTGGCTTGAAAACACTAAAGAGTATGAAAATTTTCTCCTTCAAAAACTTAACCAAAATCCCATACAAATGGGGTTTAAATAACCCTCCAACAAAAATTAGCCGTTGGGCTGAATTTCAGCTCTGGCAGCTGGCGGTCGACCGGCCCGGTCGACCGCCAACGGTCAAAAAATTGACCGTTGGAGCTTTGGTCAACCGCCCGGTCGACCGTCCCAATCCAGAGAGCAATTTTGCTCTCTGGTCGGTCGATAGCCCGTCGACCGTGCCTAGCTTACGTCGACCGTCCGGTTAACCGCCCCCACCCGAGAGTGGGGGACTTGCAGTCAATCGACCGCTCGGTCGACCGGCTCAAGTAGCTGGCCAACGTGCACAAGCTTGTGCACGTCGGTCGACCGGTCCGGTCGACCGACTCTGGGTCCGGTCGACCGGCCCGGTCGACCGCCAGAGCCTGGCAGGCTGCATTATGGGACAGAAAAACTTGGTATTTTATTTTCAAAAAAATCCCATAAAACTTCTAAAATTTCACAAAAATAGTTTTGTCATAATACATTGATATACAAACTTGTGTGAAAAATTTCAACACAAATTTCAAACTTTTTGAACCATGTTTGTGTTATGGAAAAATTACTCAAAACCAAAACCCGTATTTTTCCAAACTTGGATTTTTGAATTGAAAATATGTTTTGTCCAAAACTCATCCAAATACAAAAACATGATACTTAAACACTTTTAGGCATGTTGCATATGGATAGAAATCCAATATACATGAAACATATATATATATCCATGTTTTTGACTTAAAATACGAAAATATGTTTTGTTAAAATACCAAAACACCAAACCTATGAATAGGCATATCAAAATAAGTTTGTCTAGGAAATTTAGCATGCATGTATATAGAATGGATCTAATATACATAAAACCAAGCAAACTTGTTTTGATATAATATCTATTCATGAAAACCAAGATCGGTTAAATCAAAAACCGAAAACCAATATTCAAAACATAAAAACGTGTGTGTGTTGTGAACTTGAGCATATCGCACTATTCTAATCTTTACAAATGGATCTAAAACAAACTATAAACTATGTACCGAAGTCTTCTTGACGAACTCCGTCTTCAAGTCGACTCGATCTAAAACGTGATCCACCGAGCTAACTCCAACGAGTGCTATATATGATCTTGATGCTCGGGCTCTTGAATCACCATGTGAATGGCTTCAAAACTCCTTTGTTGAAGCTAATCACCAACTAATATCTTGGTTAAAGATCTGAAACTAAACATCACAAGATTATTAGTAAACATAACTACATGAGTTAATCATCATCAAAACTAGAGTGGAAGGCCTCTGGGCCAACAACTATGTAATATCCTTTCCGGCTCTTACAAATCATGTTTCCTCTCTGTTTAAGCCCATTCAACTCTTATAAGGCCTAACCTAAAGCTAATCAGAACTGAAAGTTTGACTTTTGGTTAAACTTGCCTATTAAGAATAGAAACAAGGTTAGTTGGTAGTATTTATATATTAAAATTATGTAATATTACTCATCGTTTGTGAAAATCAAGTTTTCTCCTCATTTAGGCCTTATTCGTCTCTTCTAAGACCTAATTTAGACCAATCGCTTTCAGTCAAACTTCAAAATAAGACTAGGAATAAGCTTAATTGGTAGTATTTGTATATAAAAACTATGTAATACCACTCTTGACTCTTGAGAACCACGTTTTCTCCCGTTTAGGCCCTATTTAGCTCTTATATGGCTTACTTCAGGATGATCAGGGGTAAAAGTTTGACTTTTGGTCAAACTTCCTAATTAAGACTAGAAACGTGGTTAATTTATAGTAATTATATATAGAAACTATGTAACACTACTCCTGACTCTTGAAAATCATGTTTTCTTTCCGTGTGGACCTTACTCGGCTCTTATAAGGCCTAGTTCAGGCCAATCGTTAAAAGTTTGACTTTTTATCAAACTTCCCAATTAATACTAGAAATAAGGTTAATTGGAAGTAATGTACATAGAAACTATGTTACTCCTGACTCTTGAGAACCACTTTCCCCCATGTTTGTTCCTTATTCAGCTCCTATAAGGCCTAATTTAGGCCAATTGGGGCTGAAAGTTTAGCTTTTAGTCAAACTTTTCAATTAAAACTAGAAATAAATTTAATTAATAGTATTTATACATAGAAACTATGTAACACTACACCCAACTCTTGAGAACCAAGTTATCCCCATGTTTGTTCACTCTTCGGCTCTTATAAGGCCTTGTTGAGGCCAATCGGGGTTGAAAGTTTGGCTTTTGGTCAAACTTCCAAATTAAAACTAGAAATAAGTTTAATTGATTATATTTGTACATAGAAACTTTGTAATACTACTCCCAGCTCTTGAAAATCTCATTTTCTCCCCGTCTAGGCTCTATTTGGCTTTTAGTTCAGGCTACATTGGGCCTGAAAGTTTGACTTTTAATCAAACCTTCTAATTAAGATCAGAAATAAGTTTAATTGATAGTATTTGTACATAGAAATAATGTAATACCACTCCTGACTCTTGAATATCACATTTTCTCCTTGTTTAGGCTCTATTCGGCTCTTATATGACCTAGTACAAGCCGATCGGGGATGAAAGTCAACTTTCCATTTAAGAAGAGAAACAATATTAATTGCTAATAATTGTACATATAAACTGTGTAATACTACTCGTGTCTCTTTATAACCATGTTCTCTTATGTTTATTCCCTCTTCGGCTCTTATGAGGTACTCAGGCCAATCAGGACTGAAAATTTGACTTTTTGTCAAACTTACAATTAAAACTAGAAAAAAGGTTAATTGCTAGTATTTGTACATAGAAACTTTGTAATATCATTCCCAGCTCTACGACCCATGATTTCTCCCCGTTCGGGCCCTATTCGGGTTTTTTATATAGCCTAGTTCAGACTAATCGGGGATGCAAGTTTGACTTTTAGTCAAATTTACTAATTAAGACTAGAAATAAGGTAAATTGGTAGTATTTGTATATAGAAATGATTAATACCACTCACGCCTCTTGAAAACCCTGTTTCTACCCGTTTAGACCTTTTTCGGCTCTTTAAGGCTTTGTGCAGAACAAAGCGAGGCCAAAAGTTTGACTTTTGGTCAAACTTCCCAATTAAGGCAAGAATTGGGTTAATTTGTATTATTTGTAATAAGAAAGAATGTAATACTACTCTCATATCTTGAGAACCACGTTTTTCCCTCGTTTAGGCCCCACTAAGCTTTTATAGGGCCATGTTCAGGCCAATCAGGGTTGAATGTGACTTTTGGTCAAACGTTCCAATTAATACTAGAAAATAAATTAGTTGGAAGTAATTGTATATAGTAACTATGTATTACTACTCCCATCTCTTGAGAACTATGTTTCTCCATGTTTGTTTCCTATACGGCTCTTATAAGGCCTAGTTTAGTCCAATCGGGGCTGAAAGTTTGATTTTTGGTCAAACTTCCCAATTAAGACTGAAAATAAGATTAATTGAAAGTATTTATATATAGAAAATATGTAATATCACTCACAGTTTTTGAAAATAATCTTTTCTCTCCGTTTAGGCCCTATTCAGTTCTTAAAAGGATGTCGGGCATGAAAGTTTGACTTTTGGTCAAACTTCCCAATTACGACTAGAAAAAGATTAATTAGAAGTAATTGTACATAGAAACTAAGTAATACCACTCCCCAGCTCTTGGAACCACGTTTTCTCCTCGTTTTGGCCCTACATGGCTTTTATAAAGCTAAGTTCAAGCCAATCAGGGGTGAAAGTTTGAATTTTTGTCAAACTTATCATTTAATACTAGAAACACAATTAATTGGAAGTAATTGTACATAAAAACAATGTAAGACTACTCTCAGCTCTTGAGAACCACGTTTTCCCTATGTTTGTTCGCTCTTCGGCTTTTATAAGGCTCTATTTAGTCCAATCAGGGTTTAAAGGTTTGGTTTTTAGTCAAACTACACAATTAAGAGAAGAAATAAGTTTAATTGATAGTATTTGTTCATAAAAACTATGCAGTACTACTCTTGGCTCTTAAAAATCATGTTTTCTCCCAGTTTTGGCCCATTCGGCTCTTATAAGGTAATCGCAGCTGAAAGTTTGAGTTTGGGTCAAACATGCCAATTAAGAATATAAAAAATAGGTAAATTGATAGTTTTTATACATAGAAACTATGTGATACCACTCACGTTTCTTGAAAATCACATTTTCTCCCCATTTTTGCCCTATTCGGCTCTTATAAGGCCAAATTCAGACCAATCAGGGCTGAAAATTTGAGTTTCAGTCAAACTTTCTAAGTAAGACTAGAAATAAGTTTAATTAGCAATATTTGTATATAGAAACTATGTAATTCCACTCTCGGCTCTTGAAAATCGTGTTTTCTCCCCGTTTACGCCTTATTCGGCTCTTATAAGGCTTAATTCAGGCCAAATCAGGGCTAAAAGTTTGACTTTTAGTTAAACCTTCCAATTATGGCTAGAAATCAGTTTAGTTGATAGTATTTGCTCATAGAAATTATGTAATACCACTCTTGGCTCTTGAAAATCATGCTTTCTCCCTGTCTAGGCCCTATCCGACTCTTGTACAGCGTAGTTCAGGCCAATCGGGGATAAAAGTTTGTCTTCTATTCAAACTTCCCATTTAAGACTAGAAACAAAGTCAATTGATAGTAATTATATATAGAAACAATGTAATACTACTCCCATCTCTTGAAAACCATATTTCTCTATGTTTATTCCCTATTCAGCTCTTATAAGGCCTAGCTCAGACCAATTGGGGCTGAAAGTTTGACTTTTGGTCAAACTTCCCATTTAAAATTAGAAATAAGGTTAATTGATAGTATTATTACATCAAAACTATGTGATACCACTCTTGGCTCTAAGAACCATGTTTTCTCCCAGTTTGGGCCTACTTCGACTTTTATATAGCATAGTTCAGGTCAATCGGGGATGAAAGTTTGACTTTTGGTCAAATTTATCAATTAAGACTAGAAATAAGGTTAATTGGTAGATTTATACATAGATACTATGTCATACTACTCTCGGCTTTTAAGAACAAAGTTTTCTCCCCGCTTGGGCCCTATTCGGCTTTTATATGGCATAGTTCAGGCCAATCGGTGATAGAAGTTTGACTTCGGTCAAATTTACCAATTATGACTAGAAAAAAGGTTAATTGGAAGTATTTGTACATAAAAACTATTTAATACAACTCACGGTTCTTGAAAACTATATTTTCTCCCTGTTTAGGCCCTTTTAGGCTCTTTAAGGCTTTGTGTAGACCAATCAGGGCTGAAAGTTTAACTTTTTATCAAACTCTCACTTTAGACTAGAATAAGGATAATTGGTATTATTTGTACTTAGAAAGCATGTAATACTACGCCTGGCTCTTGAGAATCACATTTTTCCACCGTTTGGGTCCTACTCGACACTTATAAGGCCTTATTCAGGCCATTCACGGTTGAAAGTTAGACTTTTCATCAAACTTCCTTATTAATACTAAAAACAAGATTAATTGGAAGTAAATGTACATAAATACTATGTATTACTATTCCCGACTTTTGAGAATCATGTTTTCTCCATGTTTGTTCCTTGTTCGGCTCTTCTAAGGCCTCGTTTAGCCCAATCGGTACTGAATATTTGGCTTTTGGTCAAATTCTCACTTAAGACTGGAAACAAGGTTAATTAATAGTATTTGTACATAGAAACTAAGTAATATCACTCACGGCTCTTGAAAATCACGTTTTCTCCCCGTTTAGGCCTAATAAGCTCTCATATAAGGTCTAATTCAGATCAATGAGGGCTGAAAATTTGACTTTTAGTTAAAATTTTTAGTTATGATTGGAAGTAAGATTAATTGGTAGTATTTATACACAGAAACTATGTAATACCATCCCGCTCTTGAGAACCATGTTTTCTTCCCGTTTGGGCCCTATTTGGCTCTTATATGGGCTAGTTCGGGCCAACCAGGGATGAAAGTTTGACTTTTGGTCAAACTACCAAATTAAGACTAGAAATAAGGTTAATTGAGAACCATGTTTTCTCCCCATTTATACCCTAACTCGGCTGGCCTAGTTCAGACCAATCAGGGCTGAAAGTTTGACTTTTGATCTTATTTCACAATTAATAATAAAAACATGGTTAATTAGAAGTAATTATATATAGATACTAGGTAATATTACTCTTGACTCCTGAGAACCATATTTTTCTCATGTTTGTTCCTTACTCGGCTCTTATAAAGTCTAATTTAGGCCAATTAGGGCTGAAAGTTTGGCTTTTAGTCAAACTTCCCAATTAAGACTAGAAATAAGGGTAATTAGTAGCATTTATACATAGAAACTATGTAACACCACTCTTGGCTCATGAGAATCACGTTTTCTACCTGTTTGGACCCTATTTGGCTCATAGGCCTAGTTCAGGCCAATCGGGGATTAAACTTTAACTTTTAGTCAAACTTCCTAATTATGACTTGAAATATGGTTAATTTATAGTAATTAAAGATAGAAACTATGTAATACTACTCCCGGCTCTTGAAAACTATATTTTCCCTTATTTGTTCCATGTTTGGCTCTTATAAGGCGTGGTTTAGGCCAATTGGGGTTGAAAGTTCGACTTTTAGTAAAACTTCTTAATTAAGACTAGAAATAAGGTAAATTGGTTGTATTTGTATATAGAAATTATGTAATACCACTCCCAGCATTGAAATTCATATTTTCTCCCTTTAGGTCCTATTCGTCTCTTATAAGGCCTAGTTAGGCCATCGGGCTGAATGTTTGACTTTTAGTCAAATTTTCTTATTAAGACTAGAACAAGGTTTATTAGAATAATTGTACAAAGAAACTATGAAATACCACCCACGGCAATTATAAACTATATTTTCTCCCCGTTTTGCCCTATTCGGCTCTTATATGGCCAAGCTCAGGCCAATCGGGGCTGAGAGTTTGACTTTTGTTCGAACTTTCAAATTAAGAGTAGAAAAAAGGTTAATTAGTATTAATTATACGTAAAAACTATATAACACCACTCTCAGCTCATAAGAACCACGTTTTTTACCCGTTTGGGGCCTTTTGGCTTTTACATTACCTTGATCAGGCCAATCAAAGATGGAAGTTTGGCGTTTGGCTAAACTTCCCAATTAAGACTAGAAATAAGGTTGATTGATAGTATTTGTATATAGAAACTATATAATACCTCTTCAGTTCTTGAAAATCACATTTTCTCCCTGTTTAGGCACTATTCGGCTCTTATAAGACCAAGTTCAGGCCAACTGGGGCTGAAAATTTGACTCTTTGTTAATTTTTTAAGGCTAGAAACAAGTTTAATTAGTAGAAATTGTACATAGAATTATGAAATACCACTCACAGCTCTTGAAAAACCATATTTTCTCCCTGTTTGGGCTCTATTCGGTTCTTATTAGGCCTAGTTCAGGCCAATCAACTTAAGTATGACTTTTTGTCAAACTTCTCAATTAGGACTAGAAATAAGGTTAATTAGAAGTAGTTGAAAATAGATCTATTTAGTACTACTCCTAACTCTTGAAAACCGTGTATTCTCCCCCATTTGGTCCCCATTTGGCTCTGATAAAAGGCCAAGTTCAGGCCAAATTGGGATCGAAAGTTTGACTTTTAGTCAAACCTCCCAATTTAGACTAAAAATAAGGTTAATTAGAAAATTTTATACATAGCAACTATGTATTCCCACTCACGATTCTTGAGAAAAAAGATTTCTCCCTGTTCGGACCCTATTTGGATATAATAAAGGCCAAATTCAGGCTAATCGGGCGGAAAGTTTGACTTAGTCAAACTTCTGAATTAAGACCAGAAATAAGGTTATTGGTAGTACTCGTACATAGAAACTATGTAATACAACTTCTGACTTTTGAAAATCACATTTTATCCCTGTTTAGGCCCTATTCGGCTCTTATAAGGGATAGTTCGGACCAATCGGGGCTGAAAGGACGACTTTTGGTTAAATATTTCAATTAAGACTAGAAAGAAGATTAATTAATATTAATTGTACATAGAAACTATGTAATACCACTCGCGGCTCTTGAAAACCACGTTTTCTTCCTATTTAGGCCATATTCGGCTCATATGTGGCCTAGTTCAGGCCAATCAGGGCTGAAAGTTTGACTTTTTATCAAACTTCTCAATTAAAACTAGAAATAAAGTTAGTTAGTAGTATTTGTACATAAAAACTATGTAATACCACTCCCGACCATTGAAAAATCATGTTTTCTCTCTGTTTAGGGCCTTTCGGTTTTTATGAAGCCTAGTTCAGGCCAATCGGGGCTGAAAGTTTAACTTTTGTTAAGCTTCCCAATTAAGACTTGAAATAAGGTAACTTGGTAGTATATGAACATAGAAACTATGTACCAACATTCTCGGCTCGTGAGAACCATATTTTCTAATCGTTTGGGCCCCGTTTGGCTCTTATATGGCCTAGTTCAGGTTAATCGAAGATGAAAATTTGACTTTTGATCAAACTCCATAATTAAGACTAGAAACAAAGTTAATCTGTAGTAACTACATGGAAACTATGTAATAATAGTCTCGGCTCTTGAAAACCACATTTTTCCCATATATGTTCCCTATTCAGCTCTTATAAGGTTCAGGACAATCAGGACTGAAAGTTTAATATCTGGTCAAACTTCCTAATTAAAAATAAAAATAAGCGTAATTGGTAGTATTTGTACATAGAAACTATGTAATACCACTCCCAAATCTTGAAAATCATGTTTTCACCATGTTTAGGCCCTATTCGGCTCTATTTGTCCTATTTCAGGCCAATTGGGGATGATTGTACATAGAAACTTTCCAATTAAGACTAGAAATAAGGCTAATTAGTAATAATTGTACATAGAAACTTTGTAATACTACTCTTGGATCTTTGAAAACTACATTTCTTTAATTTTATTCCCTATTTGACTTTTATAAGGCCTAGTTCAGGCCAGTCGGGGCTGAAAGTTTAACTTTTGATCAAACATCCCAATTAAGACTAGAAATAAGATTAATTGGTAGAAATTGTAGATAAAAACTATGTAATACCACTCTAAACTCTTGAAAATCATTTTTTCTCCCCGTTTAGGCCCTATTCGGCTCCTATAAGGCTTAGTCTAGCCAATCGGGGTTAAAGTTTGACTTTTGGTCCAACTTCCCAATTTAGACTAGAAATATAGTTAATTGGCAGTATTTCTATATAGAAACTATGTAAATGCCACTCTAGGCTGTTGAAAATCACGTTTTCTCTCCGTTTGGGCACTATTCGACTCTTATAAGGCCCAGTTCAGGTCAATCGGGATTAAAAGTTTTACTTTTGATCAAACTTCTCAATTAAGATTAGAAATAAGGTTAATCGGTAGTATTTATACAAAGAATAATATAATACCATACTTGGCTTTTGGAACCACGTTCGGCTCTTATAGTAAAGGCCAATCATGGATGAAAGTTTGACTTTTGGTCAAGCTTTCCAATTAATACTAAAAAAAGATAAATTGGAAGAAATTGTATAAAGAAACTATATAATACTACTTCCAGTTCTTGAAAACCACATTTTTCCCATGTTATTTTTCCTGTTCGGCTCTTATAAGGCCTAGTTCAGACCAATCAGGGCTAAAAGTTTGACTTTTGATCAAATTTCCCAATTAAGATCAGAAATATGGTTAATTAAAAGTAGTTGAAAATAGAACAATGTAATTCTATTCCATGCTCTTGAAAACAACAGTTTCCCCTTGTGGGCCCTATTTGACTATTATATAATGCCAAGTTCAGGCCATCAATGTTGAAAGTTTGACTTCTGTTCAAACTGTTCAATTAAGACAAGAAATAAGATTAATTGAAAGTATTTGTACATAGAAACTAGGTGATACAACCCCCAGCTCTTGAGTTTGTTCGTCCTATTTGGACCCTACTCGGCTCTTGTAAGGCCTAATTGAAGACAATCGGGACTGAAAGTTTGACTTTTGATTAAACTTCTCAATTAAGACTACAAATAAGGTTAATTGGTAGTATCGGTACATAAAAACTATATAATACCACTTTTGGCTCTTAAAAATCACATTTTCTCCCTGTTTTGGCCCTATCGGCTCTTATGAGGCCTAGTTCAGGCCAATCTGGGTTGAAAGTTTGATTTTTGGTCAAACTTCCCTATTAAGACTAGAAATAAGGTTAATTAATAGTAATTGCACATTAAAAATATCTAATACCACTCATAACTCTTGAAAACCACATTTTCTTCTCATTTAGGCCGTATTTGGCTCTTATATATAGGGATAATTCAGGCAATCGGGGCTAAAAGTTTGATTTTTTGTCAAATACGGCTCTATATATAGGGACAATTCAGGCAATCGGGGCTAAGAGTTTGATTTTTTATCAAACTTCCAAATTAAGGCTAGAAATAGGGATAAATGGTAGTATTTGTACATAAAAACTACGTAACACCACTCTCAGACCATGAGAACCATATTTTCTACCCATTTGGGCCCTACTCGGCCCTAAAATAGCTTAGTTCTGGCTAATCGGGAATGAAAGTTCGACGTTTGGTCAAACTTCCCAGTTAAGACTAGAAATAAAGTTAATTTATAGTAATTGAATATAGAAACTACGTAATATTACTACTGGCACCTGAAAATCACGTTTTTCCCATGTTTGTTCCCTATTCGGCTCTTATAGGGTCTAGCTCAGGCTAATTGAGGCTGAAAATTTGGCTTTTAGTCAAAGTCTAAGTTAAGACAAAAAAAGGCTAATTGGTATTATTTGTATATAAAAACTATGTAATACTACTTTCGGCCTATGAAAATCATATTTTCTCCTCGTTTAGGCCTTATTCGGTTCTTATAAGGCCTAGTTTAGGACAATCAGGGGTAAAAGTTTGACTTTTGATTAAACTTCCGAATAAGACTAGAAATAAGGTTAATTGGTAGTATTTGTACATAGACACTATGTAAAGCCACTTTCAGCTCATAAAAATCACATTTTCTACCAATTTGGGCCCTATTCGACTCTTATATGGCCTAATTCAGGTCAATCAGGCATGGCAGTTTGACTTTTGATCGAACTTTCTAATTAAGATTAGAAACAAGGTTAATTTGCAGTAATTGTATATAGAAACTATGTAAAACTACTCTCAGCTCTTGAAAATCACGTTTTCCCATGTTTATTCACTATCTGGCTTTAATGAGGCAAGTTCAGGCCAATCGGGGCTAAAAGTTTGACTTTTGGTCAAACTTCTCAATTAGACTAGAAATAAGGGTATTGGTATTATTTATACATAGAAACTATGTAATACGACTCTCGGCCAATAAAAATCACGTTTGCTCCCCATTTAGGCCCTACTCGGCTCTTATAAGGTCTAATTCAGGCTAATCAGGAGTGAGTTTTTGATTTTTGGTTATACTTCCCAATTAAGACTAGAAATAAGATTAATTAGTAGTATTTGTGTATAGATACTATGTAACACCACTTTCGTCTCATGAAAACTACGTTTTCTACCCATTTGGGCCATATTCGGCTTTTATATGGCCTAATTCAGGTCAATCGGATATGGCAGTTTAATTTTGATCAAACTTTTCAATTAAAACTAGAAACAAAGTTAATTTGTGGTAATTGTACATAGAAATTATGTAAAACTACTCTCAGCTCTTGAAAATCACGTTTTACCTATGTTTGTTCCCTATTCGGGTCTTATAAAGCCTAGTTCAGGCCAATTGAGGCTAAAAAATTTAACTTTTGGTCAAACTTTTCAATTAAGACTAGAAATAAGGTTAATTAGTAGTATTTGTATATAGAAACTATGTAATACTATTCCCAGCTCTTGAAAACTATGTCTTCCCATATTTATTCTCTATTCGGCCTTTATGAGGTATAGCTCAAGTCAATTGAGGTAGAAAGTTTGGCATTTAGTCAAACTTCCCAATTAAGACTTGAAATAATATTAATTGGTAGTATTTATGCATAGAAACTACGTAATATGCCTCTAGCATCTTGAAAATCATGTTTTCTTCCCATTGGGCCCTTTTTAGCCCTTATAAGGCCAAGTTCAGGCTAATCAGGAGTGAAAGTTTGGCTTTAGGTCGAACTTTCTAATTAAAACTAGAAATAAAGTTAATTGGTAGTATTTGTATTTATAAATAATGTAATACCACTCCCGGCTCTTGAGAACCACGTTTTCCCAATGTTTTTTTTTTCTATTAGGCTCTTATATTACCTTGTTTAGCAATAGAGGATGAAAGTGTGTCAAACTTTCTATTTAAGACCAGAAACAAGGCTAATTAGAAGAAGTAGTTGAAAGTATAACTATGTAATACTACTCTCGGCTCTTGAAAATCACATTTTCCTACCGTTTGGGCCCTATTTGGCTCATATATAAGATCAAGTTCAGACCAATCGGGGTTGAAAGTTTGACTTCTGTCGAATTTGAGAATTAAGACTAAAAATAAGATTAATTGGTAATATTTGTATATAGAAACTATATAATGCCCATAACATCTCTTTAACCATGTTTTCTTCCCATTTAGGCACTATTCGGCTCTTATATGGCTTAGTTCGGGCAATTAAGACTGAAAGTTTGATTTTTGGTCAAACTTTCTAATTTAGACTGTTTGGCTCTTATAAGGCTAATTGGTAGAATTTATACATAGAAACTATGTAACACCACTGTCAGCTCATGAGAACCATGTTTTCCACCCGTTTGGGCCCTATTCGGCTCTTATATGGCCTAGTTCAGGCCAATCGAGGATGAAAGTTTGACTTTTGATAAAATTTTCCAATTAAGATTAAAAATAAGGTTAATTGTAGCAATTGTACTTAGAAACTATGTAATACTACTCCCAACTCTTGAAAACCATGTTTTTCCCTATTCAGCTCTTATAGGATCTAATTCAGGCCAATCAGGGCTGAAAATGTGACTCTAGGTCAAACTTCTCAATTAAGATTAGAAATAAAGTTAATTGGTAGTATTTGAACATAAAAACTATGTAATACCACTCTCAGCTCTTGAAAATCATGTATTCTCCCCATTTAGTACCTATTCTGGTTTATAAAGGCTAGTTCAGGCCTCAGGGCTGAAAGTTTGACTTTTTCTCAAATTTCCCAATTAAGACTAAAAACAGTTAAATAATAGTAATTATATATAGAAACTATATAATACCACTCACGGCTCTTAAAATCACGTTATCTTCTCATTTATGCTCTATTCGGTTCTTATTGGTCTAGTTTTAGCCAATCGGGGTTAAAAGTTTGATTTTTGGTCAGACTTTTCGATTAAGATGAGAAATAAGGTAAATTGGTAGTGTTTGTACATAGAAACTATATGACACCACTCTCGGCTCATGAGAACCACGTTTTCTACCCGTTTGGGCCTTATACGGCTCTTATATAGCCTAGTTTAGGCTAATTATGATTAGAAATAAGAGTAGTAATTGTTCATATAAACTATGTAATACAACTCCCGACTCTTAAAAATCAAGATTTCTTCCCATTCTGGCCCTATTCAGCCCTAATATGGCCTAGTTTGAGCCAATCGGGGACGAAAGTTTAAATTTTAAGTCAAATTTTTTAATTAAGAATAGTAGCAAGGTTAATTGATAGTAATATGCATAGTAACTATGTAATACTTCTCCCGGCTCTTGAGAATCACGTTTTCTCCTTGTGTGGGCCCTGCTCATACTTATTAAGGCCTAGCTCTGGCAAATTTTCGTCGAAAGTTTGACTTTTGGTCAAACTTTCAAATTAGCACTCGAAATAAGGTTAATTAGTAGTAATTGTACATAGAAACTTCGTAATATTACTCTCGTCTCTTGAATACTACATTTTTCTCATGTTTATTCCCTATTCGGCTCTTATATAGCCTAGTTCAGGTCAATCGAGGCTGAAAGTTTGAATTTTGATCAAACTTGCCGATTAAGAAGGTTAATTAGTGGTATTTGTACTTAGAAATTATGTTATACAACTCTCGGCTTTTACAAACCATGTTTTCTCCCCCTTTAGGCCCTATTCGGCTCTTAAATTGCCAGTTTAGGCCAATCGGGGATAAAATTTTGACTTTCGGTTTTACTTCCTAAGTATAACAAGAAACAAGGTTAATTGGTAGTTTTTGTATACGGAAACGGTGTAAATACCACCCACGACCCTTGAAAACTACGTTTTCTCCCCTATTCGGCTCTTTATAAAGCCTAGTTCAGACCAATCGGAGCTGAAAGTTTGACTCTTGGTTGAACCTCTCAATTAAGAAAAGAAATAAGAATAATTGGTCGTATTTGAATATAAAAACTATGTATTACCATTCCTGGCTCTTGAAAATTACATTTTCTCTCCCATTTAGGCCCTATTTGGCTCCGATATAAGGCCATGTTCTGGCCAAATCAGGATCAAAACACCTAATTTAGATTAGAAATAAACTTAATTAGAAATGTTTGTACATAGAAACTATGTACTACCACCCCCATCTCTTGAGAAAAAATTTCTCCCTGTTCAGGCACTATTCGGATCTAATAACGCCTAATTCAAGCCAATCAGGCTGAAAGTTTGACTTTTGGTCAAACTTCCGAATTAAGACTAGAAATAAGGTTACTTGGTAGTACTTGTGTATAGAAACTAGTTAGTACCACTCCTGACTCTTGAAAATCATGTTTTCTCCCTATTTAGACCTAATCAACTCTTATAAGACCTAGTTCACGCCAATGGGGGTTGAAAGTATGACTTTTGGTCAAATATTTCAATTAAGACTAGAAATAAGGTTTATTAATAGTGAATATACATAGAAACTATGTAATACCACTCACGGCTCTTGAAAACCACATTTTCTTGCCATTAGGCCCAACTCGGCTCATATGTGCCTAGTTCAGGTCAATCAAGGCTGAAAGTTTGCCTTTTAGCCAAACTTCTCAATTAAGAATAGAAATAAGGTTAAGTAGTAGTATTTGTATATAGAAACTATGCAATACCACTCCTGGTCTTTGAAAAACATATTTTCTTCCCTTTTAGCCTTTTTTGCTCTTATAAGGCCTAATTCAGGCCAATCAGGGCTAAAAATTTGACTTTTGGTTAAACTTTCTAATTAAGACTTAAAATAAGTTTAATTGGTAGTATTTGTACATAGAAACATATAACAACACTTTCCAATTAAGACAAAAAGATTAATTTGTCATAATGGTACACAAAAACTATGTAATACTATTCCCGGCACGGGAAAATCACATTTTCCCTAGTTTCTTCTCTATTTGGCTCTTATAAAGTTGAGGCGAATCGGGGCTGAAAGTTTGACCAAAAGTCAAACTTCCCAATTAAGAGTAGAAATAAAGGTAATTGGTAGTATTTGTGCATAGAACTTTGTAATACTACTCCCGGCCCTTGAAGATCATGTTTTTACCTTATTTAGGCCCTATTCAGCTTTTATATGGCCTAGTTCAGGCTAAATCGGGGATGAAAGAATGACTTTTAGTCAAACCTCTCAATTAAGACTAGAAATGAGGCTAATTTGTAGTAATTATATATAGGAACTATGTAATACTACTTCCCGTTCTTGAAAACCATATTTACCCTATGGTTATTTCCTATTTGACTTTTATAGTTCTGGCCAATCGGGCTGAAAATTTGACTTTTGGTCAAACTTTCTAATTAAGACTAGAAATAAGGTTAATTGGTAGTATTTGTACATAGAAACTAGGTAATACAACTCTAAGTTTTTGAAAATCACGTTTGCTCCCCGTTTGGACCCTATTCGGTTCTTACAACGCCTAGTTCAAGGCAATCGGGGTTAAAATTTTGACTCTTTATCAAAATTCCCAATTTGTACTAGTAATAAGGTTAATTTGTTGTATTTGTATATAGAAACTATGTAATACCACTCCTGACTCTTGAGAACCGCGTTCAGCTCTAATAGTGAAGGTCAATCGTGGATAAAAGTTTGACTTCCCAATTAAGACTAAAAACTAGGTTAATTGGTACTAATTGTACATAAAAATAATATAATACTACTTCAGCTCTTGAGAACCACATTTTCCCCTTGTTTTTTTCTTAATCGGCTCTAACAAGGCCTAGTTCAAGCCAATTGGGCTTGAAAGCTTAACTTTTGGTTAAACTTTCTAATTAAGAGCAGAAATAAGTTTAATCAGAAGTATTACATAAGGAACTATATAACACTACTCCAGGCTCTTGAAAACTATGTTTTCCCCTCGTTTGGGCCCTATTTGGCAATTAATGCCAAGTTCTGGCCAAATAGGATTAAAAGTTTGACTTTTGTACAAACTTCTTAATTAAGATTAGAAATAAGGTTAATTAGTAATTTTTGTACATAGAAACTATATAATGCCACTCTTGGCTATTAAGAGCAGTTTATTCTTCCCATTTGGGCCCCATTCAGCCCTTATAATGCCTAATTCAAGACAATCAGGTTGAAAGTTTGACTTCTGGTCAACTTATCAATGAAGACTAAAAATAAGGTTAATTGATATTATTTATACATAGAAACTGTGTAATACCACTCTCGGCCCGTGAATATAATATTTTCTCCTCGTTTAGGCCTTTTTCAGCTCTTATCAGGTTTAGTTTCAAGCCAATCTAGGTTTTAAGTTTGACTCTTGGTCAAACTTCCTGATTAAGATTAGAAATAAAGATAATTAATAGTAATTATATATAGAAACTATGTAATAAAACTCACGGCTCTTGAAAACCACATTTCCTTCTCGTTTAAGCCCTATTCGGCTCTTATAGGGCCTAGTTCTGGTCAATTAGGGTTAAAAGTTTGATTTTTGGTCAAACTTCCAAATTAAGACTATTAATAAGGTTAAATGATAGCATTCGTATATAGAAACTATGTAACACTACTCTCAGATCATGACAACCATGTTTTCTACCTATTTGGACCCTATTCAGTCCTGATATGACCTAGTTCAGGCCAATCGGGAATAAAAGTTTGACTTTTGGTCAAACTTCCTAATTAAGATTAGAAACAAAGTTAATTTATAGTAATTGTGTGTAAAAATTATATAATACTACTCTTGGTACTTGAAAATCATGTTTTCCCCGTGTTTGTTCTCTATTCGGCTCTTGTAAGGCCTAGTTCAGGCCAATTGGGCTGAAAGCTTAATTTTTGGTCAAATTTCTCAATAAAGACTAAAAATAAGGGTAATTGGTATTATTTGTATATAGAAACTATGTAATTCCACACCCGGCCAATGAAAATCATGGTTCTCCCTGTTTAGGCCCTGTTCGACTTTATTAAGGTTTAATTCAGGCCAATCAGGGCTGAAAGTTTAACTTTTGATCAAATTTCTTCAAGAAATAAAGTTAATTGGTAGTATTTGTAGATAGACACTATGTAACCCCACTTTCGGCTCATAAGGACCACGTTTCTAACCGTTTAGGTCCTATTCGACTTTTATATGGCCTAGTTTAGGTCAATCGGGGATAACAGTCTGACTTTTGGTCAAACTACCCAATTAAGATTATAAGCAAGGTTAATTTGTAGTAATTATATATAGAAAATATGTAATACTACTCCCAGCTCTTGAAAACCATAATTTCCTGATGCTTGTTCCCTATTCTGCTCTTATAAGGCCTAGTTTAGGCCAATCGGGATGAAATTTTGACTTTTGGTCAATCTTTTCAGTTAAGACTAGAAGAAGGTTAATTGGTACTATTTGTACATAAAAACTATGTAAAACTACTCCACCATATTTTCCCCATATTCATTCCTTATTCGGCTTTTATGAGGCATAATTCAAGCCAATAAGGGTTAAAAGTTTGACTTTTGGCTAAACTTTCCAATTAAGACTCAAAATAAGTTAATTAGTAGTATTTGTACTTAAAAACTATGTAATACCTCTAAGCTCTTGAAAATCACGTTTTCTCCCCGTTTGGGCCCTATTCGGCTCTTATAAGGCCTAGTTCAGACAAATCAGGGGTGAAAGTTTAAATTTGATTGAACTTCCTAATTAAGACTAGAAATAAGGTAAATTGGTGGTATTTTTATATAGAAACATACCGCTCCCGGCTCTTGAGAATCATGTTTCCCCTATTCGGCTCTTATAAAACCTAGTTTAAGCCAATCGTGGCTGAAAGTTTGACTTTTAGTCAAACTTTCCATTTTTAGACCAGAAACAAGGTTAATTAGAAGAAGTTGAAAGTAGAACTACGAAACTACTTTCGGCTCTTGAAAACCACGTTTTCCTACCGTTTGGGCCCTATTTGGCCCTTATATAAGGCCAAATTTAGGCTAATCAGGGTTGAAAATTTGACTTTTGATCAAAATTCTCAATTAAGACTAGAAATAAGGTTAATTAGTAACGTTTGTACAAAGAAACTATAAAATACTAATCTAGGCTCTTGAGAACAATTTTTTCTCCCCGTTTGGGCCCTATTCTTATAAGGCCTAATTCAGGTTACTTGGGGCTGAAAGTTTGTCAAACTTTCTAATTAAGGCTAAAAATAAGATTAATTGGTAATATTTGTACATAAAAACTATGTAATACTACTTTCGGCTCTTTAAAACTACGCTTTCTTTCCATTTAGGCCCTATTTGGCTCTTATATGGACTAGTTCGGCCAATCGAGGCTGAAAGTTACTTTTGGTCAAACTTCCCAATTAATATTATTCGGCTCATATAAGGTTAATTAGTAGTAAATTTACATAGAAACTATGTAACACGGCTCAAGAGAAATATTATTTCTACCAATTTGGACCCTTTTCGGCTCCTATATGGCCTAGTTCAGGCCAATCGAGGATGAAATTTTGACTTTTAGTTAAAATTTTCCATTAAGACTAGAAATAAGATTAATTGATAGTATTTTTACTTAGAGACTATGTAATATCACTCTCAGTGCCTGAAAATCTTGTTTACTCCCTGTTTGGGCCCTACTCGGCTCTAATAAGGTCAGTTTAGGCCAATCAGGGACGAAAGTTATGCTTTTGTTCAAACTTCCCAAGTAAGACTAGAAACAAGATTAATTAGTAGAATTGTTCATATAAACAATGTAATACTGCTCCCTACGATAACCACATTTTCCCCTTTTTTATTTCCTATTCGACTCATAAAAGGTTAGTTCAGGCCAATCGATGATGAAAGTTTGACTTTTAATCAAACTTCCCAATTAAGATTAAAAATAAGATTAATTAATAGTATTTGTAAATAGAAACTATGTCATACCACTCCCAGCTCTTAAGAACCACGTTTTTCTCCATTTTAGCCCTACTAAGGCTTGGTTTAGGCCAATCGGGCCGAAAATTTGGCTTTTGGTCAAACTTTCCAATTAAAACTAAAAATAAGGTAATTGATAGTATTTGTGCATAGAAACTATGTAATACCACTCTCGGCTCTTAAGAACCTCGTTTTCTCCCTGTTGAGCCCTATTCACCTCTTATATGGAAGTTTAGGCCAATCTGAAATGAAAGTTTAACTTTTGGTCAAACTTCCAAGATAATACTGGAAACAAGTTTAATTGGAAATAATTATATATATAAACTATGTAATACCACTTCTGATTTTTGAAAATCACGTTATCTCCCTGTTTGGCCCTATTCGGCTTTTATATATAGCCTAGTTCAGGCCAATCGGGAATGAAAGTTTGACTTTTTATCAAACTTCCCAATTAGAACTAGAAATAAGTTTAATTTATAGTATTTATACATAGAAACTATATAATACCACTTTCGGCACTTGAAAATCACATTTTCTCCTGTTAGGCTATATTTGGCTCTTATAAGGCCAAGTTCAGGCTAATCGGTGCCAAAAGTTTAACTTTTGGTCAAACTTTTCAATTATGACTATAAGTTTAGTTGATAGAATTTATACATAAAAACTATGTAATACATCTCCCGACTCTTGAAAATCATAATTTCATCCCATTCTGGCCCTCTTCAGCCCCAATATTGCCTAGTTCAAGCCAATCGGGGATGAAACTTTAAATTTTTAGTTAAACTTTCTAATTAAGACTAGTACTAAGATTAATTGGTAGTAATTATGCATAGTAACTATGTAATGCTTCTCCCAGCTCTTGAGAACCATGTTTTCTCCCTATTTGGGCCATGCTCGGCACTTATAAGGCCTAACTCTGGCCAATTACGACCGAAAGTTTGGCTTTTGGTTAAACTTTCTAATTAAGACCCGAAATAAGGTTAATTAGTAGTAATTGTACATAGAAACTTCGTAATACTACTCTCATCTCTTGAATACTATGTTTTTCTCATGTTTATTTCCTATTCAGCTCTTATATGGCCTAGTTCAGGTCAATCGAGAATGAAAGTTTGAATTTCGATCAAACTTACCGATTAAGACTAGAAAAAGGTTAATGAGTAGTATTTATACTTAGAAATAATGTTATACAACTCTCTGCTCTTAAAAATCATGTTTTTTCCCTCTTTAGGCCCTATTCGACTTTTATATTGCCAGTTAGGCCAATCGGGGATAAAATTTTGACTTTTAGTTAAACTTCCTAAGTACAAAAGGAAATAAGATTAATTGGTAGTTTTTGTATGTAGAAATGATGTAATACCACCCACAACCCTTGAAAACTACATTTTCTCCTATATTCGGCTCTTTATAAGGCCTAGTTCAGGCCAATCGGAGCTGAAAGTTTGACTCTTGGTTAAACTTCTCAATTAAGACTAGAATAAGAATAATTGGTCGTATTTGAATATAAAAACTATGTATTATATTTCCTAGCTCTTGAGAGCCACGTTTTCTCCCAATTGGGCCCTCTTCGACTCTTATATGTCCTAGTTCAGGCCAATCAGGGATGAAAGTTTGACTTTCTAATTAAGACTAGAATAAGGTTAATTGATAGTAATTATACATGGAAACTATGTAATACTACTCCTACCTCTTGAGAACCACATTTTCGCCATGTTTGGGCCCAACTTGACTCTTCAAAGGCCTAGTTCAGACCAATCAGGGACGAAAGTTTGACTTTTGGTCAAATTTCCTAATTAATACTAGAAACAAGGCAAATTGGATGTAATTGTACATAGAAATAATATAATACTACTCCTGAATCTTGAGAACCACATTTTCCCAATGTTTTCCCCTCTTCGGCTCTTATAAGGATTAATTTAGTCTAATCGGGGTTGAAAGTTTAGCATTTAGTTAAACTTCAAAATTAAGATTAGAAATAAATTTAATAAATATATTTGTACATTAAAACTATGCAATATACCACTCCTGGCCCTTAAAAATCATGTTTTCTCCCTGTTTAGGTCATATTCAACTCTTATAAGGCCTAATTCAGGCCAATCGAGGCTAAAAGTTTAACTTTTGGTCAAACTTTCTAATTTAGACTGGAAACAAGATTAACTGGTAATATTATTTATACATAGAAACTATATAGTACCGCTCACAGCTCCTAAAAACCACATTTTCTCCCCTTTTAGGCCTTATTCGACTATTATAAGCCCTAGTTTGAACCAATCAGGGCTGAGAGTTTGACTTTTGTCAAACTTTCTAATTAAGCCTAGAAATAAAGTTAACTGCTAGCATTTTCGCCCCCTTTTGGGCCATATTTGGCTCTTATATGGCCTAATTTGGCTAATCGGCAATGAACGTTTGACTTTTGGTCAAACTTTCAATTAAGACTAGAAATAAGGTTAATTTGTAGTAGTTATTCATAGAAACTTTATAATACTAATCTCGGCTCTTGAGCACCATGTTTTCTCTCCGTTTGACCCTACTGAGCTCTTTTAAGGTCTAGTTCAGGCCAATCAGAGCTAAAAATTTGACTTTTGTTAAACTTCTCAATTAATACAAGAAATAAAGTTAATTGGAGGTAATTGTATATATAAACTATGTAATACAACTTCCAACTCTTGAGAACCATATTTTTCCCATGTTTATTTCTTATTCGGCTCCAATTTAACATAGTTTAGGCCAAAAGGGCTGAAAGTTTGGCTTTGGGTTAAACTTCCCAATTAAGACTAGAAATAAGTTTAACTTGTAGTATTTGTACATAAAAACTATGTATTACTACTCTCGACTCTTGAGAACCACATTTTCCCTATGTTTGTTCCTTATTCGACTCTCATGTGGTCTAGTTCAGACCCAACGGGCTGAAAGTTTGACTTTTGGTCAAACATCCAGATTAAGACCGAAGCAAGGTTAATTAGTAGTAATTGTACATAGAAACTTTGTAATACTACTCCTGGCTCATGAAAATCACATTTTTCCTATGTTTGTCCCCTATTTGGCTCATATAAGACTTAGTTTAGGCCAATCGAGTTTGAAAGTTTGGTTTTTGGTGAAACTTCTCAATTTAGACTAGAAATAATTTTAATTGATAGTATTCGTACATATCGGCTATTGAAATAATTTTAATTGATAATTTTACTATGTATTACCACCACTCTCGGCTATTGAAAATCACGTTTTCTTCCTTTTAGACCATGTTCGGCCCTTATAAGGCCTAATTCAAGCCAAATCGGGACTAAAAGTTTTGGTTAACGTTTTCAACTAAAATAAAAATAAGTTAATTGATAATATTAGTACCAAAAAACTATTTAATACCACTCCCGACTCTTGAAAATCACATTTTTCACACCGTTTAGGCCCTATTTGGCTCTTATATGGCCTAGTTTAGGCCAATCGGGGATAAAAGTTTAACTTTTAGTTAATCTCCTAATTAAGAGTAGAAATAAGGTTAATTGGTAGTATTTGTATATGAATAACTATGTAATACCACTCTCGGCTCTTGAGAACCACATTTTTTCTGTTTCGGCCATATTCGGCTCTTATGTGCCCCAGTTTTGGCCAATTAGGATGAAAGTTTGAATTTTAGTTGTACTTCCCAATTAAGACTATAGAAACATGGTTAGTTTGTAGTAATTGCACAAAATACTATGAGACTATTCTCGGCTTTTGATAACAATATTTTCTTTCCGTTTAAGCCCTAACTCTGCTCTTATAAGGCCTAGTTCAGGCCAATTAAGGCTAAAAATTTGACTTTTGGTCAAACATTATAATTAATAATAGAAACAAGGTTAATTGAAAGTAATTGACATAAAAACTATAAAAAACTACTCCCAACTCTTGAGAACCACATTTCCTCCATGTTTGTTCCCTATTTGCCTCTTATAAGATTTAGTTTAGGCCAATCGGGGTGAAAGTTTAGCTTTTGGTGAAACTTCCTAATTAAGACTAGAAATAAGCTTAAGTGATAGTATTTGTATATAGAAACAGTGTAATACCACGCTCGGCTCTTGAAAATCACGTCCCCCCCCCCCCCGTTTAAGCCCTATTCACCTCTTATAAGGCATAATTCAGGCCAAATCGGGGTTGAAAGTTTGACTGTTAGTGAAACTTTCTAATTAAGACTAGAAGAAAGTTTAATTGATAGTATTTTTTAAATAGAAATTATAAAATATAACTCCTGGCTCTTGAAAATCACATTTTCTCCTCGCTTGGACCTTATTTTGCTCTTATATACTGCCAAGTTCATGACAATCAGGGTTGAAAGTTTGACTTTTGTATAAACTTCCTAATTAAGACTAAAAAAATAAGGTTAATTAGTAATGTTTGTATATAGAAACCATGTTACTCCAGACTATTGAGAACAGTTGGTTCTTCCTATTTGGGCCCATTCGGCTCTTATAAGGCCTAATCACGACAATCGTGGCTGAAAGTTTGATTTTTTCTCAAACTTCTTAATGAAGACTATAAATAAGGTTAGTTGGTAGTATTTGTACATAGAAAATATGTAATACCACTCTCAGCTCTTGAAAATCACATTTTTTTCCCATTTTGGTCCTATTCGGCTCTGAAGAGGCTTAGTTTCAGGCCAATCTGGGCTTTAAGTTTGACTTTTGATTAAACATCCCGATTAAGACTAAAAATAAGGATAATTAATAGTAATTATATTTATAAACTATGTAATAACTCACGGCTCTTGAATGTCATATTTTCTTCTCGTTTAGGCCCTATTCGGCTTTTATTACAGGGTCTAATTCAGGTCAATCAGGCTAAAAGTTTAATTTCTGGTCAAACTTTTAAATTAAGACTATAAATAAGGTTAATAGATAGTATTAGTATATAGAAACTATGTAACACCACTCTCGAATCATGAGAACCACGTTTTCTACTAGTTTGGGCCCTATTTGGCCCTAATATGGCCTAGTTCAGGTCAATCAGGGATGAAAGTTTATCTTTTGATCAAACTTCCCAATTAAGAATAAAAACAAGGTAAATTTGTTGTAATTGTATGTACAACTATGTAATACTACTCCTAGCACTTGAATATCACGATTTCCCCGTGTTTGTTCCCTATTTAGCTCTTATAAGGCCTAGTTCAGGCCAATTGAGGCTGAAAGTTTGGCTTTTAGTCAAACTTTCCAATAAAGACTAAAAATAAGGGTAATTGGTATTATTTGTATATAAAAACTATGTAATACTACTCTTGGCCAATGAAAATCACGTTTCTCCCTATTTAGGCGCTATTCAGCTCTTATAAGGCCTAGTTCAGGCTAATCAAGGCCTAAAGTTTGGATTTTAGTTAAACTTTTCAATTAAGACTAGAAAAATGATTAATTAGTAGTAATTATATATATAAACTATGTAATACTACTTTTAACTCTTGAGAACCACATTTTCCACATGTTTGTTCCCTATTCGGCCCTTATAAGTCCTAGTTTAGTCCATCCAGGCTGAAAGTTTGATTTTTGATCAAATTTTTTAATTTAGACAAGAAATAAGGTTAATTGGTAGGATTTATACATAGAAATTATGAAATACCACTCTTGACTCATAAGAACCATGTTTTCTCCCCGTTTAGGCTTTATTCGGCTCTTATATGGCCTAGTTCAGGATAATCGGGGATGAAAGTTTGACTTTTGGTCACACTTCTCAATTAAGACTAGAAATATGATTAAATGACAGTATTTGTACATAGAAATTATGTAATACTACTCCCCACTCTTGAAAATCACGTTTTCTCCATGCTTGTTTTCCCTATTCGGGTCTCATAAGGTATAGTTTAGGCCAATCGGGTGAAAGTTTGGCTTTTGGTCAAACTTTTCAATTAGAATAGAAATAAGTCTAATTGATAGTATTTTTACATAGAAACTAGGTAATACCACTTCTGGCTCTTGAAAATCACATTTTCCCTGTTTAGGCCCTATTCGGCTCTTATATGGCCTAGTTCAGGCAAATTGGTGATGAAAGTTTTACTTTTGTACAAACTTCTTAATTTAGACTAGAAACAAAATTAATTGGTAGGAATTGCACATAGAATCTATGTAATACTACCCGGCTCTTGAGAACTTGTTTTCTGCCCTCTTAGGCCTTGGTCGGCTTTAATAAAGCGTAGTTCAATCCAATCGGGGCCCAAAGTTTGGCTTTTGGTCAAACATCCAAATTAAGACCAAAAACAAGGTTAATTAGTATCAACTGTACATAAAAACTATGTAATACAACTCTCTGCTCTTGAAAATCACGTTTTCCCTATGTTTATTCTCTTTTCGGCTCTTACAAGGCCTAGTTCAGGCCTATCGGGGCTAAAAGTTTGATTTTTGATATAACTTTCTAATTATAATTAGAAATAAGGTTAATTGGTAGTAATTATATATAGAAACTATATAATACCACTTTCGGCTCTTAAGAACCATATTTTCTCCCGTTTGGGTCATACTCGCCTCTTATAAGGCCTAGTTCAGGCCAATGAGGCCGAAAGTTTGGTTTTTGGTCAAACATCCTAATTAAGACTTGAAACATGGTTAATTAGTAATAATTGTACATACAAACTATGTAATACTACTCTCAGCTCTTGAAAACCTTGTTTTCCCCGTGTTTATTCCCTGTTTGGCTCTTATAAGGCTTACTTCAGGCCAATCGAGCTGAAAGTTTGACTTTCGGATAAACTTTCTAATTTAGACTAGATTTAAGGTTAATTGGTAGATTTATATATAGAACTATGTAATACCACTCCTGGCTCTTGAAAATCACATTTTCTTCCTGTTTAGGTCTTATTCGGCTCTTATGTGCCCTAATTGAGCCCAATCAGGATAAAAGTTTGACTTTTAGTTAAAATTCCAAATTAAGACTAGTAATAAGGTTAATTTGCAGTAATTGCACAAAGAAACTATGTAATACTATTCTCGGCTCTTGAAAATACTATTTTCTCCCCGTTTAGGCCCTAACTCAGCTGTTATAAGGCCTATTCAGGCCAATCAGGGCTGAAAGTTTGACTTTTGGTCAAACTTCACAATGAATAATAGAAACAAGGTTATTGAAAGTAATTATACATAGCAACTATGAAGACTACTTCGACTCTTAAGAATCACGTTCTCCCTATGTTTGTCCCCTATTCGGCTCTTATAAGGCCTAGTTTAGGCCAATCAGGGCTGAAAATTTATCTTTTTGTAAAACTTCCGATTAAGACTAGAAATAAGTTTAATTGATTGTGTTTGTGTATATAAACTATGTAATACCTCTCCCGACTATTGAAAGTCATGTTTTTTCCCATTTTAGGTCCTACTCGGCTCTTATAAGACCTAATCAAGCCAAATCGGGACAAAAGTTTTGGTTAAAGTTTTCAAATAAGACAAAAAATAAGTTAATTGATAATATTTGTACATAGAAACTATGTAATATCACTCTCAACTATTGAAAATCATGTTTTCTCCACGTTTAGGCCCTATTCGGCTCCTATCTGTTTTAGTTCAGGCCAATCGGGGAAAAAGGATTAACTTTTAGTTAAACTTCCCAATTAAAACAAGAAACATGATTAACTGGTAGAATTATATATAAAAAGTAGTAATACTACCCTCGGCTCTGGAGAACCATACTATGGATATCACTACCGGCTCTTAAAAATCACGTTTTCTCTCCATTTATGCCCTATCGGCTCTTATAAGACCAAGTTCAGCCAATCAAGACTATAAGTTGACTTTTGGTTAAACTTCCTAATTAAGACTAGAAACAAGGTTAATCAGTAGTATTAAGACATAGAAACTATGTAATAATATCACAGCTCTTAAAAATCACATTTTCTCCCCTTTAGGCCCTATTTGGTTCTTATAAGGTTTAGTTCAAACCAATCGGGACTGAAAGTTTAATTTTTGGTCAAACATCCCAACTAAGACTATAAAGTAGGTTAATTGGTAGTAATTTTGTATATAAAAACTATGTAATACCACTCTCGACTCTTAAGAACCACTTTTTCTACCTGTTTGGACCCAAATTTTGCTCTTATATTGCCTAGTTCAGGCTAATCGGGGTTGAAAGTTTGACTTTTAGTCAAACTTCCAAATTACAACTAGAAACAAAGTTAATTGGTTGTAATTGTACATAGAAACTATGTAATACTACTCCTTACTCTTGAGAACCATATTTTCTCCTCATTTGGACCCTAGTCGACTCTTGTGTAAAGTCTTATTCAGGCCAATCAGGGTCAAAAGGTTGACTTTTTATGAAACTTCCCAATTAATACTAGAAATAAAGTTAATTGAAAGTAATTATACATAAAAACTATGTAATACTACTTTCGACTCTTGAGAACTACGTTCTTTCTATATTTGTCCCCAATTCAGCTCCTAATAAGGCCTAGTTTCGGCAAATCAGGGCTGAAAGTTTGGCTTTTGGTCAAAATCTCAATTAAGAATAGAAATAGGTTTAAATGATAGTTTGTACATAGAAATTATGTAATAATATTCCCGACTCTTGAGGACCATGTTTTCCCATGTTAATTCCCTATTCGGCTCTTATAAGCCTAATTTAGACCAATCAGGGCTGAAAGTTTAGCTTTTACTCAAATTTCCAAATAAAGAGTAGAAATTAGTTAGTTGACATCATTTGTACATAGAAACTATGTAATACCACTCCTGGCTTTTGAAAATCATAATTTCTCCCCGTTTAGGCCCTATACTCGGCTTTTATAAGGCCTAGTTCAGGCTAATGGGGTTGAAAGTTAGACTTTTGATCAAACTTCCCAATTAATACTAGAAACAAGGTTAATTGGTAATGTTTGCACATAGAAACTATGTAATACCACTCACGATTCTAAAAAATCATATTTTCTCCCTGTTTGGGCCTTATTCGATTATTATAAGGCCTAGTTCAGATAAATCGGGGTTAAAATTTTGACTTTTGTTTAAACTCCCAATTAAGTCTAAAAAAAGGGTATATTGATAGTAATTATACATAAAAACTATGTAATACGGCTCCCGACTCTTGAGAACCACATTTTCTCCCCATTTGGGCCCTACTTGGCTCTTATAAGGCCTAGTTCTAGCCAATCCGAGCCGAAAAAAGTTTAACTTTTGGTCAAATTTCCTTATTAAGCTAGAAACAAGGTTAATTAATATTAACTGTTCATATAAACTATGTAATACTACTCCCAACTCTTGAAAATATTTTTCACATGTTTTTCCTATTCGACTCTTATAACGCTTAGTTCTGGCCAATCGGTGTTGAAAGTTTGACTTCTGGTCAAACTTCTCAATTAAGACTAAAAACAAGTTTAATTAGTAGTAATTGTATGTAAAACTATGTAGTACCACTCACGGCTCCTGAAAAATACCTTTTCTTCCTGTTTGGGCCCTATTTGGCTCTTATAAGGATTCAGGTCAATGGGCTAAAAGTATGAATTTTCGTCAAACTTCCTAATTAGGACCAGAAACAAGGTTAATTAGAAGTTGTTAAAAATAGGACTATGTAATACTACTCTTGGCTCTTAAAAACCACGTTTTCTCCTCATTTAGGCCCTATTTGGCTCTGATATAAGGCCAAGTTCTGGCCAAATCGGGGTCGAAAGTTTGATTTTGGTCAAACCTCCTAATTTAGATTAAAAATAAAATTAATTAGAAATGTTTGTACATAGAAACTATGTACTACCACCCCCGTCTCTTAAGAAAAACTTTCTCCCTGTTCGGGCACTATCGGGTCTAATAAGGCCTAATTCAGACCAATCAGGCTGAAAGTTCAGCTTTTGGTCAAACTTCCGAATTAAGACGAGAAATAAGGTTACTTGGTAGTATTTGTACATGAAAACTATGTAGTACAACTTCCTGACTCTTAAAAATCACGTTTTCTCCCTATTTAGACCTATTTAACTCTTATAAGACCTAGTTCAGGCTAGTCGGGGTTGAAAGTACGACTTTTGGTTAAACATTTCAGTTAAGACTAGAAATAAGGTTAATTAATAGTAATTATATATAGAAACTATGTAATACTACTCGCGGCTCTTGAAAATCACATTTTCTTCCCGTTTAGGCCCTACTCGGCTCATATGTGGCCTAATTCAGGTCAATCAGAGCTGAAAGTTTGCTTTTTACCAAAAATTCTCAATTAAGACTAGAAATAAGGTTAAGTAGCAGTATTTGTATATAGAACTATGCAATACCACTCCCGGCCCTTGAAAATCATATTTTCTCCCCGTTTTGGCCTTTTTCTCCTCTTATAAGGTATAGTTCATGCCAATCGAGGCTGAAAATTAGACTTTTAATTAAACTTTTTAATTAAGACTTAAAATAAGGTAAATTGGTAGTATTTGTACATAGAAACTATGTAACAAAACTCTCAGCTCCTGAGAGCCATATTTTCTACCCGTTTGGGTCCTATTCGGCTCTTCTATGGCCTAGTTCAGGCCAATTGAGGATGAAAATTTGACTTTTGATCAAACTTCCCAATTAAGATAAAAAATATTAATTTGTAGTAATGGTAAACAGAAACTATGTAATACTATTCCCGGTACTGGTAAATCACATTTTCTCCATGTTTGTTTCCTATTCGGCTCATATAAAGTTGAGGCCAATCGGGGCTGAAAGTTTGACCAAAAGTCAAACTTCCTAATTAAGAGTAAAAATAAGGGTAATTGGTAGTATTTATATATAGAAACTATGTAATGCCACTCTCGACCCTTAAAGATCATGTTTTTACCTTGTTTAGGCCCTATTTGGCTTTTATATGGCCTAATTCAGACCAAATCGGGAATGAAAGAATGACTTTTGGTCAAACTTCCCAATTAAAACTAAAAATAAGGCCAATTTGTAGTAATTATATATATGACTATGTAATACTACTCCTGGTTTTTAAAAACCATATTTATCCTATGTTGATTCCCTATTTGACTATTATAAGGCCTAGTTCTAGCCAATCAGGGCAGAAAGTTTGACTTTTGGTCAAACTTTCCAATTAAAACTAGAAATAAGGTTAATTGGTAGTACTTATACATAAAAACTAGGTAATACAACTTAAAATTTTTGAAAATTATGTTTCCTCCCCGTTCGGGCCCTATTCGGTTCTTACAACGCCTAATTAAGGCCAATCGGGTTAAAATTTTGAATTTTGATAAAAATTCCCAATTTGTACTAGTAATTGTTGGCCCAAAGGCCTATCACCCTAGTTTTGATGATGATCAACTCATGAAGTTATGATTACTAATGATCTTGTGTTTAATTAGTGACAGATTCATTATCAAGATCTTAGTAGGTGCATAGCTCAACAAAGGATAATATGTCAAGATTTGGAGCTTGCACGGTGTGATCCAAGGAGCTTTTGGATCAAGCTTGGACCAAGTCAAGAAGATGAGAAGACTTCAAGGGAAGACTTCAAGATCAAGACTTGTGTCTAGGTATAAGATTTTTATGTTTTAGATAAAATGTAAAGGATTGAATAGTTGGTGGATTGCTCAAGTTAAATCACACACACACACTCTTGATTTAGAAATGTTTTTTTAGAAAAGATTTTTTCTTTTGACAAAATATCGTTTTGGTGATTTCTTATATACATATCTTTTAACCAAAACAAGTTTAGTGCTTTATGTCAAAAACTAGATATTTCATCTTAATTGTGTAGTGGATCATATCCATACACACTATGCTTTAAAAGTATATCTTGTTTTTGAATTTGATGAAGATTTGGAAAAACATTTTTTGGAAAAACAATTTTTATATTGAGCCAAATATTTCCAAGTTACAAAAATAGTCCAATCTTTTATAACATGCCTTGATTTTATGCAAGCATGTTTGTATATCAAAGTATATTGGTAAAACTATTTTTGTAGATTTTTAAGTATTTTATGGGATTTTATTTGAGCCAAAAAGACTAACATTTTTAATCCCAGAAAATTGTTTCAGGCTTCAGCTAGTCGACTTATACTACCTTATAAGTCGACTAACCCTGAAGTCGGTTGACCGGATCGGTCGACCGACGTGCACCGACGTGCACGTCTGGCGGGTCGACCGGGCGGGTCGACCGGAACTGAGAGCAGTGCTCTCTGTTCTTCTGGGTCGACCGGGCCGGTCGACCGGAGGCTCCAACGGTCGGATTTTTGACCGTTGGCGGTCGACCGGACCGGTCAACCGGCAGCTCTGACAGACCCCAACGGCTATATTTTTCTGGCCTATAAATTTGGGGGTTTGGTCATTGTTTTGAGCTAAAATTTTGGAGACTCTTAGAGCCAGTTTTTCCCATTCATTCCAGAGGTTTTTCTCCACAAAATTAGAGTCAATACTTCCAATTAAAAGGAGAGTTTTATCAAAGAGTGTAAAAGAGATTTTCTTGAGTTTTCACCAAAGATTCTTTCCTTGCTTTCTCACACAAACACTTGAGCATCCATTGATCTATTCATCCTATAGGAGTGTTCTTGTGAGAGAATTTTAGGTGATCAAGAGTTGTGATCACCAAAGTTCATCTTTGTTCTTTGAGAAGGCGGACGTGTGTGTTCGCGGATTGTTTCAAGTCCTAGTGAGGACTTGGTGGTTTAGAGTTCGTGTGTGAACTCTTGGTGATTGAGATGCGGCCTCGACGAGCCGGTGGGGTTGTGTTGTGTACAGGACTAGGGAGTCCGAGGGATTGTAGGTGTTGCGGCACCAAGGAGAGATCCATTGGGATCGTGCATAGTGGAAATCCTTCGTGTGTCGAAGGCGGGGATGTAGAGCAAGTGTGCTCGAACCTCGAAACAAATTCCTTGTGTTTGCGATTGCTCACTCTCTCTCTATTTGTCTCTTTTATATCTTGCATACTTTTATTGTGCTCATCTTTACATGCTTGATATTCCTATTGTGCTTAATTGATATACTTGCGTGGGATTGTTGACTAACACTTGTATTCAACCAAGAGAGCCAACGCGGCGCCTCAACCCATTCAAGGGGAATCTTGAGGAGTTTGTCCAGAGCCCTTCACGAGGAATTCGGCAACACTCTTGTGTTATACGTGGTGTTTAGTGTAAAAGATTTAATTAGGTCATAATTGTTTTTAGCTTCCGCATCATTTGGCATTAATTGACCATTAGATTAGCCATCACCTATTCACCCCCCCTCTAGGTGAACTTACAGTAATAAGGTTAATTTATTGTATTTGTACATAAAAACTATGTAATACAACTCCAGTCTCTTGAGAACCACGTTCGACGCTAATAGTGAAGGCTAATCGTGGATGAAAGTTTGACTTCCTAATTAAGACTAAAAACTAGATAAATTAGTACTAATTTACATAGAAACAATGTAATACTACTTTCGGCTCTTGAGAACCACATTTTTCTCATGTTTTTTTCTTGATCGGCTCTATCAAGACCTAGTTCAGGCCAATCTGGGTTGAAAGTTTAACTTTGGGCTAAACTTCCCAATTAAGATCAGAAAGAAGTTTAATTAGAAGTATTAAAAAAGGAACTATATAACACTACTCCAAGCTCTTGAAAACCATGTTTCCCCTTGTTTGGGTCCTATTTGGCAATATATTGCCAAGTTCAGGCCAACTAGGGTTGAAAGTTTGGCTTTTGTACAAACTTCCTAATTAGGACTATAAATAAGGTTAATTAGTAATTTTTATACATAGAAACTATATAATACTACTCTCGGCTATGGAAAATAGTTTGTTCTTCCCATTTAGATCTCATTCAACTCTTATAATGCCTAATTTAAGACAATCAGGGCTAGAAGTTTGACTTCTGGTCAACTTATCAATGAAGACTAGAAATAATGTTAATTGGTATTATTTGTACATAGAAACTATATAACACCACTCTCGGCCTTTGAAAATAATGTTTTCTCCCCGTTTAGGCCCATTTTGGCTCTTATATCAGGCTTAGTTAAAGGCCAATCTGGGCTTTAAGTTTGACTTTTGGTCAAACTTCCCGATTAAAATTAGAAATAAAGATAATTAATAGTAATTTTACATAGAAACTATGTAATAAAATTCACGGCTTTTGAAAACCATATTTCCTTCTCGTTTAAGCCCTATTCGGCTCTTATAGGGCCTAAGTTCAGGTCAATCGGGGTTAAAAGTTTGATTTTTGATCAAACTTTCAAATTAAGACTATAAATAAGGTTAAATGATAGTATTCGTACATATAAACTATGTAACACCACTCTCGAATCATGAGAACCACGCTTTCTAACCGTTTGGGCCCTATTCGGCCCTGATATGACCTAGTTCAGGCCAATCAGGAATGAAAGTTTGACTTTAGATCAACTTCCCATTTAAGATTAGGAACAAGATTAATTTGTAGTAATTTTATGTAGAAACTATGTAATACTACACACGGTACTTGAAAATCACGTTTTCCCCGTGTTTGCTCTCTATTCGGCTCTTATAAGGCCTAGTTCAGGTCAATTGGGCTGAAAGCTTAGTTTTTGGTCAAACTTCTTTTTAAAGACTAGATATAAGGGTAATTGATATTATTTGTATACAGAAACTATGTAATACCACACCCGGCCAATGAAAATCACGTTTTCTCTCTGTTTGGGCCCTATTCGACTATTAAGGCTTAATTCAGGCCAATCAGGCAGAAAGTTTGACTTTTTGTCAAACTTTCCAATTAAGACAAGAAATAAAGTTAATTGACAGTATTTGTACATAGACACTATGTAACACCACTCTTGACTTTTGGTCAAACTTTCCAATTAAGACAAGAAATAAAGTTAATTGGTAGTATTTGTACATAGACACTATGTAACACCACTCTCGGCTTATGAGAACCACGTTTTCTACCCGTTTGGGCTCTATTCGACTCTTATATGGCCTAGTTTAGGCTATAACAATCTGACTTTTGGTCAAACTACCCAATTAAGACAAGAAACAAGGTTAATTTGTAGTAATTATACATAAAAAATATGTAATACTACTATCAGCTCTTGAAAAGCATACTTTCCCCATGCTTGTTCCCTATTCGGATCTTATAAGCCCTAGTTCGAGCTAATCGGGGATGAAATTTTGACTTTTGGTCAAACTTTTCAGTTAATACTAGAAGTAAGGTTAGTTGGTATTATTTGTAAATAAAAACTATGAAAAACTACTCGATCATGTTTTCCCCATATTTATTCCTTATTCGGCTTTTATGAGGCATAGTTCAGGCCAATAAGGGCTGAAAGTTTGACTTTGATCAAACTTTTCAATTAAGACTCAAAATAAGGTTAATTAGTAGTATTTGTACTTAAAAACTATGTAATACTTCCAAGCTCTTAAAAATCACGTTTTCTCCCCGTTTGGGCCCTATCGGCTCTTATAAGGCCTAGTTCAGGCAAATCGGGGGTGAAAGTTTGAATTTGGTTGAACTTCCTAATTAAGGCTAGAAATAAGGTAAAATGGTAGTATTTATATATAGAAACTATGTAATACCACTCCCGGCTCTTTAGAATCATGTTTTTCCCTATTCGGCTCTTATAAAGCCTAGTTTAAGCTAATCAGGGCCGAAAGTTTGACTTTTGGTCAAACTTCCCATTTTAAGACCAGAAATAAGGTTAATTTGAAGAAGTTGAAAGTAGAACTATGAATACTACTTTCGGCTCTTGAACCCACGTTTTTCTACCGTTTGGGGCTTATTTGGATCTTATATAAGGCCAAGTTCAGGCCAATCAGGGTTGAAAATTTTACTTTTGATCAAAATTCTCAATTAAGACTAGAAATAAGGTTAATTAGTAGCGTTGGTACAAAGAAACTATGAAATACTACTCTCGGCTCTTGAGAATAATTTTTTCTCCCCGTTTAGGCCTTATTGGCTCTTATAAGGCCTAATTCAAACTACTCGGGGCTGAAAGTTTGAATTTTAGCACCGTACACCAAATCACCTACCCACTACAACGCTTGGAGTGATGATCAAAAGAGGAATGCGAACCTTGACGCCAAAGCGATGAATGCTCTATTCTGTGCCTTAAACAAAGAAGAGTTCAACCGTGTGTCAACAGCAACTTCAGCAAATCAAATATGGCATACTCTTCAGGTAACACACGAAGGCACAAATAAAGTTAAAAAATCCAAGATTTCTGTTCTTGTCCACAGGTTTGAATTATTCAAAATGGAGGAGAATGAAACCATATCTGAAATGGTTACAAGATTTACCGACATTACCAAGTCCTTAGCATCCCTTGGAAAAGAATACACCCAATTAGAAAAAGTTCGCAAGATCCTTCATGCACTCACACCAGAATTGGAGAAGAAGACAACCGCAATTGAAGAAGCGAATGATCTCTCAACTATGTCGTTAGAAAACCTTATTGGTAATCTAATGGCATATGAAGTGCAACTGGAAGAAAGAAAGAAGGATAAACGACAACCTCACTCAAAGAAGAAAGAACTTGCTTTTCATGCATCCTCAGACACAGACAATTCAGATGACGATGAAGAGGAGATAGCAATGGTTTCAAGGAAATTCAGAAGATTCTTAAAGCAAGGTAAATTTAAATGTTTTAACTGCAATAAAACAGGTCATATGAAGAAGGATTGCCCTTTGCTCAAAAATAAAGGTAAATTCAAGAGCAAAAAGTTTAGAAAGAAGAAAGACTAAGAAGCATCATGGGAAAACAGTGATTCCTCTTCCTCTGACGAAGAATAAACCACTGAACATGTCAACATCTGTTACATAACGCTAGAAGAAGATGAGGTATCATATACTGAACTTTTAGATGCATTCCATGAATTATTCAATGATCTAAAGAATGAAAAACTGAAAAATAAAGTTTTATTAAAGGAAAGTGAAAAACTTTTAAATGAAAATTCATGTTATGCTTTACAAGTTTCTTCTATAAATTCTCAAAAAGATGAATTTGAAAAAGTAATATCATCTTTGAAAAAGGATAATGAGAAATTTATAAAAGAAAATATTTTGCTTAAAAATGAAACTGTGTCTTTAAATAAAAGGATTTCTGTATTAGATAAAGACATGTTAGTTTTCAAAATGAAATATGAAGAAATTTTGAAAAATGTGACTAAGTTCAATCAAGGAAAAGAAAAATTGAATGATTTGTTATCTTATCAAAAATTGTCACATAATCATTATGGTCTTGGATTTGATGAAAAATCTTCATATTGTAGTAATCCATATAATTCTTTTATGAAAAGAAAGTCTAATAATAGTTCAAAAAGAATGAAGAATAAGTTTATATGGATTCCTAAGAATTTAAGCATGATTGATAAAATACCTATATTGCATCATACATTCATGATATATGTAATTCATGCAATTATGTGTATACTAACAGATGGAAACCAAATTCAAATTGGGTTTGGTCTCCTAAAGGTTAATACTTTATCTCTTATGATTGGTACCATCTAACGTTTTATCTTTCAGGTACCATATAAGAAGTTGATGAGAACAATACTTTATATATACATGTTTTGATATATTTGTTGCAAGGGGAGAATACAGGTATTTCTTTATCTGTTTTAACCCATTTTCTGCAGGGGGAGGAAAATATAACTTATTTTCTGTAGGGGAAGCATTTGTGCACACAAAGTGTCATCATCAAAAAGGGGGAGAATGTTGGAACTTGTTTTGATGAAGACATTTGTGAAGCCAATCATTTGGAGCTCTAACACAAGCCCATTCAAGAGTTCTTCATGATCAAGTCTTCTCAAAGAGAGTTGTTTATGATATGTTTTGTAATGATTTATTAGCATGTTAAAAGCCTTGATGCACACACACATATCATAGTCATTTAGTCGACTTATACTCCTTTCAAGTCGACTAATACATTGTGTAGTCGACTTGACCAAATCCCTAGTCGACTAGTCTTGTGTCTCAAAAGAACCCAACTCTCTGTTTGTCCTGTTAGTCGACTTAACAGAATACCTAGTCGACTAATAGACTTGTGTAGTCGACTTGACCCTTTCCCCTAGTCGACTAATCCCTGGCCTAGTCGACTTATAAGTCTGTTATAGTCGACTTGGTTCAGTTATCCAGAAACCTGTCACTTGAGCTTATCTTGACCGAGTCGACTTATACCCAATATTAGTCGACTAATCCTGTAAAATTTGCCTAGACTAGTCAACTAACTCAAATGGCAAGTCGACTATAGGCAGTTTCTTACTGTTGGACAGTTTCTGTTTTCTGGTATTTTCTGCAACGTTCTTCAAAGTTTGAACATTCAAATTGCACCTAATAACTACCCTAACTAACCCTAGAGTGCAACTATAAATAGGGTTGTTAATCTAAGGCAAAATACCAATCAAAATCTTCAGTTTTCTGATCACAAAATTCTGCCAATATTCTGGTTTCCTTGAAAACTGTTCCCACTTCAAGTTCTTCACCAAAATCCTACTCCCTAGTGAAGATCTCTGAAGTTAATCTTATACTAGCCCTTGTCCACGATCACATACTGTACCAAGGCTTATAGGAAAGGTTGTAATCACTCAAAGAAATCATTATACAAGAGCGTCTTCTTGGTGTAGAAGAGAGGTTGTACAAGGTGGTATTTGTTCTCTTGGTTGTAAGAGAAGGTGTACACATTTGGCAAAGGGGATTTGTTAAGTGGTGTGCATGGTGTTGATTTTGGGTGTACAAAGTCAAGGATAAAGGAAAATCTCAAGCGGGTGGCTTGGGGACTGGATGTAGGTCACGAGGTTCGAACCAGGAAAAATCACACGTGTTTGCGATTGTTAACTTTTCTGTGATTTGTTTTTCTTTATTTGCAAGTACATTTATTTCCTTTATACTAATATTCTTGTGAGTGTTAATTTCGTATATTAGATCCACATTTGGCATCATATCGGGAACAACATTTGATATCAGAGCAGGTCCAACATTTGGTATCAGAGCCCTGCATAATACCTAGTCAACAACAAGCAAGGATGGAAACGGAGTTCCCTTCGTCACAATTCAAAGAAGGACATTCTACACAACGTCCACCACTATTTGACGGATCCAACTACAACTATTGGAAGTGTAGAATGAAGATCTACTTGCAATCGCTCAACTACGAACTTTGGAACATTGTAGAAGCACCGTACACCAAACCGCCTACCCACTACAACGCTTGGAGTGATGATCAAAAGAGGAATGCGAACCTTGACGACAAAGTGATGAATGCTCTATTCTGTGCCTTAACTAAAGAAGAGTTCAATCGTGTGTCAACAGCAACTTCGGCAAATCAAATATGGCATACTCTTCAGGTAACACACGAAGGCACAAATAAAGTTAAAGAATCTAAGATTTCTGTTATTGTCCATAGGTTTGAATTATTCAAAATGGAGGAGAATGAAACCATATCTGAAATGGTTACAAGATTCACCGACATTACCAATTCCTTAGCATCCCTTGGAAAGGAATACACCCAAGTAGAAAAAGTTCGCAAGATCCTTCGTGCACTTACACCAGAATGGGAGAAGAAGACAACCGCAATTGAAGAAGCGAATGATCTCTCAACTATGTCGTTAGAAAATCTTATTAGTAATCTAATGGCATATGAAGTGCAACTGGAAGAAAGAATGAAGGATGAACGACAACCTCACTCAAAGAAGAAAGAACTTGCTTTTCATGCATCCTCAGACACAGACAATTCAGATGACGATGAAGAGGAGATGGCAATGCTTTCAAGGAAATTCAGAAGATTCTTAAATCAAGGTAAATTTAAATGTTTTAACTGCAATAAAACAGGTCATATGAAGAAGGATTGCCCTTTGCTAAAAATAAAGGTAAATTCAAGAGCAAAAAGTTCAGAAAGAAGAAAGACTACGAAGCATCATGGGAAAATAGTGATTCCTCTTCCTCTGACGAAGAAGAAACCACTGAACATGTCAACATCTGTTACATGGTGCTAGAAGAAGATGAGGTATCATATACTGAACTTTTAGATGCATTCCATGAATTATTCAATGATCTAAAGAATGAAAAACTGAAAAATAAAGTTTTATCAAAGGAAAGTGAAAAACTTTTAAATGAAAATTCATGTTATGCTTTACAAGTTTTTTCTATAAATTCTCAAAAAGATGAATTTGAAAAAGTAATATCATCTTTGAAAAAGGATAATGAGAAATTTATAAAAGAAAATATTTTGCTTAAAAATGAAACTGTGTCTTTAAATAAAAGGATTTCTGTATTAGATAAAGACATGTTAGTTTTCAAATGAAATATGAAGAAATTTTGAAAAATGTGACTAAGTTCAATCAAGGAAAAGAAAAATTGAATGATTTGTTATCTTATCAAAAGTTGTCACATAATCATTATGGTCTTGGATTTGATGAAAAATCTTCATATTGTAGTAATCCATATAATTCTTTTATAAAAAGAAAGTCTGATAATAGTTCAAAAAGAATGAAGAATAAGTTTATATGGATTCCTAAGAATTTAAGCATGATTGATAAAAATACCTATTTGCATTCATACATTCATGATATATATAATTCATGCAATTATGTGTATTCTAACAGATGGAAACCAAATTCAAATTGGGTTTGGTCTCCTAAAGGTTAATACTTTATCTCTTATGATTGGTACCATCTAACGTTTTATCTTTCAGGTACCATATAAGAAGTTGATGAGAACAATACTTTATATATACATGTTTTGATATATTTGTTGCAGAGGGAGAACACAAGTATTTCTTTATCTGTTATAACCCATTTTCTACAGGGGAGGAAAATATAACTTATTTTCTGTAGGGGAAGCATTTGTGCACACAAAGTGTCATCATCAAAAAGGGGGAGAATGTTGGAACTTGTTTTGATGAAGACATTTGTGAAGCCAATCATTTGGAGCTCTAACACAAGCCCATTCAAGAGTTCTTCATGATCAAGTCTTCCCAAAGAGAGTTGTTTATGATATGTTCTGTAATGATTTATTAGCATGTTAAAATCCTTGATGTACACACACATATCATAGTCACTTAGTCGACTTATACTCCTTTCAAGTCGACTAATACATTGTGTAGTCGACTTGACCAAATCCCTAGTCGACTAGTCTTGTGTCTCAAAAGAACCCAACTCTCTGTTTGTCCTGTTAGTCGACTTAACAGAATACCTAGTCGACTAATAGACTTGTGTAGTCGACTTGACCCTTTCCCCTAGTCGACTAATCCCTGGCCTAGTCGACTTATAAGTTGGTTGTAGTCGACTTGGTTCAGTTATCCAGAAACCTGTCACTTGAGCTTATCTTGACCTAGTCAACTTATACCCAATATTAGTCGACTAATCCTGTGAAATTTGCCTAGATAGTCGACTAACTCAAATGGCAAGTCTACTCTAGGCAGTTTCTGACTGTTGGACAGTTTCTATTTTCTGATATTTTCTGCAACGTTCTTCAACGTTTGAACATTCAAATTGCCAAAGAGATCTTCATGATCAAGTCTTCCCAAACAGAGTTGTTTATGATATGTTTTGTAATGATTTATTAGCATGTTAAAATCCTTGATGTACACACACATATCATAGTCACTTAGTCGACTTATACTCCTTTCAAGTCGACTAATACATTGTGTAGTCGACTTGACCAAATCCCTAGTGACTAGTCTTGTGTCTCAAAAGAACCCAACTCTCTGTTTGTCCTGTTAGTTGACTTAAAAGAATACCTAGTCGACTAATAGACTTGTGTAGTCGACTTGACCCTTTCCCCTAGTCGACTAATCCCTGGCCTAGTCGACTTATAAGTTGGTTGTAGTCGACTTGGTTCAGTTATCCAGAAACCTGTCACTTGAGCTTATCTTGACCTAGTCGACTTATACCCAATATTAGTCGACTAATCCTGTGAAATTTGCCTAGATAGTCGACTAACTCAAATGGCAAGTCGACTATAGGCAGTTTCTGACTGTTGGACAGTTTCTATTTTCTGATATTTTCTGCAACGTTCTTCAACGTTTGAACATTCAAATTGCACCTAATAACTACCCTAACTAACCCTGGAGTGCAGCTATAAATAGGGTTGTTAATCTAAGGCAAAATACCAATCAAAATCTTCAGTTTTCTAACCACGAAATTCTACCAATTTTCTGCTTTCCTGAAAACTGTTCCCACTTCAAGTTCTTCACCTAAATCCTACTCCCTAGTGAAGATCTCTGAAGTTCATCCTATACTAGCCCTTGTCCACAATCACATACTGTACCAAGGCTTATAGGAAAGGTTATAATCACTCAAAGAAATCATTGTACAAGAGCGTCTTCTTGGTGTAGAAGAAAGGTTGTACAAGGTGGTGTTTGTTCTCTTGGTTGTAAGAGAAGGTGTACACATTTGGCAAAGGGGATTTGTCAAGTGGTGTGCATGGTATTGATTTTGGGTGTACAAAGTCGAGGATAAAGTAAAATTTCAAGCGGGTGGCTTGGGGACTGGATGTAGGTCACGAGGACCGAACTAGGAAAAATCACACGTGTTTGCGATTGTTAACTTTTCTGTGATTTGTTTTTCTTTATTTGTAAGTACATTTATTTCCTTTATACTAATATTCTTGTGAATGTTGATTTCTTATATTAGATCCACATTTGGCATCATATCGGGACCAACATTTGGTATCAGAGAAGGTCCAACAAAACTTTCAAATTAAGACTCGGAATAAGGTTAATTAACAGTAATTGTACATAAAAATTTTGTAACACTACTCTCGTCTCTTGAATACTATGTTTTTCTCATGTTTATTCCCTATTCGGCTCTTATAATGACCTAGTTTAGGTCAATCGAGGCTGAAAGTTTGAATTTCAGTCAAAATTCCCGATTAAGACTAGAAAAAGGTTAATTGGTAGTATTTGTACTTAAAAATTATGTTATATAATTCTCAGCTCTTAAAAACCATGTTTTCTTCCCCTTAGGCCTTATTCGGCTCTTATATGGCCAGTTTAGGCCAATCGGGGATAAAATTTTGACTTTTAATTAAACTTCCTAAGTACAATAATAAACAAGGTTAATCAGTAGTTTTTGTATATAGAACGGTGTAATACCGATCACGACCCTTGAAATTTTCATTTCCTCCTCATTTAGACCCTATTCGGCTCTTTATAAGGCCTAGTTCAGGCCAATCGAAGCTGAAAGTTTGACTCTTGGTCAAACTTCTCAATTAAGACTAAAAATAAGATTGATTGGTTGTATTTGAATATAAAAACTATGTATTACCATTCCTGGCTCTTGAGAGCCACGTTTTCTCCCCATTGGGCCCTCTTCGACTCATATATGACCTATTTCAGACCAATCAGGGATGAAAGTTTGACTTTTGGTCAAACTTTCTAATTAAAACTAGAAACAAGATTACATGGTAGTAATTGTACATAGAAACTATGTAATGCTACTCCCGCCTCTTGAGAACCACATTTTCGCCATGTTTGGGCCCTACTCGACTCTTCTAAGGCCTAGTTCAGACCAATCAGGGCCGAAATTTTAACTTTTAGTCAAATTTTCTAATTAACACTAGAAACAAGGTTAATTGGATGTAATTGTTCATAGAAACAACATAATACTACTCTCGGATCTTCAGAACCATGTTTTCCCTATGTTTTTCCCTATTCGGAACTTATAATGCCTAGTTTAGTTTAATCGGGGTTGAAAGTTTGGCATTTGGTCAAACTTTAAAATTAATATTTGAAATAAGTTTAATAGATAATATTTGTACATCAAAGCTATGTAATACCACTCTCAACTCTTAAAAATCACGTTTTCTCCCGTTTAGGCCATATTCAGCTCTTATAAGGCCTAATTCAGGCCAATCAGAGCTGAAAGTTTGAGTTTTAGTAAAACTTTCTAATTAAGGCTAGAAACAAGGTTAATTGGTAATATTTATAGATAGAAACTATATCGTACCACTCACGACTCTTCAAAACCACGTTTTCTCCCCTTTTAGGCCCTATCTAACTCTTATAAGGGCTAGTTCGAACCAATCGGGGCTGAGAGTTTAACTTTTAGTCAAACACCCTAATTAAGGCTAGAAATAAGGTTAACTGGTTGCATTGGTGCATTAAAATAATATAATACCACTTCCGGCTCTTGAAAACCACATTTTCTCCTATTTTGGGCCCTATTTGGCTCTTATATGGCCTACTTCAGGCCAATCGGGAAAGAACGTTTGACTTTGGGTTAAACTTCTAATTAAGACTAAAAAAGGTTAATTTGTGGTAATTGTTTATAGAAACTATGTAATACTAATCTCGGCTCTTGAGCACCATATTTTCCTCCCCGTTTGGCCCTACTTAACCTTATAAGGTCTAGTTCAGGCGAATCAGGGCTGAAAATTTGACTTTTATCAAACTTCTCAATTAATACTAGAAATAAAGTTGTTGGAGATATGTACATAGAAACTATATAATACAACTCTCAATCCTTGAGAACCACGTTTTCCCCAACTTTGTTCCTTATTTGGCTCTAATAAGACCTAGTATAGGCCAACATGGCTGAAATTTTGGCTTTGGGTTAAACTTCCCAATTAAGACTAGAAATAAGTTTAACTGATAGTATTTGTATATAATAAAGACTATATAAAACTACTCTTGACTCTTGAGAACCATATTTTCCCTCTGTTTGTTCCCTATTCGACTCTCATATGGTCTAGTTCATGCCAATCGGGGTTGAAAGTTTGAGTTTTGGTCAAACTTCTAGATTAAGACCAGAACAAGGCTAATTAGAAGTAATTGTGCATATAAACTTTGTAATACTACTCCCGACTCTTGAAAATCACATTTTACCCATGTTTGTTCCCTATTTGGCTCTTATAAGGCTTAGTTTAGTAGGCCAATCGAGGTTGAAAGTTTGGCTTTAAACATCCCAATTAAGACTAGAAATAAGTCTAATTGATAGTATTCGTACATATAAACTATGTAATACCACTCTCGGCTATTGAAAATCACGTTTTCTTCTCGTTTTAGGCCCTATTCGGCTCTTATAAGTTTAATTCAAGCCAAATCAGGACTAAAAGTTTTAGTCAATATTTTTAATTAAGACTATAAATAAGTTTAATTGATAGTATTTGTACAGAAAAACTATGTAATACCACTCCCGCCTCTTGAGAATCGTGTTTTTACCCCGTTTAGGCTCTATTTGGCTCTTATATGGCCTAGTTCAGGCCAATCGAGGATGAAAATTTAACTTTTAGTTAAACTCCTAATTAAGACTAGAAATAAGGTTAATTGGTGGTATTTGTATATAGAAACTATGTAATACCACCTCCAGCTCTCGAGAACCACATTTTCTTCCCTTTTGGGCCCTATTCGGCTCTTATATACCCTAGTCCCGGCCAATCGGGAATGAAAGTTTGAATTTTACTTAAACTTCCCACTTAAGACTATAGAAACACGGTTAGTTTATAGTAATTACACAAAGAAACTAGGGAGATTATTCTTGGCTTTTGATAACAACATTTTCTCCCCGTTTAAACCCTAACTCGGCTCTTAGAAATAAAATTAATTTGTAGTAATTGTACATAGAAACTATGTAATACAACTCCTGGCTCTTAAGAACCACGTTTTTTCACCATTTTGGCCCTATTCGACTCTTATAAGGCCTAATTTAGTCTAATCGGAGTGAACCGTGTGGGCCCTACTCGGCTCTTATAAGGCCTAGGTTCAGGCCAAGTGGGTCGAAAGTTTGACTTTTTGTCAAACTTCTCAATTAATATTAAAAACAAAGTTAATTGGAAGTAATTATACATAAAAACTATGTAATGTTGCTCTCGACTCTTGAGAACAACTTGTTCCCCATGTTTGTTTGTTCCTTCCTATAAGGCCTAGTTTAGGCCAATCTGGACTGAAAGTTTAGTTTTTGGTCAAACTTTCAAATTAAAACTAGAAATAAGTTTAATTAATAGTATTTGTACATGAAAATTATGTAATACTACTCTTGACTTTTGAGAATCATGTTTTCCCCATGTTTGCTTCCTATTCGGATCTTATAAGGTCTTGTTGAGACTCATTGGGGTTGAAAGTTTGGCTTTTGATCAAACTTCTCAATTAAGACTAGAAATAAGGTTAGTTGGTAGTATTTATACATAGTAACTATGTAATACAATTCTCGGCTCTTGAGGACCATTTTTTCTCCCTTTTTGGACCTTATGGGCTCTTATATGGCCTCTTCAGGCCAATCGGGGATGAAAGTTTGATTTTTGGTCAACTTTTCAATTAAGACTTATTAAAGCCGAATAGGGCTCACACGTGGAAAAAATCTGGTTCTCAAGATCCGGGAGTAGTATTACAAAGTTTCAGTCCAATCGGGCTGAAAGTTTGATTTTTTTATCAAACTTCTCAATTAATGATAAAAAAGGTTAATTAGAAGTAATTATACATAGAAACTATGTAATACTGCTCCCGACTCTTGAGAACCACTTTTTCCTCATTTTTGTTCCCTATTCGGCTCCTATAAGGCCTAGTTCAGGCCAATCGGGGCTAAAAGTTTGGATTTTGGTTAAACTTTCCAATTAAGACTAGAAATAAGTTTAATTAATAGTATTTGTATATGGAATTATATAATACTACTCAAGACTTTTGAGAACCAACTTTTCCCATGTTTGTTTCCTATTCGGCTCTTATAAGGCCTGTTGAGGCCAATCAAGGTTGAAAGTTTGGTTTTTGATTAAACTTTCTAATTAAAACTAGAAATAGATTTAATTGATAGTATTTGTAAATTGAAACTATGTAATACCTCTCTCAGCTCGGGAAAATCACCTTTTCTTCCGTTTAGGCCCATTCAGCTCTTAAAAGGCTAGCTGGTCAAATCGGGGCTAAAATTTTGACTTTTGGTCAAACCTTCTAATTAAGACTAGAAATAAGTCTATTTAATAGTATTTTTATATAAAAACTATGTAATACCACTCTCAGTTCTTCAATATCACATTTTCTCCTTGTTTAGGCTCTATTCGTCTCTTATATGGCCATGTTCAGGCTAATTGGGAATGGAAATTTGACTTTTGGTCAAACTTCTCATTTAAGACTAGAAATGAGGTTAATTGGTAATAATTATACATAGAAACTATGTAATGCTACTCTCATCTCTTGATAGCACATTTTCCTATGTTTATTATCTATTCGGCTCTTCTAAAGCCTAGCCGGCCAATCGGGGCTGAAAGTTTGACTGTTGATTAAACTTTTTAATTAAAACTAGAAATAAGGTTAATTAGCAGTATTTGTAGATAAAAATTATGTAATACCACTCCCAGCTCTAAGAACCACGTTTTCTTCCTATTTGGGCCTTATTCGACATTTATATGGCCTAATTCAGGCCAATTAGGGATGAAAGTTTGACTTTTCATCAAATTTACTGATTAAGATTAGAAATAAGGTTAATTGGTAATATTTGTACATAGAAACAATGTAATATCACTTACGACTATTGAAAAGCATGTTTTCTCAAGTCTAGTCCCTTTTTGGCTTTTAAGGTCTTAGTCCAATCGGGGGTCAATAAAGGCTGAAAGTTTGACTTATGGTCAAACTTTTCAATTAAGGCTAGAAGTAGGGTTAATTGGCATTATTTGTACTTAGAAAGCATATAATACTATTTTCGTATCTTGATAACCATGTTTTCTCCCTGTTTGGGCCTTACTCGACTTTTATAGGGGTTTAGGCCAATCAGGACAGAAAGTTTGACTTTTCGTCAAACTTCCCAATTAATACTAAAAACAAGGTTAATTGAAAATAATTGTATATAGAACTATGTAATACTATTTTTTGGCTCTTGAGAACCACGTTTTTCCTATGTTTGTTTCCCATTCGGCTCTTAAAGGCCTAGTTAAGTCCAATCGGGGCTGAAATTTGGCTTTTGATCAAACTTCCCTATAAGACTAGAAACAAGCTTAATTGGCAGTATTTTGACATAAAAACTATGTAATATCTCTTATCGCTCTTAAAAATCTCATTTTCTCACCGTATAGGCCCATTCAACACTTATAAGGCCTAATTCAGGCTAATAGGGGCTGAAAGTTTGACTTTTGATCAAACTTGCCAATTAAGATTAGAAAAAAGGTTAGTTGGTAGTATTTATACATAGAAACTATGTAATACCACTTTAGGTTCTTGAAAATCATGTTTTCTTTCCCATTTAGGCTCAATGCGTCTCTTATGAGGTTTAATTCATTAGTGGTTGAAAATTTGACTTTTAGTGAAACTTTCAATTAAGAATAAAAATAAGGTTAATTAGTTATATTTGCATATATAAACTATATAATACCACACTCGGCTCTTGAGAACCACAGTTTCTCCCTATTTGGACCCTATTTGACTCTATGGCCCACTTTAGACCAATCGGGGATAAAATTTTGAATTTTGGTTAAACTTTTCAATTAAGACTAGAAATAAGTTTAATTGGTAGTAATTGTATATGGAAACTATGTAACACTACACCCGGCTCTTGAGAACCACGTTTACCCCCTGTGTGGGCCCTATTCAGCTCTTATAAGGCTTAGTTCAGACCAATCGGGCTGAAAGTTTGACTTTTTTGTCAAACTTCTCGATTAATACTATAAACAAGGTTCATTGGAAGAAATTGTACATATAAACTATGTAATACTACTCTCAACTCTTGAGATCCACTTTTTCCCCATGTTTATACCCTATTCGGCTCCTATAAGGCCTAGTTTAGACCAATCGGAGCTGAAAGTTTGGCTTTTGGTCAAACTTTCCAATTAAAACAAGAAATAAGTTTAACTAATAGTATTTGTACATGGAAACTATGTTATACTACTCCCGACTCTTGAGAACCAAGTTTTTCCCATGTTCCCCATTCGGCTCTTATACGGCCATATTAAGGCCAATCGGAGTTGACAGTTTGAATTTTGATCAAACTTTCCAATTACGATTAGAAATAAGTTTATTTGATAGTATTTGTACATCGAAACTATGTAATACCTCTACCGGCTCTTGAAAATTACTTTTTCTCCCCGTATAGGCCCATTCGGCTCTTATAAGGCCTAATCAGGCCAATCGAGGTTGAAAGTTTGACTTTTGGTCAAACTTGCCAATTAAGACTAAAAACAAGATTAATTGGTAGTATTTATACATAAAAACTATGTAATACCACTCACTGTTCTTGAAAATCATATTTCCTCTATTTTAGGTCCTCTCGTATCTTATATGGCTTAATTCAGACCAATCGGGGTAGAAAATTTAACTTTTGGTCAAACTTCTAATTAAAACTAAAAATAAGATTAACTGGTAGTATTTGGATATAAAAACTATGTAATACCACTCTTAACTCTTGAGAACCATATTTTCTCCCCGTTTGGGCCCTATCTGGCTCTTAAATGGCCTTCTTCTGGCCAATCAGGGATGAAAGTTAGACTTTTGATCAAACTTCCTAATTAAGACTAGAAATAAGGGTAATTGGTAGTAATTGTACATGAAAACTATTTAATACTACTCCCAGCTCTTGAGAACCACATTTTCTCCCTGTGTGAGCCCTACTCGGCTCTTATAAGGCCTAGGTGCAGGCCAATCTGGCCGAAAGTTTGTCTTTTTGTCAAACTTCCCAATTAATACTGGAAACAAGGTTAATTGGAAGTAATTGTATATAAAAACTATGTAATACTGCTCCCTACTCTTGAGAACCACTTTTCCTATATTTGTTCCCTATTCTACTCCTATAAGACCCAGTTTAGGCCAATCAGGGCTGAAAATTTGGCTTTTGGTTAAAGTTTCCAATTAAGATTAGAAATAAGTTTAATTAATAGTATTAGTAAATAGAAACTATGTAATACTACTCCCAACTCTTGAGAACCAAATTTTCTCCATGATTATTCCTATTCGGCTTTTATAAGACCTTATCGAGGCCAATCAGGGTTGAAAGTTTGGCTTTTGATTTTGATACCCAATTAAGACTAGAATAAGTTTAATTGATAGTATTTGTGTATCGAAACTATGTAATATCACTCCCGGCTCTTAAAAATCATGTTTTCTCCTAGTTAGGCTATATTCGGCCTTATATGGCCTAGCTCAGGCCAATCGGGATGAAAATTTGACTTTTGGTCAAACTTCCTATTTAAGACTTGAAACAAGGTTAATTTGTTGTATTTTTATAAAGAAACTTTGTAATATCACTTCCAACTCTAAAGAGCATATTTCTCCCCGTTCAGGTCCTATTCGGCTTTTATATGGCTTAGTTCTGGCTAATCGGGGATGAAAGTTTGACTTTTGGTCAAATTTACCAATTAAGACTAGAAATAAGGTTAATTAATAGTATTTATACATAGAAACAATGTAATACCCCTCACAGCCCTTGATAACCACGTTTTCTTTTAAGACCTAGGGCAGATCAATCGAGGCTGAAAGTTTGACTTTTGGTCAAAGTTCCCAATTAAGACTAGAAATAGGGTTAATTAATATTATTTATAATTAGAAAGCATGTAATACTACGTCTGTATCTTGAGAATCACATTTTCTACCCGATTGGATCTTTCTTAGCTTTTTTAGGGCCATGTTCAGGCCAATCAGGGTTAAAAGTTTGACTTTTCGTCAAACTTCTCAATTAATACTAAAAACAAGGTTAATTGGAAGTAATTGTATATGGAAACTATGCATTACTACTCCTGGAACTTAAGAACCACTTTTTCCCCATGTTTTTCCCTATTCGACTCTTACAAGGCCGAGTTTAGTCCAATCGGCGCTGAAAGTTTGGATTTTGATCAAACTTTTCAATTAATTAGAAACAAGGTTAATTGGCAGTAGTTATATATAGAAACTATGTAATACCCCTTCCGGCTCTTAAAAATCATGTTTTTTCCCGTTTAAGCCCATTTGACTCTTATAAGGCATAATTCAGGTTAATCGGGATTGAAAGTCTGACTTTTGATTAAACTCGCCAATTAAGACTAGAAATAAGGATAATTAGTAGTATTTATAAATAAAACTATGTAATAAAACTTTTGGTTCTTGAAAATCATGTTTTCTCCCCATTTAGGCCTTATTCGTCTCCTATAAAGCCAAGTTCAGACCAATCGGGGCTGAAAATTTGACTTTTGGTCAAACTACCCAATTAATAATCGAAATAAGGTTAATTGGTAGTGTACATAGGCTCTTGAAAGCCACATTTTCTCCCCGTTTGGGCCCTATTTGGCTCTTATATGGCCTATTTCAGGCTAATTGGGGATGAAAGTTTGACTTTTGGTTAAACTTCTCAATTAAGAATAGAAACAAGATTAATTGGTGGTAATTGTACATAAAAACTATGTAATACTACTCCCGACTCTTGGTAATCACATCTTCTCCCCGTATGCGAGCCCTACTCAGTTCTTATAAAGGCCAATCATCGAAAGTTTGACTTTTTGTCAAACTTTCCAACTAATACTAGAAGCAAGGTTAGTTGGTAATTATACATCAAAACTGTGTAAAGTAACTCCGTACTCTTGAGAACCACTTTTTCCCATGTTTGTTCCCTATTCGGCTCCTATAAGGCTTAGTTTAGACCAATCAGGGCTGAAAGTTTGGCTTTTGGTCAAACTTTCAATCAAGACTAGAAATAACTTTAATTAATAGTATTTGTAATGAAAACTATGTAATGCTACTCCTGACTTTAGAGAACCAAGTGTTTCTCAAGTTTTTCCCAATTCAGCTCTTATAAGGCTATGTTGTGGCCAATCGAGGTTGAAATTTTGACTTTTGATCAAACTTTCTAATTAACACTATAAACAAAGTTAATTAGCAGTAATTGCGCATAGAAACTATGTAATACTACTCTCGGCTCTTGTTAATCATATTTTCTCCCTGTGTAGGCCCTACTCGGTTCTTATAAGGCCTAGTTCAGGCCAATCGGGCTAAAAGTTTGACTTTTTATCAAACTTCTCAATTAATACAAGAAACAAGGTTAATTGGAAGTAATTGTACATATAATCTAGGTAATACTACTCCTTACTCTTGAGAGCCACTTTTCCCTGTGTTTGTTCCCTATTCGGCTCTTATAAGGCCAAATTTAGGCCAATCGGGACTGAAAATTGGCTTTTGGTCAAACTTTCAATTAAGATTAGAAATCAGTTTAATTAATAATATTTGTACATGAAAACTATATAATACTACTCCTGACTCTTGAGAACCAAGTTTCGCCGTGTTTGTTCCTAATTCGACTCTTTTAAGGCCTTGTTGAGACTAATCGGGGTTGTAAGTTTGGCTTTTGGTTGACTTCCTAATTAAGACTAGAAATAAGTTTAATTTATAGTATTTGTACATTGAAACTATGTAATATCACTCTCGACTCTTGAAAATCACATTTTCTCCTCGTTTAGGCCCTATTCGGCTCTTATAATGCCCACTTCGGACCAAAATCGGGGCTGAAAGCTTGACTTTTGGTTAAACCTTTTAATTAAGACTAGAAATACGTTTAATTAATAGTATTTGTATATAGAAACTATGTAATACCACTCTCGGCTCTTGAATATCATTTTTTCTCCTTGTTTAGGCCTTATTCGGCTCTTATATGGCCTAGTTTAGGCCAATCGAGGCTGAAAGTTTGACTTTTGATCAAACTTCCCAATTAAGATAAAAAAGATTAATTTGTAGTAATGGTACACAGAAACTATGTAATACTATTCCCGACACTGGTAAATCACATTTTTCCCATGTTTGTTTCCTATTCGGCTCTTATAAAGTTGAGGCCAATTGGGGCTGAAAGTTTGACCAAATGTTAAACTTCCTAATTAAGAGTAGAAATAAGGGTAATTGGTAGTATTTGTATATAGAAACTATATAATACTACTTCTGACCCTTGAAGATCATATTTTTACCTTATTTAAGCCCTATTCGGCTTTTATATGGCCTAGTTCGGACCAAATCGGGGATGAAAGAATGAGACTGTTGGTCAAACTTTCTAATTAAGACTAGAAATGAGGCCAATTTGTAGTAATTATATATAGGAACTATGTAATACTACTCCCGGTTTTTGAAAACCACATTTTACCCTATGTTTATTCCCTATTTGATTTTTGTAAGGCCTAGTTCTAGCCAATCAGGGCAGAAAGTTTGACTTTTGATCAAACTTCCCAATTAAAACTAAAAATAAGGTTAATTGGTAGTATTTATACATAAAAACTAGGTAATACAACTCAAAGTTTTTGAAAATCACGTTTTCTCCTTGTTTGGACCCTTCGGTTCTTACAACGCCTAATTAAGGCCAATCGGGTTAAAATTTTGACTTTTGACAAAAATTCCCAATTTGTACTAGTAATAAGGTTAATTTATTGTATTTATACATAAAAACTATGTAATACAACTCCTGGCTCTTGAGAACCACGTTCGGCTAATAGTGAAGGCTAATCGTGGATGAAAGTTTGACTTCCTAATTAAGACTAAAAACTAGGTAAATTAGTACTAATTGTACATAGAAACAATATAATACTACTTTCGGCTCTTGAGATCCGCATTTTCCCCATGTTTTTTCCTTTATCGACTCTATCAAGGCCTAGTTCAGGCCAATCGGGGTTGAAAGTTTAACTTTTGGTTAAACTTCCCAATTAAGATCAGAAAGAAGTTTAATTAGAAGTATTAAAAAAGGAACTATATAACACTACTCCAGGCGCTTGAAAACTATGTTTTCCCCTCGTTTGGGCCCTATTTGGTAATATAATGCCAAGTTCAGGCCTACTAGGGTTGAAAGTTTGACTTTTATACAAACTTCCTAATTAAGACTAGAAATAAGGTTAATTAGTAATTTTGTACATATAAAATATATAATACACTCCCGGCTATTGAGAACAGTTTGTTCTTCCATTTGGGCCTCATTCAACTCTTATAATGCCTAATTCAAGACAATCAGGGCTGAAAGTTTGACTTCTGGTCAACTTATCAATGAAGACTAGAAATAAGGTTAATTGATATTATTTTTACATAGAAACTATGTAATCCTCTCTCGGCCCTTGAAAATAATGTTTTCTCCCTGTTTAGGTCCTTTTGGCTCTTATCAGGCTTAGTTTAAGGCCAATCTGGGCTTAAAGTTTGACTTTTAGTCAAACTTCCCGATTAAGATTAAAAATAAAGATAATTAATAGTAATTTTACATTGGAACTATGTAATAAAACTTTTGGTTAAACTTCCCAATTAAGATCAGAAAGAAGTTTAATTAGAAGTATTAAAAAAGGAACTATATAACACTACTCCAGGCGCTTGAAAACCATGTTTTCCCCTCGTTTGGGCCCTATTTGGTAATATAATGCCAAGTTCAGGCCTACTAGGGTTGAAAGTTTGATTTTGTACAAACTTCCTAATTAAGACTAGAAATAAGGTTAATTAGTAATTTTGTACATATAAAATATATAATACCACTCCCGGCTATTGAGAACAGTTTGTTCTTCCATTTGGGCCTCATTCAACTCTTATAATGCCTAATTCAAGACAATCAGGGCTGAAAGTTTGACTTCTGGTCAACTTATCAATGAAGACTAGAAATAAGGTTAATTGATATTATTTTTACATAGAAACTATGTAATTCCTCTCTCGGCCCTTGAAAATAATATTTTCTCCCCGTTTAGGTCCTTTTGGCTCTTATCAGGCTTAGTTTAAGGCCAATCTGGGCTTAAAGTTTGACTTTTAGTCAAACTTCCCGATTAAGATTAAAAATAAAGATAATTAATAGTAATTTTACATTGGAACTATGTAATAAAACTCGCGGCTTTTGAAAATCACATTTCCTTCTCGTTTAAGCCCTATTCGTCTCTTATAGGGCCTAGTTCAGGTCAATCGGGGTTAAAAGTTTAATTTTCATCAAACTTTCAAATTAAGACTATAAATAAAGTTAAATGATAGTATTCGTACATATAAACTATGTAACACCACTCTTGGATCATGAGAACCACGCTTTCTAACTGTTTGGGCCCTATTCGAGCCTGATATGACCTAGTTCAGGCCAATCGGGAATGAAAGCTTGACTTTTGATCAAACTTCTCATTTAAGATTAGGAACAAGGTTAATTTGTAGTAATTTTATGTAAAAACTATGTAATACTACTCCTGGTACTTGAAAATCATGTTTTCCCCGTGTTTGCTCTCTATTCGGCTCTTATAAGGCCTAGTTCAGGCCAATTGGGGTGAAAACTTGGTTTTTGGTCAAACTTCTTAATAAAGACTAGAAATAAGGGTAATTGGCATTATTTGTATATAGAAACTATGTAATACCATACCCGGCCAATGAAAGTCACGTTTTCTCCCTGTTTGCGCCCTCTTCGACTCTTAAGGCCTAATTCAGGTCAATCAGGGCTGAAAGTTTGACTTTTGGTCAAATTTTCCATTTAAGACAAGAAATAAAGTTAACCGGTAGTATTTGTATATAGACACTATGTAACACCACTCTCGGCTAATGAGAACCACGTTTTCTACCCGTCTGGGCTCTATTCGACTCTTATATGGTCTAGTTTAGGCCAATCACGGATAACAATCTGACTTTTGGTCAAACTACCCAATTAAGACTAGAAATAAGGTTAATTTGTAGTAATTATATATAACCCAGCTCTTGAAAACCCTACTTTCCCCATGCTTGTTCCCTATTCGGCTCTTAGAAGGCCTAGCTCGAGCTAATCGGGGATGAAATTTTGACTTTTGGTCAAACTTTTCAGTTAATACTAGAAGTAAGGTTAATTAGTACTATTTGTAAATAAAAACTATGAAAAACTATTCCACCATGTTTTCCCCATATTTATTCGCTATTCGGCTTTATGAGGCTAGTTCAGGTCAATAGGAGCTGAAAGTTTGACTTTTGATCAAACTTCCCAATTAAGACTCAAAATAAGGTTAATTAGCAGTATTTGTACTTAAAAACTATGTAATACTTTCAAGCTCTTGAAAATCACGTTTTCTCCCCGTTTGGGCTCTATTCGGCTCTTATAAGGCCTAGTTCAGACAAATCGGGGGTGAAAGTTTGAATTTAGTTGAACTTCCTAATTAAGGCTAGAAATAAGGTAAAATGTTAGTATTTGTTATAGAAACTATATAATACCACTCCCGGCTCTTTAGAATCATGTTTTTCCCTATTCGACTGTTATAAAGCCTAGTTCAAGCTAATCGGGGCCGGAAGTTTGACTTTTGATCAAACTTCCCATTTTAAGACCAGAAATAAGGCTAATTTGAAGAAGTTGAAAGTAGAACTATGAATACTACTTTCGGCTCTTGAAACCACATTTTTCTACCGTTTGGGGTCTATTTGGATCTTATATAAGGCCAAGTTCAGGCCAATCAGGGTTGAAAATTTTACTTTTGATCAAAATTCTCTATTAAGATTGGAAATAAGGTTAATTAGTAGTGTTTGTACAAAGAAACTATAAAATACTACTCTCGACTCTTGAGAACAATTTTTTCTCCCCGTTAGGCCCTATTGGCTCTTATAAGGCCTAATTCAGGCTACTCGGGGCTGAAAGTTTGACTTTTAGTTAAACTTTCTAATTAAGACAAAAAATAAGATTATTTGGTAGCATTTATACATAAAAACTATATAATACCACTCACGGCTCTTTAAAACTATGTTTTCTTTTCATTTTGGCTCTATTTGGCTCTTATATGGACTAGTTCAGCCAATCGAAGCTGAAAGTTACTTTTGATCAAACTTTCCAATTTACACTATTTTGCTCATATAAGGTTAATTAGTAGTATATTGACATAGAAACTATGTAACACCACTGTCGGCTCAAGAGAAATATATTTTCTACCAATTTGGACCCTATTTGGCTCTTTTATGGCCTAGTTCAGGTCAATCGGGGATGAAAGTTTGACTTTTAGTCAAAATTTACAATTAAGAATAGAATAAGGTTAATTAATAATATTTATACATAGAGACTACGTAATATCACTCCCAGCTGTTGAAAATCATGTTTGCTCCCGTTTAGGCCCTACTGGCTCTAATAAGGTCAGTTCAAACTAATCACGGATGAAAGTTTGGCTTTATTCAAAATTTTCAAGTAAAACTAGAAACAAGGTTAATTAGTAGAAATTGTCCATATAAACAATGTAATACTGCTTCCGACTCTTGAAAACCACATTTCCCCATGTTTATTCCCTATTCAACTCTTAAAAGGTTCAGGCCAATCGATGCTGAAAGTTTGACTTTTATTCAGACTTACCAATTAAGACTAGAAGTAAGGTTAATTAATAGTATTTGTAAATAGAAACTATGTCATACCACTCTCGGCTCTTAAAAATCACCTTTTTCCCCGTTTGTGCCCTACAAGGCTTGGTTTAGGCCAATCAAGACTGAAGTTTAGCTTTTGCTTAAACTTCCCAATTAAAACTAGAAATAAGCTTTATTGATAGTATTTGTGCATAGAAATTATGTAATACCACTCCTAACACTTAAGAACCTCGATTTCTCCCCGTTTGGGCCCCATTCGCCACTTATATGGTTTAGTTTAGGCCAATCTAGAATGAAAGTTTGACTTTCAGTCAAACTTTCAAGATAATACTAGAAACAAGTTTAATTGGAAGTAATTATATATAGAAACTATATAATACCAATCCTGACTTTTGAAAATCACGTTTTCTCCCAGTTTAGGCCCTATTCGGCTCTATTATATAGCCTAGTTCAGACCAATAGGGAATGAATATTTGACTTTTTGTCAAACTTTCTAATTAGAACTAGAAATAAGTTTAATTTATAGTATTTATATATAGAAACTATGTAATACATTTCGGCACTTGAAAATAACATTTCTCCCGTTTAGGCCATATTTGGCTCTTATAAGGCCGAGTTTAGGCCAATCGGTGCCGAAAGTCTAACTTTTAGTCAAACTTTCTGATTAAGACTAGAAATAAGTTTAGTTGATAGTATTTATACATAAAAACTATGTAATACAACTCCCGGCTCTTGAAAATCACGATTTCTCCCCATTCTGGCCCTATTTAGCTTCTATATGGCCTAGTTCAAGCCAATCGGGGATGAAACTTTAATTTTTTAGTCAAACTTCTAAATTAAGACTAGTAGCAAGGTTAATTGATAGTAATTATGCATCGTAACTATGTAATACTTCTCCTGGCTCTTGAGAATAACGTTTTCTCCTTATTTGCGCCCTACTCGGCACTTATAAGGCTTAGCTCTGGCCAATTAAGGCCAAAAGTTTGGTCAAACTTTCTAATTAAGACTCGAAATAAAGTTAATTAGCAGTAATTGTACACAGAAACTTTGGCAATACTACTCTCGTCTCTTGAATACTAAGTTTTTCTCATATTTATTCCCTATTCGGCTCTTATAATAACCTAATTCAGGTCAATTGAAGCTGAAAGTTTGAATTTTGGTCAAACTTCCCGATTAAGATTAGAAAAAGGTTAATTGGTAGTATTTGTACTTAAAATTGTGTTATCTAACTCTCAGCTCTTAAGAACCATGTTTTCTTCCCCTTAGACCCTATTCGGCTCTTATATGGCCAGTTTAGGCCAATCGGGGATAAACTTTTGACTTTTAGTTAAACTTCCTAAGTATAACAATAAACAAGGTTAATTGGTAGTTTTGTATATAGAACGGTGTAATACCGCTCACCACCCTTGAAAATTTCATTTTCTCCTCGTTTAGGCCCTATTCAGCTCTTTATAAGGCCCAATTCAGGCCAATTGAAGCTGAAAATTTAACTCTTAGTCAAACTTCTCAATTAAGACTAGAAATAAGATTGATTGGTTGTATTTGAATATAAAAACTATGTATTACCATTCCTGCCTCTTGAGAACCACGTTGTCTCCCCCATTGGGCCCTCTTCGACTCATATATGTCCTAGTTCAGGCCAATCAGGGATGAAAGTTTAACATTTGATCAAACTTTCTAATTAAGACTAGAAACAAGATTAGATGGTAGTAATTGTACATGAAAACTATGTAATACTACTCCTGCCTCTTGAGTGAGAACCACATTTTCGCCATGTTTGGGCCTTATGCGACTCTTCTAAGGCCTAGTTCAGGCTAATCAGGGCCCAAAGTTTAACTTTTGATCAAATTTCCCAATTAACACTAGAAATAAGGTTAATTGGATGCAATTGTACATAAAAACAATATAATACTACTCTCAGATCTTGAGAACCATGTTTTCCCTATGTTTTTCCCTTATTCAGAACTTATAAGGCCTAGTTTAGTTTAATCGGGGTTGAAAGTTTGGCATTTGGTCAAACTGCAAAATTAATATCTGAAATAAGTTTAATAGATAATATTTGTATATCAAAACTATGCAATACCACTCTCGGCTCTTAAAAATCACGTTTTCTCCCCGTTTAGGCCATATTCAACTCTTATAAGGCCTATTTCAGGCCAATCAGGGCTGAAAGTTTGAGTTTTAGTCAAACTTTCTAATTAAAACTAAAAATAAGGTTAATTGGTAATATTTATAGAAAGAAACTATATAATACCACTCACAGCTCTTCAAAACCATGTTTTCCCCCTTTTAGGCCCTATTCGGCTCTTATAAGGCCTAGTTCGAACCAATCGAGGCTGAGAGTTTGACCATATAAGGCCTAGTTTGAACAATCGGGGCTGAGAGTTTGACTTTTGGTCAAAATCCCTAATTAAGACTAGAAATAAGTTTAATTGCTAGCATCGGTGCATTAAAATTATATAATACCACTTCCGACTCTTGAAAATCACATTTTCTCCCACTTTGGGCCCCATTTTGGCTCTTATATGGCCTAGTTTAGGCCAATCGGGAATGAGTGTTTGACTTTTGGTCAAACTTTCCAATTAAGACTAAAAACAAGGCTAATTTGTGGTAATTGTTTATAGAAATTATGTAATCCTAATCTCGGCTCTTGAGCACCATATTTTCCTCCCCGTTTGGTCCTACTCAACCTTATATAGTCTAGTTCAGGCCAATCAGGGTTGAAAGTTTGACTTTTATCAAACTTCCCAATTAATACTAGAAATAAAGTTAGTTGGAGGAAATTGTACATAGAAATTATATAATACAACTCCCAACCTTTGAGAGCCACGTTTTCCCCAAGTTTGTTGCTTATTCGGCTCCAATAAGACCTACTGTAGGCCAAAATAGCTGAAAGTTTGGCTTTGGATCAAACTTCCTAATTGTCACGCCCGCTTCCCAAAATACGCTGAAGCGGAGACGCGACACGAGTCGGCGACGCATATACGCAAGGAAAATCCCTCACGTATACGCGCTAAGCCTTAAATAACCCGAAACAAGCTATAAATCAAAACTATAATAAACTATGATTACTGCAATATCACATATAGGCATCCACGCATGATATCATATGAATGAAGACTGGAATAATACTGAATCTGATATAACGAGAATCGAGAAATAATATGAAGGCAAGAAAGATAAGAATATCGGAATCAAATAGGGAGAAGCTCCAGCTCTTCGCGAAGCGTACAGTCTCAACGAACACCTGCACAATAGAAACAAGCGTCCAATATCTGGACGTGCAAATTCAGGGTCGTCAGAAAGCGACCTGGTGAGTGTGTGTGTAAGGGAAGAGCTCGTGCATATAAACAATGTGCACAGAAATAATAACAAGATAAACTGCAAATATCAGATAACTAAATAACATGATAACAGCTGAACTGAAGGATTACTGCATAACAACATGAATGAAGATAAAAGTCAACTATCACAACTATAAATAAGCAACTGATATCTGAATGTGTAACCTAGTATATGTCACTAATCTGATTGGTTATTATTAACCTAACTAATGTAGTACTTAGCTGTGTCCCATACCACAGCCATTTTCCCACATATCAAACAATGTTATCGTTATTATAACTGCCTGCCAATGTAGTGCATGTGTTTTGAAAGAGTACCGTGCATGCCCGGTACCACGGTCTAACACCCCTGGCATTGAACCAGGACAAGCCGCAAGGCTATGACAACTGAAGACCACAGCCCCACACAAAAAGACAACTAGTGTGGTGCCGTAATTCAGGCATAGCCCTGACAACTGACAACTGAATAGGGAGCCAATACTACCTTGGTTCCCCATGGTTGGAACCCACAACTCGGTACCATAATAAGTCCTTCCAAAATACACGACATGCATCATCAGGCAATTACCCCTGTTCCCCGAGTTATGATATCTTTTATTAGAAAACAACAATATGAGTTATTATTAAGAGTAATTGATATCTCCAACAACTACCGATGTCAACACTAGCTGATAGTCTGACAACTGACAACTGATAACTGATATCTAACAATTGTGATATCTGACAACTGAGTAGCTGACAACTAATATTTGACATCTGAAATAAGATACTGGAGATATAACTACTAACACAATAGTGTCACAAACAACTAGTAACTGATACAGATATCTACCAACTCCTATAAACTCTGAGCACGTCATATGATCACCAACAAATAGTCTCACCAACTGATAAAGTGATGACTACTATCTAATAACTCTGAAATATAAGATCACTAATATGACTCGATCACTATCATAATAACTCAATCTCTATTAACTGATGTAATCAATAACTAAACATGAAGCACATGGTATATCCTCGAGATCAACAGGTCAACACATACCGAAATCATATCTAAATAGAAAACATCCTCAACAACTGAAATCTAGAATAATTCACTTATAAGTCAATACCAACAACTCATCCATACTCAAATGATATAATCAGTTGATACATCCAGAAACTCTAGCTTCTAATAATCCAAAATCAATATGATATCACATATCAAAGTCAAAGGTAAGATATCCACACATCTGGTCACAATCCAAATCACGGTCCAACTTTCCTCGCAACTAACTCCGAATTCAGAATAATAAACAACTAGTAATAACTAATAAGAATACTAATATCCTGGTAATAAAACATCTAGTCCAGAAATGTCTAACATCAAATCACATCAGATCCATTATTTGTGGTATATCTAAACCATCTCATATCGATATAGAAACGTCATATCTACTTGTCTACAATACCCAAAAGTGTTCCAGTCGGAAATAATCAGTAATTACATGAATGTCAAATCTGATAACTAATACAAATTATATCAACCTCAAGATCGAGCCGGATCAAGTCATAGTCTAAGGCACATCAAAACTAGGCCTAAGCCAACAACGATAAACTACCAACACATGAAATGACACTGATACGAGCTCCTATCAACTATGCAACTAAAGTGAACAATCATAGATGTCTCACGAAGTGATACAAGTTATCAAACTGATAAAATATAACAGAAAGTCGCATGAAATGATAACAATAATATGTAAACGCATACCGACAACGGTAAATAAGGAAGTGCACAAGAATGAATACTCACATGAAATGACGCGATTTCGGAACCAAATAGCCGTCTGGCCTTCACTGCACGAACCGGTACTGATCTACGGATCATCTCATGGGTCGGTCTTCAGATTGCCTATGTATCGGGTCCATAACGAGCATGAATCTGAATCGGGTTTGGGTCTTCTGCAACTGGTCCGAATCTCACCAAACGGATCCAAAATACTGTAACACGCAACCGAACATACAAATAAATATAAATGTACACTTAATACCCACCCGAGCACACCGACACATACGTGTACACCTATACACGTACATATACAAGTATACACATATATATACATATATATACATGCATGCATATATACATATAACTATACACTAATATACATACATATATATATACATGCTTACATGTGTGTGTGTGTGTGTCATTAACATTCAAATCCATTATTAATGCACACTATTAAATAATATACTTATACACATAATTACAAACACACCAAATATATAATTACAAACACACACTAATAATTTAATATACACATATTTAACCATGAAATAAACATAATGAAAGGGAGGGATGCAAGAGACTCACGCACACAACACTTGCATCCATGCATATAAATTTACCAACATACCCCTACACATAAAATACACTTTCCAATTATTACAAGATTATCCTCACACATTTAATAACTTTCACATTATTACACAAATGCCACCATACAAATAAATGTAGCACTAACTTCGAGCCGATTTGCGGCGCACCGACGAAGGCTCTGGTGGAGGCGTCGGGGACCGCGGAGGACGTCATTGGATAGAGGAGTTCGTCGTGAAGGGCGTGGATGCGTTCGTACTCGCCTACGGTGATCCACGGCGAACCAGGGAGAACCGAAAATTGGCATCCCACGCAAGCATCCATACCCAAAACATACACATTTATATATATCATGCACATAATTAAATACCCACACCTACATTAAATATATACACACACACTCATACAATTAATCAAACACATACACACCCATGCATTTATAAAATTGAAAAGAGAGGGAGGGGAGACAACTCACGACATGAGGCTCGGCCTTGGCTCCGGGGGGCTGGTGCGCACAGGGGATGGTACACGGCTGCTGGTGGGGAGCTCCGGGGAAAGGGGCAGCCAACAAGGTGCGCTACCCAGCCTAGTGTTGATGGTGCTGCTGTGGTTTGCTGTCATGGAGGAGGATCCACGGGTTGGCTGGTTGCATTGGCTACGCAACCAAAAAGAGGAGGCTGGCCCGGTGCGCGCGTTGCCGTGTGAGACCAGATCAGAGCAGGAGGAGAGGGTTGAGCTCGCGGGTGCTGTTGCACTGGTGTAGGGGCGCTGCAAGGGGAGACCCCGGGGGTTGCACTGTCGCGCGCGCCGGCGGAGGAGGGAAGGCGACCTGGGCTGAAGGAGGAGCTCCGGCTAAACTGCAGAGGGGGCGGCCTGGGCTGCCATCCGCTGCTAGTGGCTGGGCGCGCCAAGGAGGGGAGCAGGGGTGCGACCATGCTGCCGAGGGCTTGGAGGAGGCCGCGGATGTTGCCGGGTCTCGCCGGAGGTGTGCAGTGGAGGGGGCTCCAGCGGGGGTGCGCTCGTTGGTGGAGGCCGCTGGAGAAGGGGGCGGCTGTGGTTGTTGATGGGATGAATAATTAAGAGATTAGGGATTAGGTTTAGGTTAGGATTATATAGGATGGGTTACGATTAACGGGTAGCGGGTTTGGGTATGGATCCAAATGGGTAAATGGGTTAATGAGTATGCTATTGGGTATGGATGGGTAGGAACAAGGATAAAAGGGAATAAGAAATAATGATACTACTAAAAATATAAACATACAAGCCATAATAATAGTAGTAGTCATAATAATAATAAATACAAAATAGTACTAATAATAAATTCAATAACTCTTACTAAAAATAATAAATAATAATAATAATCTTAACTAGTAATGGTAATTATTACCAAGTAATAATAATAATCCTAATTAATATAATAATGACAATAATAATAGCAGCACTAAATAAGAATAAATAATTATCATAATGAATTAATAATAGAATTATTACTATCACAACCAATATTAGTACAACTATTAGAATAGATAAATAAAATAATACTAACACTAATAATAATTTATAGTAACCATAGTAATAGGAAAGATTACTAATTAGTAATTAAAAAGATAACAAGCAATAATGATAAATATATAAAGCCAAATTACCATTTAATATTCCAAAATAATTATTTATTTAATAATGCAATAAGTCATAAATCAAGTTAATAATTAACAATAAAAAAATCGGTAAAACAAAATAAATACTTAGGAAAATAAAAAATACAGTATTGCTAACTAGGAATATTACACTAATTAAGACTAGAAATAAGTTTAACTGATAGTATTTGTACATAAAAACTATTTAAAACTACTCTCGACTCTTGAGAACCACATTTTCCCTCTGTTTGTACTCTATTCGACTCTCATATTGTCTAGTCAGGCCTACCGGGGTTGACAGTTTGAGTTTTGATCAAACTTCTAGATTAAGACCCGAATAAGGTTAATTAGAAGTAATTGTGCGTATAAACTTTGTAATACTTCTCCCGGCTCTTAAAAATCACATTTTACCCATGTTTGTCCCTATTTGACTCTTATAAGGCTTAGTTTAGTAGGCCAATCGGGGTGAAAGTTTGACTTTTGGTGAAACTTCCCAATTAAGACTAGAAATAAGTTTAATTGATAGTATTCGTACATATAAACAATGTAATATCACTCTCGACCATTGAAAATCACGTTTTCTTCTCATTTAGGCCCTATTCAGCTCTTATAAGTTTAATTCAAGCCAAATCAAGACTAAAAGTTTCAGTCAAAATTTTCAATTAAGACTATAAATAAGTTTAATTGATAGTATTTTTACATAAAAACTATGAAATACTACTCCCGCCTCTTGATAATCGCGTTTTCACCCCGTTTAGGCCCTATTTGGCTCTTATATGGCCTAGTTCAGGCCAATCGGGGATGAAAATTTAACTTTTGGTTAAACTTCTAATTAAGACTAGAAATAAGGTTAATTGGTGGTATTTGTATATAGAAACTATGTAATACCATCTCAAGCTCTCGAGAACCATATTTTCTTCCCGTTTGGGCCTTATTCGGCTCTTATGTACCCTAGATCTAGCCAATCAGGAATGAAAGTTTGAATTTTAGTTAAACTTCCCACTTAAGACTATAGAAACACAGTTAGTTTATAGTACTTACATAAAGAAACTATGTGAGATTATTCATAGCTTTTGATAACAATATTTTCTACCCGTTTAAGCCCTAACTCGGCTCTTAAAAATAAAAATTAATTTGTAGTAATTGTACATAGAAACTATGTAATACAACTCCTGGCTCTTAAGAACCATGTTTTTTTCCCCATTTTGGCCCTATTCGACTCTTATAAGGCCTAATTTAGTCTAATCAGGGTGAACCGTGTGAGCCCTACTCGGCTCTTATAAGGCCTAGGTTCAGGCCAATTGGGCCGAAATTTGACTTTTTTGTCAAACTTCTCAATTAATACTAATAACAAAGTTAACTGAAAGTAATTGTACATAAAAACTATATAATGCTGCTATCGACTCTTGAGAACAACTTGTTCCCCATGTTTGTTCCCTATTCGGCTCCTATAAGGCCTTATTTAGGCCAATCTGGACTGAAAGTTTGGTTTTTTATCAAACTTTCAAATTAAAACTAGAAATAAGTTTAATTAATAGTATTTGTACATGGAAATTATGTAATACTACTCTTGACTTTTGAGAACCATGTTTTCCCTATGTTTGTTCCCTATTCAGATCTTATAAGGTCTTGTTGAGGCTAATCGAAGTTGAAAGTTTGACTTTTTATCAAACTTCCGAATTAAGACTAGAAATAAGGTTAGTTGGTAGTATTTATACATAGTAACTATGTAATACAATTCTCAGCTCTTGAGGACCATTTTTTCTCCCTGTTTAGGCCTTATTGGGCTCTTATATGGCCTCTTCAGGCCAATCGGAGATGAAAGTTTAATTTTTGGTCAACTTTCCAATTAAGACTTATTAGAGCTGAATAGGGCTCACACGTGGAGAAAATGTAGTTCTCAAGATCCGGGAGTAGTATTACAAAGTTTTAGTCCAATAGGGCTGAAAGTTTGACTTTTTGTCAAACTTCCCAAATTATGCTAGAAAAAAGGTTAATTGGAAGTAATTGTACATAGAAACTATATAATACTACTCCCGACTCTTGAGAACTACTTTTTCCTTATTCTTGTTCCCTATTCGGCTCCTACAAGGCCTACTTTAGGCCAATCGGGGCTAAAAGTTTAAATTTTGGTTAAACTTTTCAATTAAGATTAGAATAATTTTAATTAATAGTATTTGTACATGAAAATTATATAATACTACTCCCGACTTTTGAGAACCAACTTTTCCCCATGTTTGTTTCCTATTCGGCTCTCATAAGGCCTGTTAAGGCCAATCGAGGTTGAAAGTCTGGCTTTTGATCAAACTTTCTAATTAAAACTAGAAATAGGTTTAATTGATAGTATTTGTAAATCGAAACTATGTAATACCACTCTCAGCTCGGAAAAAAACCTTTTCTTCCGTTTAGGCCCTATTCACTCTTAGAAGGCTAGTCAGGTCAAATCGGGCTAAAATTTTGCCTTTTGGCCAAACCTTCTAATTGAGATTAGAAATAAGTCTATTTAATAGTATTTTTTACATAAAAACTATGTAATACCACTTCCAATTCTTCAATATCACATTTTCTCCTTGTTTAGGCCCTATTCGGCTCTTATATGTGAAATCACCTAGAGGGGGGTGAATAGGTGATAATGCTAATCTAATGAACTCAATGCGGAATTAAAAACTAATTGCAATTATAACAATGGATGCACACACACAAGCTAGCCAAGCAAATAGATATGAATGAACAATATGAAATATTGCAAGGCACAAAGTAAAGAGAGAGAGTAAGAGTAAGAGTCAAGGGATCAAGCGCAAACAACAAGATATGTTCCGAGGTTCGAGCACCCAGCTCTACATCCCCGCCTTCACCTCCGTGAAGGATTTCCAATCCACTAGCTTGTCCACAAAGGACTCCTACAAAGGGAACCTCCACCGAGGATTTGGGGCAATCACAATTACAAGGAGTACCCAACTCCTCTCCTTACAAACACTGCCTCCTCCTTGAGGCACAACTCCAATCCAACAAACAATCACCTCACAACTTGAGGGATTACCACAAGCAACACAAGGATCACCTCACAACTTGAGGGATACAACCCAGATGCACAACCTCCTCAACACAATGAGGGCAAGGCACAAAGCAAGGAATGGGTTTACAACTTGGTGGTCTTAAACAACAACCACAAACAATTTCTTTCTCCCACACAAAGATCCTATAGATTGAGAAGGTAGATGTAGCTCAAGTGTGGAGAAAACAAAGTGTTCAAAAAATAAAGAAAAATCACTTGGGAAATCACCACAAAGATATTGATAGAATGAACCAAACCAAATTCCCAAAAAGACTATTTTTCTTTGAAATCTTAAAACACTTCCAAACAATAAGATTGATCCTTTTAGCACAAAGAAACTCTTTTTAAAACTTCTTTAAACAACAGAGAAAGCTCAGAAATTCGTCCAAAAAATTCTTAGATAAAAACTCTTACAAATGGGGTATTTATAGGCTAATCTGGAAACTAGCCGTTGGCAGCAGAAATTGCCAGAAATACCCTACCGGTCGACCGCTCGGTCGACGTCGACCGCCCAACGGTCATATTTTGACCGTTGGCAGCTACCGGTCGACCGCTCGGTCGACCGAAATAAACAGAGAGTACTGCTCTCAGTTCCGGTCGACCGCCCGGCCGACCGGCCCACTGTGCTGCCAGACATGCACAGCTCTGTGCACGTCGGTCGACCTCACGGTCGACCGGCCCTTGGTTCGGTCGACCGTGAGGTCGACCGACCTGGCCTGTCAGCCAGTTCTGGGACAGAAAAACAAGTGAAAATATTTTTGAAAAATCTTTTAAGTCTTGTAAAAATCCCCAAAAATAGTTTTAACATTTTGCGTTGATATATAAACATGTGATAAAAATTTCAACTCAATTATCAAGCAATTTGAACTATTTTTGTGTCTTATCATTTTTACCAAAAACCAAAACTTGTATTTTCTAAAACTTGGATTTTTGAATAGAAAATACATTTTGTCCAAAACTCATTCAAATACAAAAACATGATATTTAAACACTTTGAAGCATGATGCATATGGATAGAAATCCAATATACATGAAACATATACATATCATAGTTTTTGACTTTAATTTCAAAAATATGTTTTGTTAAAATACAAAACCTAAAACACATGAATAGGTATATCAAAGTAAGTTTGTCTAAGTAGTTGAGGCATGCATGTATATAGAACAAATCTAATATACACTAAACCATGTAAACTTATTTGATATAAAATCTATTCATGAAAACCAAGATCGGTTAAACCTAAAACCGAAACCAATATTTAACACAAGAAACGTGTGTGTTGAACTTGAGCATATCATACAATTATAATCTTTACAATATGGATCTAAACACAAACTAAACTAGGAATACCTAAGTCTTCTTGTAGAGCGCAATCTCCAAGCCAACTCGATCCACAACTTGATTCACCGAGCTTGACTCAATGAGTGCTAAATATGATCTTTGACGCTCGGGCTCTTGAATCACCATGTGAATGCTTCCAAAACATCTTGTTGAAGCTAATCACCAACTAATATCTTGATTAATGATCTGAAACTAAAATCACAAGATAATTAGTACATATAACTACATGAGTTAATCATCATCAAAACTAGAGTGTAAGGCCTTTGGGCCAACAATCTCCCCCTTTTTTATGATGACAAAACTCATGGAGTTATATATGCATGGATTAAAGTTGAGCTTCAAAGAAACTCCCCCTTAACGCATGCATAACAAATAAACAATAAATATATGCAATGAATGTTCCTAAACACATATAAACATGCTCTGGATACCAATTAAAATAAAACATCAAACATGCATATAAACAAGGCTTCTTTACATCAAATAAATATGCATATGAAACATGTATTCTAAAACATATGTCAAGAGCCTGTTTTTAAAACTATATGCAAAAACACAAATATGCATATAAAACTCAAATTCTTCTCCCCCTTTTTGTCAATCATCAATAAAGGGGTAAAATACAATAAAAAAAATTTTCTCCCCCTTTTTGATTGAAACTAAGAATCAACAAAGGGTTAAATAAAACAAAATGTTCTCCCTCTTTTTGTCTAAAACAAAAATAATGTCAATAAGGGGTTAAATCAAATATGATACCAATTTAAAAATGTGTCAATGAAGTGCATATACCAATTGAAAACATAATAACCTACCAATTGTAAACAATCTTGATAACCAAATGAAACTAAACAATACGAATTTTGAATTTCCTTAAAAACAAATCTTGATACCAATTGAAACTATTATTTTTTTTAAAAGCATAAAATACCAAATGAAATTATTCTTTACCAATTGAAATCATTATTTTCTATCATAAAGCAAGGGAGTGGAATACCAAACAAAGTATCAACTGAAAGATAGAATACGAGTTTTCTCCCCCTTTATGAAATGCCAACAAAAACTATGAACACTTTTATGTTAACAAGCTTGGCATAAACAAAATTTTGTGCTTAAAAATATAGGGATATAATAAGCACAAATGAACATGTATATGTGTATGTTTTCCATTATGTTCGCAAAGGGAAAAACTTACAATAAAAGGGTTGAGGAGCTAAATTACAAGTATTCTTAAAAAGATTACAAGTAGATCTCCTCAGAGATTCTGGAGAAGTGTGCCAATAGGAGTCTGGTCAGCGCGCGACCACTTTGTCCCTTTGACGATGCGAGCGATGAGATTCTCTTCTCGCCTGGTTCCGGGAATCAGAGAACAGAAGGTTGGTAGAACGCTCTTGCTACTTCTCAAAATCGCCTTCAATTAGGAATTCCTTCTCGCCTGGTTCCGGAGATTCCTTGAGAAGAAGGACAATATTAGGGTATCAACACCCTGGATAGAGAAAGCAATTCTCTAAAAGGTCTCTGAATTCGAGAGCGCACGGTGCGTTATGAAGAAGTCTCTGCTTGTGGAGTCCTCTTGTGTGTGTGTTTCAGAAAATCGGCCTCTGGAACCGGTCTCCTCTCTTTGTACCCCTGACGGGCTATTTATAGGGAGAGCAAGGGTATAATCGTCCCTTGAAAATATGGAAACAGATTGAATCGAATCTATTTAAATCCGAAAAGTAGCCTTGCTACGAGGCTAGGATCAGCTTCTGCGAAGCTAGAATTGGCAGGTCGGTTGATCTTCTTGATCTTTTCCATATCGTTGGAGGATTTTCCCTGATCTTCTTACTCGTTTTAGGAGAGTCAAGAGATTGTGGCAATCAACTGCCAAATTTGATCTCTGATTTGATCTTAATTGGATTTGATCTGATTGGATCCGATCTCATCCGGAGATTTGATTGGTCAAAGATTGACCATAGCAGACCAATAGCGGAGCTGTCCGCATTGAGCTCGTAGCGGGGCTAGAGGCAGCTTCTGGCGAAGTCAGAAGAAAGCTCTTCGGCGGAGCTAGATAACATCTGTGGCGAAGCTACCGTATACCCTTTCTGCGTAGTTGCATGTAGCTTCAGGTGAAGTTAACTCTCTGTGGAGTTGTGTTCCGGCGAAGCTATAAGTTAGCTTCCTGGCGGAGCTTTGAATGGCTTCAAGGCGAAGTTGGATGATCTTAGCCTCTCAGGCGAGGCTATCCCTTTGGGCTCATGTGATGTTAAGTGCTAGCATCTTAGACCTGCTGAGGTCTGTTCAGAAATAATCCGGGTTCACTGTCTGCTTGCTGGATCAGTGGAGTCCAAGCTGCTTCCTTGTCCCTCGGAGATGGGTGAAAACTGGTCGTCAGCTTGTCTGTCACTTGTCTTTTGTAAATGTCAACAAGTTTAGACATTGTTCAGACCAATAAGAATCTTGTCTTTTTTAAGTGTCAACAAGACCCCCTTCAAAGTTTTCGGAAGTCTGCAGTGGCTCAGACTTTGAAATACTTTGAACTGCTTTGATTGGTGGTGTGTGGAGTATGAACGTCGCCATGATGGTTGAGTTCAGCTTCGCTTTAAATCCTGCTTTGGGATGTAGATTCGCCGAGGAATCATGTAGACTCGCGTCTGGGTAGCTTCGCGACTAGATAAGTTCGCTCTGGAACATCTGTCGCTTTCCCGAGGCCAACTGCCGTGGGCCGGTTACGAGGAGGATTACTCCTTTCTTCGTGCTGATCGAGGGAGATATTCTCCGATTTGCATGTTTCCAAGGGAGGATATTCCCTTTCTTCAAGGCGCAATAAGTGCCTCTATGAGGGAGACGTTTCTCCCTTTGCACCGTTCCAAGGGAAGCCGTCCCTGTTCTCAAGGCGCAGTAAATTCCTTAAATGCGCTCGTGCTTCCACGCTTGAGGCGGCAGCGCTCAGGCCATGGGGCCTATAAATAGGACACTTGAGGTCCTCTGAAGAGAGAAGTGATCTGCTCTTCTCCTCTTCTCTTGGTTGAAAGAGATACTCAGATCTCTGAACTAGTGGGAATGCCCACTCTGGTCATTATCCGACCAAGGACCGGTAAGTCTTGATCATTCAACGACTTCACCGATTTTAGGGAATTCATCTCCCTTAATTCAGCTTTAGCGGCTGCTTCAGGATTAGCTTCCCTTGTTCTCCATTTAACTGATCTGCGGAGAAGGATTTCAGCATAGCTTCCCAGCGAAGCTATCATCTTGACTTGGTCAGAGAAAGATTACTGCATGTTAAGTCCGCTGCACAGGCAGAACTTGGGACTTAGTCTCTTCAAGGTTGAGCCAGTCTTGCCATATAGGTGAGGCTAAGACTGTGTCCCATAGGATCAGTCTGGCTTAGCCATATAGGCGAGGTTAGGACTTGGCGTTTGCTGAGCTAGCCCATCATCACTGTGCAAGCGAGGCTTATCCTCTGCTCCAATCGAAATCGGATTGCTTCGCCCCAAAGAATTCGGCTTTAGCGCTTTTGTAGTATCTTTTGTGTTTAACTGCTAACTTGCTCCAATTTTTCATTGCAGTGAGCTATGTTCGCCGATCTTGTGTCTTGATGAAAGAGACCAAAAAGTTGCCTTATGCTTCCCCAGTTGAAGCTTTACTTTTAAGCAGGAGGAACAACTTGGGGCAGCTGATGTGTGTCCCAGAGGCTATTGGCAGCCTTTTATCCGAGATGATTCGTTCTAAGGTGAGGCTGGTAGCCGCTTATCCGAGATGATCCACTTCGGGAAGGCGGATGTCACACCTGTGAGATCACTGATATCATTGCCAACTTTCAACTTTGGTGATCTGGTCGGTTGGTGGCGGTAAGTTTTATTGCCAATCTTCATCGAAGATGATCCAGCTTTCTGGTGGCAAAATGTACCATTTTTGTGGAGAATTATGGCCGTGTTCTCGTGGCACAACTGGTTACGACCTTGTGCAAGAGGAAGGCCTTTCGTGTCTAGTTGGTCTGGTTTTGGAAGCAGATAAAACCACTTGTATGCCTTTTGCGCAAATGATCTTGCTGAGCAACTGAATCTGTTGTATGAAACAAAACCTTGATGTAATATCAATGTACCTTTGCTCTTAAATCAATGAAAGTTTATCTTCTGCTCATCTGATTTTTGCCTGCCTTCATTGAGAATTTGGCCATGGCGGGGCTAAACTTTGTGCGGAGTTAAGGACAAGGTCCTTTTTGAATGAGCTTCGCGTGAAACTGGCATGTCGGCGAACTGTGCCTTTAGCGTGCTAAGGCAACCCTTTTGGCGAAGTTCTTGATGAACTTGTGCGAAGTCCGCACTTTGATTCATTGACGAAATTAAGCCTTAGTGGCTGAATCAGCGCTTCTCGGGAAGGCGCTTTAGGCAGCGTTTCAAATTAATTTGAAACGACAGCCTGTACTCTTTTCGAGGCGTCGTTTCAGGCGCTCATTGGCCTATAAAAGTCCGATCGGACTGTAGAGAGGACATATCTCTTCACTTGAAATTTTTAGAGACCATCAGACTCTTCTTCTTCCTCTTTCCTTTCCATTAAAAAATTTGAAAGCTTCCGCAGCTCTTCAATGGCACCCAAGAGACGAGCAGGAAAAGAAGCGGCAACTTCTGTAGCGGAGGGTCCTTCTCCTCCTCCGGTCATCGAACGACCAATCGCCGGTAGGGAACTTTCCCTTTTGATTAGAGACTGTCGTCTCTCCTTTAAGGCCGACTTCTGGCTGTCCTCGGATAAATCCAACATGAGTCCAATTCCCTGATTTTACCTTGATTTCTTGATCGGGAATCCAAGAACTGAAGAGTTCTTCCTCAAGCTTCCAAGCGAAGTTAACTTTTAGGCGGTTCACATCCTGTTGAATGACAGGATGCGAAGCTGTCCTTTGATATTTGACAGAAAAGGACCGTAATGCCCTTCTGACGAAGTTATCCTTCGAGGTTTTGTCACATCCTGTTGTTCGAAGCTAAGCTTCCAAAGCGAAGCTAACACTTGGATGTTTTCCTGCATCCTGTCCTCGTGTGGGATGCGGAGTTACACTGCAGCTGCGAAGCTAAGCTTCAGGACGAAGCTATCGTTTAGGCCAATCCTTGCTCAGAGGGCGAGGCTATGCCTTGTCAAATTTTGCGTTCTGATTTTAGCCCTCTTTCGGCTGATGAACTAATCATAGTTTCTCTTTGTTCTTGCAGTACACTATACTTCTGGTCCTTCAAACAACCTGTTCGGGATGACCATGGGATCGGATGGCAATATCAGCTTGCAATTTCAAGGGCAGGCTTCTCTGTTCAGTGAGCGGAGTTCTCTCGTCAGAGATACGCTTATTCATGGTGGTGATCAATATACCACGAGGAGTATCCTGACCACAGCTCCCCTTGAAGATGTCGACCATCGAATTTATAGGAAGCCCAATTTCATGTTCGGGGATGCCGCACCAGACCCTGACCACCAACTACATGCAGGGGAAGGGCAGTGAATTTTTCAGTTGGGTGGCGAGAGGTTCTACCTTCCGTCCAACAAGCGCCATTTTTCTTTGTCTTCCTTCCAGTGCGTGACGCAGGCTCAGAAGATGTTGTGGGAAGTGAGCCAGAGTACTGACTCTGTTCACATAGGAAAATTGATGCTTCAATCTCCTGGTTATGCAAGAGCGGGGCCTCCTCATTGCATAATGGGCCTGCATCCTGGGAATGTGTCACGAGAGATCCCAGTGGGACAGAATCCTACAGTGGCGCTGACCTTTGGCAACCAATTCTGCAAGGTCAATGGGAACTACCCAGCTACTGACTTCAGGACTCCAGGCTGGATTCACCCTCCGAAGGCATGGTGGGTGGATTTGACTACCTACATCCTTGCTCATTTCGAGGAGGATTTGGAGAGGCTGAACCTCTACGAGGCCGTCAGGGCGACCTGCCACGGTATTGAGATGAACGTGGCGTGCTTTTACGCCATTTTTGAATTGTATTGCCCAGCTTCGGGGACTTTCTTCACCCCTGTTGGCGAATTGGGTATGGCCTTGCATGAGATGTGGGAAGTCTCTGCTCTGCCTTTTGGGCCTCTTCCCTATGAAGAATACTTCCTGCGAGGCTGAATTGGCTCTTCTGGAGAAGCAGGAGCCTGCCTTGTTCGAGACCTACAGGGAGTTAATGTGCCACTTGTATATTTGCTCCAGTATGCATGGGGGCAATAAGGGAACCTCCTGTAGCTTGAAAAGCTGGGGAGACTATTTGTTCCCAGATATGGAGAATGCTCCTGAGGCAGCACATTGCGGAGTTGCTGATGAAGACATCTTTGACCGGATGCAAAAGCACTCCCAAGGGGATCTAGTTGTGAAGGAAGACGATGGTCCCTATGAGCAGGGTGATGTTCTTCGAAGCTTCCATCATCAGGCTCGCAGGCCGATGTCCCGGAAGGCACTTCTGGCTGGTTTCCTAACAGTCTGGCTGAAGAGGTGCGTGGTGCCGTCTTCTTCGGGTGACATCGTTCATCCGAATGTTTTGCTGCTCGCTGTTCGTTTGGTTCATGGTCGCCCTCTGGGACTTCTTTCGGCCATGGTGTGCTGTATCCAGAGAGGCCTTCGTGCATTGACGGAGGCTTTTTGCAGGCCACCAACGACGAAGCGTGGAAAGGGGACCATTTCGCCCCGCGACGAACCTAACCCCAGAATAGGTCTGCCGTATACTTACTTGATGGCGTGGTTCGCCTTGCATTGTCCTTCTCTAATCGAAGCTGGAGAGGATCCCCCGCAAGATGTTCGAATGGCGCTCCTCCGCCGATTCGAAGGATGCTCATGGCAGAAGACTTACGTGATTGAGGCCCGTAAATTAGTACGTCGCTATGACGTCTATAGTCTCTTCCGCTGTTTTCCCCGTATTCGGGGTGCAGGCTATGGGAAAGAGTTCAAAGATGCGGGGGAGGGGCATTCGTCCCTGAGCCGGGGAGTTTTTGAGTGGCTGGTCAGTATCCGGCCTTCACATCTATTGTACCGGAGCGGGGATAGCTGTTACTTGGAGCCTTACGTCCCAAGTCGATTTGCTCGACAGTTTGGATATGACCAACTGTACGTGGGCAACCCGAATCTCAATCTGGCTTTCATGGGGAGCCTTATTGATGGGGCTCGTGCCTAGCGATTCTTTACTGCAGGCGGTACTGGGGCGCGGCTGCGTACGCCGTTGAGGGCTCCCAATCTCCTGATGACCCTATGCTTCTGTCAGTGGTATGCCACTTCCAACTCTACACCTCTCGAATTCAAGGTGAACAGTTCTGGTGTGAAGTTAATTTCTCAGCGGCTGAGGCAGAAGGCTTCTGAGAAAAGGGAAGGCAAAAGGGTTCGCCCCAGGTATAGAGGAGTTTGTTGCTGTGGAAGACAGCGAGGCCTCAGATGCCGAGAGTCCTCGCTTCAAGGTGGGAGCGGGGGCTGAGACTCCTGCAACTGGCTCTGGTGTGATGGGGACGGCTCCCCGTCATTGTGTAGAAGAAGTGAGGAAGAGGATTCTGAAGTCCACTTCAAAAGAAAGAGGGCAGGTAACTCTCGTAGGAAATCGTTGGAGAAAGAAGCCCCGCCGCCAAGCTCCTACGATTGTCGTAGAGGGGCATCCCTCTACAACGATTCCTCCTGCTGCCCCATTAGCAGCTGAACCGTCGGTTGCTGAGCCGACTAGCGGTGAATTCGCTTCGGGTCTGGGTAAGATTAACCATGTCCATATAATACGCCTTTTTGTGTGTTCCCATTGACTTATTATCAATTCTTCTTGATTGTAGGAGCTGAGGCAGCTAGAGAGCAAGGGGAACATTATGATCCCCTATTTACTTATGGAACTGAAGCTGGTTCTTTTGCCCGTCCGGAAGAGTCCGGAGGTGATGTGGCCGACATTGGTCCCTCGGGTGCTGGGACTTCTAAAGGAAGTCCTGTGGCATCGAGCTCTATTGGGTGGTCCACAGGATACTCGGCAAGCGAAAGCGAGCCGGCTATTCGTGCTGATTCTGCCAAAAATTTTCCGATGGAGCCCCTGGAGACTGATGTGGCTGACGAGATGTTTGAGGCGACATCATCCTTGGTATTGTCCTAACCTCTTGGCTTCTTTTACATGTAGTATCCCGACTAACCGCAGTCTTGTTACAGGTGTTTGGCCTCAAGATGCATCAGCTTTAAGAGGGCCCGGAGATTTCCCCGAAGGGTCAAGGGGTGACATGAGCGCTTCGACCGCGGCGGATGCTGCTGTGCTGGATGCGCTGTACGGTGACCTGCCTTCTTATCGGCCCAAGTCAGCCGAAAGACCAGAGGTTGAAGGGGGAGCAGTTCCGGAGGTGTCCTCACTCCCAACTATATCAACGAGTGAGGTGCCAACAATTTTGCTAAGTGTGGAGCTGAGGGTGATTACAAGCCCTACTTCCCCAACTCTGGTAGTTGTGCCTGCTGTTCAGGAGATGGTTGTCAGCCCTACCTCAACGGTGGCTAGCGCACTGATTTCCATGAAGACTCCGCAGAGATCACTGACAATCTGCCCTGCTGTTGATGTTCCCATTGCTCCTTCCACGATAGTGTCGACCAGGCTGGTGGATTTCTCTGAGGTTACCTCTCTACCAGAAGTGGCTAAGGTTGAGAACGACTATATAGGTGACCTCGTCGATAGCTTTTATAAAGGCTTAGGGCGAACTATCGACCTGATTTTGAAGGGCTCGACTATGCCGTTCTCAAAGTTAAAGGTGGTCCTCTCCCGTGGCATCGAAAGTATTCGGGATTTTGAGGGGTATCACCAGGCTACTGCTTTGGAACTCCTGGTGGATGAATTTGAGAAGGATGTAGAGGAATGGCGCCGTCTCCATTGTTTGGACCTGGAGTCTTTAGTTGATGAGCGGTTCGCGCGTCTTGTCGCTCAAAAGCACGAGGCCCGGCTTGCCGCTCAAGAGGCTGCTAAGGCTATCTCTTCTGACTTGAAATCCTTGGAAACAAGGCAGGCAGAGGTCGGAAATGTGATTGACGCCTCCACCAGTGCTCTTCTTGATGCTGAAGATAAGATTGGGAAGGCTGAGGAAATGATCAGAAAAGCAAATCTTATTTTATCCAAGGCTAAACTGGTGCGTCTTGAAGAAACTGCGCGGCTTGAGCAGTTTAAGGCTCAAAATGAAGAGCTCTCACAGCAGGGATTGTCACAGAGGGCAACTTTGGCGGAGGTTGAAGCTCGTCTGACCCAGGCAATGGATTTCAATGAGGCCGAGCTGAGGTCGCAAGCACTTGCCCAGGCTGCTGATGACAGGAGGACGATGCTGGACTCCCTTGGAGAGCGGCTCAGATCTTACAGTGTGTGCCTGTAGCTCCATATACTTTATCCTTTTGGAATGAATGAAAAAATTTTTCTTCTTTTGTCGAATCTCCAATCTTGTTCTTCTTTCTGAATTGCGGTTCCAAATTGTATTGCAATTTCTTGAGAACATAGTTCTTGTTGGGTGGATGATGAGACTTGGCTATCTGTCAGTTCAGAGGTCGCGATGACATAACTGGTTGAGACGCCACCAAGCCCGAAACCGGTCCTTGTCGGATCGAAAGATGAGACCTGTCTTTTGTAAATGTCAACAGGGCTCAGAATTGAGACTTAGTTGTCTGCTGGTTCAGAGGTCGCAATGACATAACCGATTGAGACGCCGCCAAGCTTCAGAATTTGGTGATACTCGTCTTTTGTAAATGTCAAAGTATCGTGACCTGTCTTTTGTAAATGTCAATAGGGCTCGGGGTTGACTTAGCTGTCTGCTGGTTCAGAGGTCGCAATGACATAACCGATTGAGACGCCACCAAGTTCAAGATTGGTGATACTTGTCTTTTGTAGATGTCAACAAGTATCGAGACCTGTCTTTTGTAAATGTAAACAGGGCTCGGGGTTGAGACTTAGCTGTCTGCTGGTTCAGAGGTCGCAATGACATAACCGATTGAGACGCCACCAAGTTCAAGATTGGTGATACTTATCTTTTGTAAATGTCAATAAGTATCGAGACCTGTCTTTTGTAAATGTCAACAAGGCTCGGAGTTGAGACTTAGCTGTTTGCTGGTTCAGAGGTCGCAATGACATAACCGAATGAGACGCCACCAAGTTCAAGATTGGTGATACTTGTCTTTTGTAGATGTCAACAAGTATCGAGACCTGTCTTTTGTAAATGTCAACAGGGCTTGGGGTTGAGACTTGTCTTTTGTAAATGTCAACAAGCTCGAAATTGAGACTTGGCTGTCTGCTGGTTCAGAGGTCGCAATGACATAACCGATTGAGACGCCACCAAGCTCAAGATTGGTGATACTTATCTTTTGTAAATGTTAATAAGTATCGAGACCTGTCTTTTGTAAATGTCAACAGGGCTCGGAGTTGAGACTTAGCTGTCTGCTGGTTCAGAGGTCGCAATGACATAACCGAATGAGACGCCACAAGCTCAAGATTGGTGATACTTATCTTTTGTAAATGTCAATAAGTATCGAGTTTGTAGTGGAATTTGGGAGAAGTCTCGTTTTCACGGGGAAACGAGGGAGGGAATCACTATCATAGGTTAATGTTAACGTAACAGCGAAATGTATATGTGGTCTTACCATTCTATGAATGAGAATTGGTAAGTGACTTTGGAGGTCTCGCTCTCACGGGGAGAAACGAGGGAATCACTGTCATAGGTTTAGTGTTAACGTAACAGGAAATGTATATGTGGTCTTACCATTCTATGGATGAGAATTGGTAAGTGACTTTGGAGGTCTCGCTCTCACGGGGGAGAAACGAGGGAATCAAACGGGAACTGGTCCCTTAGGATTTTTAGCAAATCTCCAGCTATCAACGGGTTTGATATGCCTTTACCAACTACCGTTTGAATTGGGCTAGCCATGCTATTCCCCTCAGCATGATGAGTTGTCGAGGACTTATGTTGGGCTTAAAAGCCAACATTTTCCTCTGTCCTTAATCGTTAAGGATATTGGATCGTCTGGTTAACGTATGTATAACCCTGACTCTCCTTTAAGACAACCAGTATACGGCCAGGTTCCTACTGGTTTATGGTTGTGTGATCTCGCTGGGAGGAAGAGAAAGGCTTTCTTTGTGTGTACTTTGGACACGGAGATCTTGATCAGAGGTGTAGTGTTAACTTGATCATGAGAAGGATCCTTGATTAAGGATAATACTTCTTTAAGAACTTGTCATTGATCGGCATCATGAGTAAGTCGCCATCTGAGGTCATAAGGCGGTATGCTCCGTTTGAATAGACTGTTTCTATTACAAACGGTCCTTCCCATTTTGGCTGAAATTTGCCCTTGGTCTTGTGCGTCATAATCATTGGTCGTCTGACGGCTAAAACCAGGTCTCCTTTCTGGAAGACCCTCTGTTTGACCTTCTTATTAAAGGCCTTTGAGATTCGAGCTTGATATAGCTCAATATGCTGCTGAGCTTGTAGCCACTTCTCATCTAGGGCTTCGAGCTCTTGAAGACGCAATCGATCATTGTCCTCTAATGTGATCTTAGTAGTCAGAGCGACTCGTAATGATGGCATCTGGATTTCCAACGGGATGACTGCTTCGCACCCATATACCAGGGAAAAAGGCGTATTACCTGTCGGTGTTCGAACCGTGGTCCGGTAGGCCCAAAGACATTTGCCAAGCTTTTCGTCCCAATCTCGCTTGTTCGAGGAGACGAATTTCTTGAGTTGCTTGATGATCGTTTTGTTGAATGCTTCCGCCAAACATTGGCGGCAGGATATAGGCGGTTGAAGCCACATTCTGAATTCAGTATTTATCGCAGAACCGATAGAATATTTGGCTTATGAATTGGGGACCGTTGTCGTGGATGATCCGCCTAGGTACACCAAATCGATGGATGACATGGAACTTGATGAAATTAACCACATTAGAGGTTTTACTTCAACTAGTGGTATAGCTTCCGCCCACTTTGAAAAGTAGTCGGTTATTCCAGGATAAACCGGTGTCCTTTTGTCGAAGAAGGGCTGATTGGCCCTACGACATCGATTCCCATGCTTCAAATGGCCATGAAGCAACAGTCGGGTGGAGCAGCTCCGAAGGCTGGTGTATGAAATCCGCATGAATCTGACATGCTTTACACCTTCGTGCATATTGGATGGCATCGGCTATCATAGTTGGCCAATAGTATCCAAGTCTGTGCAACCTGTCCTTAAGTTTTGGACCTGGCTGATAAGCTCCACAAGTGCCGTCGTGCGCTTCTTGGAGCGCTTCCTGTGCCTCTAAATGAGAAAGGCAACGGAGGAGAATACCGTCATATGAACGACGGTAAAGTGTCTTCAAAGTCGGATCGTAGTAGAAACGGAGAGACCTTCGTCTGACGGACGCCGCTTCTTTAGGATCGTCTGGAAGCAGACCGTGCAAAGCATAGTCAATGAGAGGAAAGCACCAATCTCTCGGCTCAAGATCCGTGGAGACATTATAGACTTCTCGAGTTCTTAGCATGTGCTTAGAGCATACAAGATGTCGAGTTGCGACTGTGAGGTGATACTCGGTGTCGGCTGGCAAGGCTAGTGTTGTTGCTAATACAGCAAGAGCATCCGCCTTGGTATTTTGAGATCGAGACACATGCCCGATATAGAAGCCTTCAAATAGGTTGGCCAATTCAACAGCCGTGTGATAATAAGGCACCAAGTCCTCATGGCGGACTTCGTATTAGCCTTTAACTGATTAATGATCAGTTTTGAATCGCCATAAGCTTCGAGGTATCGTACCCCCATTCCATGGGCGAGTTGAAGACCGATGAGCAGAGCATATATTCTGCTACATGTTGGAGCATGATTCTGTCAGAGAAAATGCTCTGGGCAGGACATGATTCTGTGGGGAGATAAACACAACCCCCACTCCGGCAATAATCTTGCCTTTAGGGCCCATTTGCGATGCCCATCGAAGAACATCTGCCACACTTCTCTTCTGAGGTTGCATAAGACTCGAAGACTTCATCAGGGATATCTTCGTGAAGTTTTGAATGCTCCGGAACTGGATGAGCAGCCAAGAACTCTGCAAGGGCCTGGCCTTTAACCGCCTTCTGAGGCATGAAGATCATGTCGTATTGAGACAATAAAAGTGCCCACTTAGCCAATCTTGAATTCAATGATCCTGGCTTCATCATAAGAAGACGCAATGGGTTTACTCTGGAGATGACACGTATGGTCTGGCCGACCAAATAATGTCGTGTCTTCTGAATAGCGAAGACGAGAGCAAAACACTCTTCTCGATAGGGTTGTAGCGAGATTCCGCTCCTATGAGAGTTCTGCTCAGATAATAAATGGCCTGCTCGTGGCCATTGTTCCTTTTGAGCGAGGAGGACACCGAGGGAGTAGTCCAGAGCTTTTACATAAAGCAAAAATGGTTTCCCTGATGTAGGGGCCATAAGACTGGAGGCTTTGTGAGGTACCTCTTGATGTCTTCATAAGCTTCCTGGCAAGCTTGATCCCATACGAAGGAAGCACCCTTTTTCATGAGTCGGGTGAACGGCTGACAGCGGCCTGAGAGTTGCAATAATCTCTTCTGATATAAGCCAGCCTGCCTTGCAAGCCTCTAAGCTCTTTGAGATTCCTTGGTGGATGCATGCTCTGAATGGCCTTGACTTTGTCTGGGTCAAGATGAATCCCTTTTGATGTGACAATAAACCCAAGGAAACTTGCCGCTTGAAACTCCAAGAAGGATTTTGTCGGGTTCATTTTCAGTTGATGAGCCCGCATTATGTCGAACATCGTTCTCAGGTCGCGAAGATGTTCATTCTTGTTGCGGCTTTTGACGGCAATATCGTCGACATAGCACTCTACCGTTTTTCGGAGATGATCGCGGAAGATTATACTCATTGCCCGCTGATAGGTTGCTCCGGCGTTCTTCAGTCCGAAGGGCATTACAGTGTAGCAGTATACCCCCAATGGTGTTCGGAACGAAGTATGCTTCTCGTCGTCGGGATACATCTTAATCTGGTTGTATCCTGAAAAGCCGTCCATGAAAGATATTCTTTCGAATCCACATGTGTTGTCGATCATGACGTCGGTGATGGGCAGTGGCAATTCGTCTTTGGGACAGGTCGTATTGAGATCACGGTAGTCATGCATATCCGTATTTTTCCGTTCTTCTGAGGACGGGGATGATGTAGCTACCCAAATCTGGATGTTGTTCCTCCCGGATGAAGCCACATGCAATGAGCTTGTGAACTTCGGCTTCAATAGCTTCCATGATGTTGGACGAAACCGACGTTGTTGATGCTTGACGTCAGGCTTGATGTTTAGACGGTGCATAGCGACCTGTGGATCAAGTCTGGGCATATCTTCGTAGCTCCATGCGAAGACGTCTATATACTCCTTTACGAGTATTATCAATTCTTCCTTTTCTGTAAGTGATAGCTTTCACTTTTGAAGATGGGCTTAGGGTGATCTTGACTACCCAAGTTGACCTGCATCACCTTGTCTTTGGTAGGTGGCTCGTGTAGTTCGAATCGCTTTTCCCATTGGAGGTCGAATTGCTGGGCCCATGGTTCCTCATCAGTAGCTTCTGCAGGCTCCAATTGACTGCTTGAAGTCATATTAACGGTGAGGTTTTCGAACATCATTCCCACACTAACATCTGATCCCACTCGGAGGATGAGGCTGAATGTGATGGAACTGATCCATCGTCCTTGGCTTGAACTGTTGCTAACGATGTGGGTGTAACATGCCCTAACCCCCTGCGTGTACTATCATAGTAATTTGCAGGCTTCCCTTTAGGCACAAAGTTCCGCATCAAACCGCGCCTTCCTTTTTCGAAATTCAGGCCTGCTCCATGCTTCAAGTCGTATCCATTTTCTTCATAATATGGCGCGCTGACTGCGCATAATGAAAGAATTATGGAGTGTCTGAGTCTGAACTTGAATCTGCGACCATGGGTCCCCGTGGTTGGGTTCTACCGAAGATTATCGGTAACTGACCTTCTTTGGATGGCGGGATTACCAAGACGGCTCCTTCTGCGGATTCCATGGGTGTACTGGATGCACTTGGCTTATGTAAAGGCATGTGTAGGGAGTGTCCGTAATGGATTCAAATAGCCCAACATGCGCGGGATAATCAAAAGAAATATTATCATAATTACCCATTCACCTTCATCTCTGAAGGAGTATTACATAGGGGATTATTGAGACATGCTATAATTGGTTCACCAATCAGAATGGCTGGCATGCATGCTTCGAATTCTAAATCCGCCTCGTTGCCACTTTCATCATCGTCCGGCAACGGTTCTTTGAGTGCTCCACTGGCCTCTTGATACAGGAGAGCGTCAGTGAAGTAGTTTTCCACCCTTTAAATGGTTGCCTTTCAGCAAGACATTCGTACTATCGCGTCATCTTCAACATATTTGAAGCATTGGTGCAGAGTAGAGGGAACAATCCAGTTGGCATGGATCCATGGCCGTCCAGCAGCAGGTTATATGATGTGTCAGCGTCAATGACATAGCATGTCACTTCTGACTTCAGGCTCCCGATTCTGCAACGAGTCAAATTTTCCCCAGTGGATGACTGCTCCGGCGTTGAAACTGTATATTTTAGTAGTGGTTGCGGAAAACCTGTACGCGGTATGCCGAGGAAGTAGAGAAGCCTTTTGGGGATGATGCTGAGTGCAGACCCCGGATCGACTTGTATTCTTTCAATGCATGTTGAACCGATATATCCGGTGTTGTACAG
>JAVJIF010007052.1:0-214918 GCA_038442645.1 Agave tequilana
ATGAACTAAATGCGGAATTTAAAAACTTAATGCAAATTACACTCAAGTGCTATCAACAAGTGATGCACACAACCAAGCCAAGCAAATATAAATGAGCAATGTAAATAAATGCAAGGCACAAAGTAAAGAGAGAGTAGAGAGAGCCAATGAGTCAAGCGCAAACACAAAGATATGTTATCGAGGTTCGAGCACCCAGCTCTACATCCCCGCCTTCGACACACGAAGGATTTCTAATCCACTAGCTACTCCACAAAGAACTCTCACAAGGAGTACCCAACTCCTCTCTTTACAAATACAACTCCTCCTTGAGGCACTACTCCAAGCCAACAAACACAACCTTCTCCTTGAGGCAAACTCCAACAATCACAACCTCCTCCTTGAGGCAAACTCCAACAATCACAACCTCCTAATCACCAACCAATACAAGGATCACCTCTCAACTAGAGGGATACAACCCAAAGCACAAAGCTTAGAAAAGATTGGGTTACAACTTGGTGGTCACAACAACAACCACAAACAACTTCTTCTCCACACAAATAACCTATAGATATAGATAGTAGATTTTTGCTCAAGTGTGGAGAAAACCAAAGGAATGGAAATCAGAAATCACAAAGAAAATCCTTGGGAAAAAATCAAGAAAACAATATAGAGTAGTTCAATCACAAGCTTTTCCCAAACACCCTTTCTTTGATATTTCCAAACCCTAATCAAACACCAAAATAGATTGTTCAAATCAAGCACAAAAACTTCTTTTGATTGCTTTGAAAACACTAGAGAATCAGGAAAAATTCGCACAAAAAATCTTAGAGAAAAAACTCTTGCAAATGGGGTATTTATAGGCTAATCCAGAAAATAGCCGTTTGGCAGCAGTTTTGCCAAAAATAGCCTTCCGGTCGACCGGGACGGTCGACCGCCCAACGGTCAAATTTTGATCCGTTGTGGCTACCGGTCGACCGCCTCGGTCGACCGAGAATTCCTGAGAGCAAACAGCTCTCTGTCGGTCGACCGCTTCGGTCGACCGGCTACAGAGTCAGCCAGCGTGCACGTATCCGTGCACGTCGGTCGACCGGATCGGTCGACTGGCTTCTTGGTGCGGTCGACCGTACCAGTCGACCGGCCAAGCCTGGCAGACAAAAACAGGTCTGAAATCTGGGGAAAAATATTATAATAAATCCCACAAAATCTCTAAAATTCCACAAAAATAGTTTTATCATTTTATATTGAAATACAAACTTGTGTTAAAAATCCTAACACAAATTTCAAACATATTTGACTATTTTTGTGTCATAGAAATTTTGCCAAAACCAAAAACCGTATTTTCTAAAACCTTGTATTTTTGAATAGAAAATACACATTGTCTAAAACTCATCCATGATACAAAAATATGATATTTAAACACTTTGAAGCATATTGTATATGAATAGAAATTCAATATACAAGAAACATATATATATCATGATTTTTGTCATTAAGTCCAAAAATATGTTTTGTTGTAAAAATAAAACATAAAACATATGGAATAGATTATCAAACAAAGTTTGTCTAAATAATTGAAGCATGCATGTATATAGAACAAATCTAATATACATAAACCATGTAAACTTGTTTTGATAAAAAATCTATTCATGAAAACCAAGATCGGTTAAATCTAAAACCGAAAATCAAAAAAAAACATGAAAGGTGTGTGTTGTGAACTTGAGCTTATCATACTATTCTAATCTTTACAATTAAGATCTAAACCCAAACTAAAACTATGGATACCTAAGTCTTCTTGTAGAGCGCAATCTCCAAGCTAGAGCGCAATCTCCAAGACGGCTCGATCCAAAAACTCTTGATTCACCGAGCAAGTGCAATGTATGATCTTTGATGCGCGGGCTCTTGAATCAACATGTGCAAGCTTCCAATTCATCTTGTTGAAGCTAAACACCAACTAATATCTTGATTAATAATCTGAAACTAAAATCACAAGATAATTAGTACACATAACTACATGAGTTAATCATCATCAAAACTAGAGTGAAAGGCCTTTGGGCCAACAATCTCCCCCTTTTTGATGATGACAAAACTCATGGAGTTATATATGCATGGATTAAAGTAAAGCTTCAAAGAAGCTCCCCCTTAACTCATGCATAACAATAAAACATATAAGATATGCAATGAATGTTCTTAAAACACATATAAACATGCCCTTGATACCAATTAAAATGAAACATAAAACAAAAACGTGCACATAAAACATGCATAGACATGCATATAAACAAGGCTTCTTTTCATCAAATGTAAACTATATGCAAACACAAATATGCATATGCATATAAAACTCAAATTCTTCTCCCCTTTTTGTCAATCATCAAAAAGGGTTAAAAATAAAAGCAAACACAATAAATTTTTCTCCCCTTTTTGTTCAAAGCAAAGAACTAATAAAGGGTTAAATCAAATATGATACCAAAAAAAATGTGGCAATGGAGTGTATATTGATACCAATTGAAAAACAACAAATCAATTGAAATAAAAACGAGAACATATACCAATTGAAAAACACAAATAAAATGAAAATCTTGATACCAATTAGTAAGTAAACAAATAACCTACCAATTGTAAACAAACAAACTAGATACCAATTTTGGAATTAAACAATACTAATTTGAATTTCCAAAAAAAATAAATCTTGATACCAAATGAAACAATTATTCTTTGCCAAATGAAATCTTTATTTTCTATCATAAAGCAAGGGAGTGGAATACCAAACAAAATATCAAATGAGAGATAAGATACCAATTAAAAAAATATAAAATACTAGTTTTCTCCCCTTTATGAAATACCAAATGAAAATATGCATATGCTTGAAATAGGATACCAATAGAAAATTAAATCAATTTAAAATTTGCTTTAACATTGTTTCAATTTGAAAAGATCAAGTTAAGCATAAACAAAATTTGTGATATCTTGAAGCACGAATAAATCATCTATATATGTATGTAAAAGATAGATATCAATTGAAATTTGATACTATATGAAGTGCAAGCATACATATATAAAATACAAACATATATGAGTATAAAAAAAAATGTCACATTGATACCAATTGAAAGAGTTCAATGATACCAATTGAAACAACAATAAATACAAGTGTATATCTCATATAACCTACCACCCAATCATGTGCAAGTTTAAAAATGATTTTCATTATAAAGCATACATGAACATGATCTCCCATCCAACCACCCTTAGAAGGTAGGGGTTTTCAAAAAAATAGATTTGAAAGTGTAGTTTGTTTGAAAATCTCTACCAAAAGTGAAGAACACGAACTAGTTTTGGAAAATCTAGAAAAACTAGAACGAGATCCTTCAAATAGGAAATGAAAACAAAATAGTTTTTCATGAAATACATGTAAATCACATGGCACTAAACACTCAAAGTTCATAAAGCCCATATCATAGTCTCATGAAAACAAATCATGAGTAAACAATAAAGTGAGTGAACAAGTGTTATGTGACACATATCAATCATGAAAATATTCAATTAAGCTCATGTGAAATTCCTTAAAAACATGAAATTCATCTAAGATGTGAAATCACCTAAAACATGAAAATCATCAAAACATGATTTAAACTTCAAGGCATATGTATGTCATGTACAAACTAAAGTATATATACATATCCTAAACACAATGAGTCCACAAAAGTATATGCATGAAGGCACGTGGCTCAAGGATGTATATGTATAAATGATAGTTTGGACAAGATGGACATATACATAAAGTTAAAACAAAACGTGTAAAATAGTGAATACAAGTCAAATGCAAGAATCATCAAAAACTAGACTATACTAGTACATCAAGTGAATACAAATGAGCGTTCAAGCACAAACATATATAAAGGTCTATTTGTAGCTCACTCGTTGTACAAGTATACATCCTAGTCTTAATGAAAACCATCATTCAAGCAAGTAGTCAACACATGAAGCATAAAACGGGTCAACAATCAATATGATCATGATAATCAAAAACACGAATCATTAAAACAAAAAAAATCATAGTCAACCATATGATTAGCATGACAAAGACATGTGCATTAGAACTATGATAGCTAAACATAAAGAGAACACAAAATATAGATCCATATGAAACATGGGTGCTCAAGTAACTAAACATGTATAACACTAATCTAACTAACATAGCATAAGCATAATTAACAATGAAACAAAACATGCTATGAATAGATGAACATGGAAAGTATGCAAATAAAAATGGGAGTTAGAGAATGATACCAAAACCGATGAAGGTGCATCTCTAGTTCTCCAAAACATGGTGGTCCTCTCCACCTAATTTCCTTGAGAGTGAAGCATCCAAATGGTTCTCCTTTTAGCTTAGAATGCATCCACCTCAAGGCACCAATACCCTCACGTGACGCGAGAGCTCCCACCTACATCAAAAGTCAAAGAGGTGGATCTTGGTACCCATTTCTTTGTGGGTCCACGGGGGTTAGTATCTTTTCTAACCCAAACATAATTAGTTGCTAAATTTTCATGATAAATGCGATCATAACAAAATCTAGCAAGGTGGCCTTTTCGACCACAATGTGTACATGTGTACACGTGAGCATACATATGATGGTGGTGATCATGAAAAGCATGTGTATGCCTAGATGGGTGTGCATGCAAGGTTGGAACTTGTTTCTTGCGAACCAAGGTTTCCAATCGTGTGTGATTCATGGCACAATGGCTCAGAGTGGAGCCCAAACTATCAACACTTTTCTTCAAAACAAGTATATCATTTTCAATGTTAGAAGATAAAATGGAGCATGCAATATAAGTGCTAGGGATAGAAGCAATGCTAGCATGGAAAACATGCATATCAATATCATTTTGCAAAGATTCATTTTTAGACAAAACCAAATTCAATTCTTTAGTAATAGAATCAATTTTATTTTTCAAAGTAAGGTTTCTTTGAAAACACAATCCAATCTTGAGGATAAAATTTCATTGTGCTCCAAAAATATCATCACAATCATTTTTGCCTTTTAAAACATCAATTTCTTTTAAAGCAATGTCTAGTTGAGATCTTAGTGAGTCACATTCACTAGTAATCTCTTCCTTCTCTTGCAAAACGGTTTCAAAAGTAGAGCATAAATCCTTCATTTCCTTTTGTAAATCAAAATGTTTTTCTTTCAAAGAGTTATGTTTTTCCAAGAATTTTTCAAGCTTAGAAGCAAGTTCAACATTTAAATTTTGAACCTCAAGACATCCATGGCAATAAGAGCTAGAGCTATCATGCATTTGAGAGTCCGATTGTACCTTATGGGAGTCATTCCCATATGCCATGAAACAAGGCTCTTCGGATACATCTCTCCTAGATCTCCTCATATTGTTGATGATCCTTGGAAGCTCCGGAGATGTCAAAACGCTCCAAACTGCAAAAGCCGAGTTAAAACTATCAAAAACAAGTAAGAGATTATTATCAAAAGATGCTCTAAGTGTTTGAAGTGCAAGTGCATTGGCCTTCTTATGCTTACTAGTATTTGGGAGGGCTTCTATGGTGATGGCTTGATAAACTAGATGTCCTAGGTATTTTAAATGTTTAGTCATATTAGCCTTCCAATCATTAAGTCTAAAATGGTCAAACATGGGAGGGCTAGCCATTAGTGCAACTATATGTGTGCAAATGAAAATGCAAATGAAGATTAGCAAACCAAGATCACACTCCTAGGTGGTTAAACCTAAATATCAGGAGCGATTTTCAAAACTAGTTCGTGTTCTTCACTTTTGGTAGAGATTTTCAAATAGGGAAATGAAAACAAAATAGTTTTTCATGAAATACATGTAAATCACATGGCACTAAACACTCAAAGTTCATAAAGCCCATATCATAGTCTCATAAAACAAATCATGAGTAAACAATAAAGTGAGTGAACAAGTGTTATGTGACACATATCAATCATGAAAATATTCAATTAAGCTCATGTGAAATTCCTTAAAAACATGAATTCATCTAAGATGTGAAATCACCTAAAAACATGAAAATCATCAAAACATGATTTAAACTTCAAGGCATATGTATGTCATGTACAAACTAAAGTATATATACATATCCTAAACACAATGAGTCCACAAAAGTATATGCATGAAGGCACGTGGCTCAAGGATGTATATGTATAAATGATAGTTTGGACAAGATGGACATATACATAAAGTTAAAACAAAACGTGTAAAATAGTGAATACAAGTCAAATGCAAGAATCATCAAAACTAGACTATACTAGTACATCAAGTGAATACAAATGAGCGTTCAAGCACAAACATATATAAAGGTCTATTTGTAGCTCACTCGTTGTACAAGTATACATCCTAGTCTTAATGAAAACCATCATTCAAGCAAGTAGTCAACACATGAAGTATAAAACGGGTCAACAATCAATATGATCATGATAATCAAAAACACGAATCATTAAAACAAAAAAAATCATAGTCAACCATATGATTAGCATTGTCACCTATTCACCCCCCCACTAGGTGACTTTTCAATTGGTATCAGAGCTAGCGCTCCTGATATTTAGGTTTAACCACCTAGGAGTGTGATCTTGGTTTGCTAATCTATGAACTAAATGCGGAATTTAAAAACTTAATGCAAATTACACTCAAGTGCTATCAACAAGTGATGCACACAACCAAGCCAAGAAAATATAAATGAGCAATATAAATAAATGCAAGGCACAAAGTAAAGAGAGAGTAGAGAGAGCCAATGAGTCAAGCGCAAACACAAAGATATGTTATTGAGGTTCGAGCACCCAGCTCTACATCCCCGCCTTCGACACACGAAGGATTTCTAATCCACTAGCTACTCCACAAAGAACTCTCACAAGGAGTACCCAACTCCCTCTTTACAAATACAACCTCCTCCTTGAGGCACTACTCCAAGCCAACAAACACAACCTTCTCCTTGAGGCAAACTCCAACAATCACAACCTCCTCCTTGAGGCAAACTCCAACAATCACAACCTCCTAATCACCAACCAATACAAGGATCACCTCTCAACTAGAGGGATACAACCCAAAGCACAAAGCTTAGAAAAGATTGGGTTATAACTTGGTGGTCACAACAACAACCACAAACAACTTCTTCTTCCACACAAATAACCTATAGATATAGATAGTAGATTTTTGCTCAAGTGTGGAGAAAACCAAAGGAATGAAAATCAGAAATCACAAAGAAAATCCTTGGGAAAAAATCAAGAAAACAATATAGAGTAGTTCAATCACAAGCTTTTCCCAAACACCCTTTCTTTGATATTTCCAAACCCTAATCAAACACCAAAATAGATTGTTCAAATCAAGCACAAAAACTTCTTTTGATTGCTTTGAAAACACCAGAGAATCAGGAAAAATTCGCACAAAAAATCTTAGAGAAAAAACTCTTGCAAATGGGGTATTTATAGGCTAATCCAGAAAATAGCCGTTTGGCAGCAGTTTTGCCAAAAATAGCCTTCCGGTCGACTGGGACGGTCGACCGCCCAACGGTCAAATTTTGATCCGTTGTGGCTACCGGTCGACCGCCCCGGTCGACCGAGAATTCCTGAGAGCAAACAGCTCTCTGTCGGTCGACCGCTTCGGTCGACCGGCTACAGAGTCAGCCAGCGTGCACGTATCCGTGCACGTCGGTCGACCGGATCGGTCGACTGGCTTCTTGGTGCGGTCGACCGTACCAGTCGACCGGCCAAGCCTGGCAGACAAAAACAGGTCTGAAATCTGGGGAAAAATATTATAATAAATCCCACAAAATCTCTAAAATTCCACAAAAATAGTTTTATCATTTATATTAAAATACAAACTTGTGTTAAAAATCCTAACACAAATTTCAAACATATTTGACTATTCTTGTGTCATAGAAATTTTGCCAAAACCAAAAACCGTATTTTCTAAAACCTTGTATTTTTGAATAGAAAATACACATTGTCTAAAACTCATCCATGATACAAAAATATGATATTTAAACACTTTGAAGCATATTGTATATGAATAGAAATTCAATATACAAGAAACATATATATATCATGATTTTTGTCATTAAGTCCAAAAATATGTTTTGTTGTAAATACCAAAACATAAAACATATGGAATAGATTATCAACAAAGTTTGTCTAAATAATTGAAGCATGCATGTATATAGAACAAATCTAATATACATAAATCATGTAAACTTGTTTTGATAAAAAATCTATTCATGAAAACCAAGATCGGTTAAACCTAAAAACGAAAATAAAAAAAAAACATGAAAGGTGTGTGTTGTGAACTTGAGCTTATCATACTATTCTAATCTTTACAATTAAGATCTAAACCCAAACTAAAACTATGGATACCTAAGTCTTCTTGTAGAGCGCAATATCCAAGCTAGAGCGCAATCTCCAAGACGGCTCGATCCAAAAACTCTTGATTCACCGAGCAAGTGCAATGTATGATCTTTGATGCGCGGCTCTTGAATCAACATGTGCAAGCTTCCAATTCATCTTGTTGAAGCTAAACACCAACTAATATCTTGATTAATAATCTGAAACTAAAATCACAAGATAATTAGTACACATAACTACATGAGTTAATCATCATCAAAACTAGAGTGAAAGGCCTTGGGCCAACAACATGGTCCAAGGGGATAACTCCCTTGAGGTAAACTCTGAATCCGAGTTAGAAGAAGATATTGACATGTCTTATGATGAACTTGCATCTTTTTGTTAACAACTTCTTGAAAAATATGATTTGCTTAAAAGGATCATAAAAGATTGAAAAATAAATATGAGTCCATTTCAAAAGAAAAGGATTCTTTTCAAAATAAATTTGAAAATGTTTCAAAAGAAAATGAAGCTTTGAAAAGGAGAATATTTCTTGTTTTCTAAATTAAATGATATTTGTAAAGGAAATAATTCTTTGAAAAAAATCACCATGGTGGAAAAAGAAAAAGAAATTGCTTTGGAAGAAAATAACTCTTTGAAAAGAAAAGTTATTTTAAAAGAAAAAGGAAATATTTCTAAAAAGAAAAGAGTTGTTGATTCTCATTCTTACCATACTCTTCATGCCACCATTGATAAAAATGAGATTCAAGTTTTAAAAAATTGAATAAATTGTTTGAGCTCAACTTTGAGCAATTGTGCATTTAATCATTCTAAATTGGAAACCTTGTTTCAAAAGAAACAAGCTCCACATGTTCATGCACATAACCCCCTGGCACACATATGCACACTTTGTACATCATGATCACACTCATTCTCATGTGCATGCTAGAGTGTACAAATGTACACATTGCGGTCGCAAAGGCCATCTTGCAAGATTTTGCTTTGATAGATTAAATCATACAAATTTTGCAAATAAAAATGTTTGGGTTCTTTATAATGCTAACCCCCGTGGACCCAAAAGGAAATGGGTACCAAAATTCCCACCATTTTTGCTTGATGTAGGTGTAGGCTCTCACATGACGTGAGATGGTTGGTACCTTGGTGATGGATGCATGATGAGCTAGATGGACACACCAAATTGATGCATCACTATCAAGGAAGTTTGGTGGGAGAACCACCATGTTTTGGAGACTTAGAGAATAGTGCATTTGGTTTACTAACTATCTCTAAACTCTCATTTAGTTTACATGCCTTTATATAAATATTTTTAGCATGTTTTGGTGCTTCATGTGGTGAATACCTGTTTAGATGAATTTTTCATTAAAACTTGTGCATATACTTGAACAAGTGGTGAGCTACATTTGATTATTATATGTTTGTGCCTCGTTGCTCACTTGTACTCATTACATGTACATGTATAACATATTTTGATTATTCTTTCATTTATTCATGTTTCCCTATTCTTGAATATGTTTTGCTTCATGTATATGTAATTTTGTCCAAAACTAATAAATATACATGTATACCCTTGAGTCACTTGCCTTCATGCAAATACATTATGGATTTTTTTGTGTTTGGGATATGTATGTATATTGTTAGTTTTGGATAGAACATACATATACCTTGAAGTTTGTTTTTAATGAAAAATAAATTTTTATGATTTTCATATTTGTTTGACAAAAAGAATTTCATGTTTATCTTGAACATTATTGATTATGTTCATGAATATGCTAATCACATAATTTTTATGCACTCACATTTCTTTGTTTACTCATGACCTTGCTTCATGAGCACATTTTTGAGCTTTATAGATTTTGAGTGTCAATTTTTGTGTACTTAGCAATAATTCATGAGATATATGATTTGTTTTCATATTTGAAGGATCTTTAATTAGTTTTTTAAAAATTATTTTATCTAGTTATTTATTCTTCATTTGGTAGTGTTTCAATCTACAACTATTTTCAAATCTTATTTTTGAAAGCTTCTACCCTTAAAGGGCAGATGGATGGACGACCATGCCTTGTATGCTCTAAATTGAAAATCTTTTAAACATGTGCATGAATAGAGTGAATAGTTATGAGTAATACACATGAGCTTCATGATATTTCACTTTTGTATACTCATACATGTTTTCTATATATATATGTATGCTTCAAATTTCAATAATATCAATTTCAAATTTGTATTTTCTTTCTCATACATATATATGTTTTGATTGTGCTTGATTTACAATATTCTTACATGATTAAAGCACAAATTATGTTTATGCTAAGCTTGACTTAAAGTTAAATATAAATTGGTATCTTTATAAGCTTATGCATTGTTTTAATTGGTATTTCAATTGACATTTTATTTGGTTTCAAATTTACAATATATTTCATTTGCTATCAAAAAGATAAAATGTTTTACTTTCAATTGGTATCAAAAATTACTATTGGTATCTTAAAATTTTGTTTATGTACAAGTGGTACAAAATTTTATTTTAAGAAATTTCAAAGTTTTGCTTTAAGTATTATCAAAATTTTGTTTAAAATGTTTTGATATGTATTGCTTATATGCAAGGGGAGCTTAACATCTCTTCTAAATGTAGATTCATGTTAAGTGTATCGTATATTGAGGAGCTTGACATCTCTTCTTTATGTGGTGCACGTGTGTAGGGGGAGCTTAACATCTCCGCTTATACATTGTATATTATGCTTTATGTGAGTTAGTGTCTTGTCATCCCTTCTTCATGTAATGCATGTATGTAGGGGGAGCTAACTTCACGTCTCTCTTCTTCATGAATGTATATGGCACATATATTTATTGTTTGATTTGTTTTCACCCCTTTGTTGATGGTTTGACAAAAAGGGGGAGAAGGATTTTGAGAGTTTATATATGCATGTTTATTTTCTTGTTTATGCATATATGTTTTGTTGTATGCAAAAAGGGGAGAAGAATTTTGTTTATGGAAAAAGGGGAGAAGAATTTGGTGAGTTCATGCATGTTTATCTCCTTGTATAATGAATATACATTTGTTTAGTTTTATGCACTTTAATGAATATCTTATTGTTTATTGTTATGCATGAGTTAAGGGGGAGCTTCTATGAAGCTTATCTTTAATCCATGCATATATAACTCCATGAGTTTTGTCATCATCAAAAAGGGGGAGATTGTTGGCCCAGAGGCCCATCACTCTAGTTTTGATGATGATTAACTCATGTAGTTATAGTACTAATTGATTGAGACGGAAAAATAATAAAGAAATAGTTAAAATTAGAAAGTCTGAGCCTCGTCTCAATGTAACCGTGTAGCAAGGGTTAGAAGGGTCGATCCACAGGGAAGAATGCGATGGAAGCTTTTCGGAACGATTTTCTCTAAAGTTAACTTAAAAAAAGAGATATTGATTGTAAGAAATAGATTTAAATAGAAAGAATAAGTATAGCCAACTAATCATCTACCACAACCAAACACTAGTCTATCAAGAATAAATATCATGTTGAACATATAAAGATTAACCCTAGATTATTGCTTCAAATCAAGAAAGAAAAGTAAGAAAGAGATTAAATCCTGTTGGCATTACACTAGATAAAACTAAGCATTGGTTTATCAAAGTCCCAAAGTATAGTTTAAGAAAAGCAGTCTTAACATTAAACCATCAAAGCATTCAAGTATAAACCAAGAATAATTATAAAATAGTATACCCTAAACCTAATTTAACTCAATTGATGACTAGTCTTCAATAATTATTTACATACTCTAGGGTTTTTAACATGCATAGAGTTCAATCAACTTATCTTCATAGATCTAGGTTTTAATTAGTTGAGAGATTAGCAAGCTACTAATAAATTAGTTACACATAATTATAGTGGAATTTAGCATGGTATTTAAAGATTGCATAAAATAGATGAAACTAAAATAAAAGAAACACAAATAAAAAAAAGCAAAGAGATTGAAAGAAAAAAATATGATTAAAAGTCTGTCACCAACTCAGTACAAAGTCTTCTCCTTTCTTCAACTCTTCTTCAAAGTGAAAAAAAACTAGAAAATAACAAAATAAATTTGGAAAGAAAGAGGATCTAAAGAAACCCTAGACTTGAGCTTATGAGAGTTGCCCTTCCTCTATTACTCTGCAGGGGTATTTATAAGAGAAAATCAGAGGGATAAGAAGCCTATAAAGATAGGAGGAGCAAAATATTTCTGAATTTGAATTCTCCTCTTATCTCCAAACTTGTTTTAACTTATCCGTAGAAATTCAATTCTGACCTGTAACTTGTTATCGTGTTGATTGCTGAATATGGATTATCAGACGGCTGAATTGGAAAGTGTGATAAACATAAGAGTTGTATTCCTTCAAGTCTTCTTTTGGAGCATCTTGAATCATCAAATTTGAGTTTCGATAGAGAAAGTTATGATTAAAATACTAAAGAGTGTCCAGTCTGAATTTGAATTAAATTCAGATTTTCTCTCCTTTATCTTCGTCTTGTGGTGCAAGCAGTCTGGTTCAAATAGAAGTCCATCTCTATCTTTAATTAGGATGATGATTCATCTTGTCCTATCTTCTCCTCCTCTAGATTTGAATAGCAATTAGGAGTCGTACTTTATCCTTCCTCCTCCTCTAGATTTTAAATTAATAATTTAAAATTCAAGTTTATATTAGGTTAGATAAGATAGAAGCTTCTAAATTACTAAAATAAATCATGCATGTGGTCTTGTGGGATTTTTTGGGCTTCAATGGGCTTCGTTTATTTATTTTTTAATTACTCAAGGCCTGCACAACACTAAACAATAAAACATTATGTAGCAGTGCTTTATAAAAGAAATAAGTAGGAAAATATGATGATAAATATGATAATAAATATGCAATTTTGACTACCTATCACTAATGATCTTGTGTTTATTTAGTCTCAGATATTTGATCAAGATCTTAGTTGGTGTTTAACTTCAACAAAGGATTCAAAGTCAAGTTTTGGAGCTAGCATGTGTTGATTCAAGAGCTCGCGTATCAAGATTGCATCAAGTACTCAAGAGGAGTCTAACTCATTGGATCAAGGTTTGGACCAAGTCAAGAAGGAGAAGAAGATTTTCAAGAGAAAATTTTCAGAAGACTTGTGTCATGTTTGTAAGTATCAAGATTTGTTTTTTAGATAAAATATAAAGGATAGATTAGTTGGTGGATTGTCAAGTTCATTTACACACACACAAAATTTATATGTGTTTTAGAAAATACCGTTTTGTTTTTTAAGCTTCAAAATATACATGTGGTTTATCAAAACTATTGTAGAGCTTATTGTCAAAAACATAGATACTTCATCTCATATGTGTAGTGGATCATATCCATACACACTAAGCTTCAAAAGAGTTTAAAATATCTTATTTTTGTATTTAGAGAAGTTTTGAAAAATCATTTTTTAATTTGGAAATCAATTTTGAAAAATACGGTTTTGTTTAAAGCCAAAATTTCTATATCAGAAAAATAGTTCAAAATATTTGTAATATGTTTAGATTTTTAATCAAACATGTTGGTATATCAAAGTATATCAATTAACTTATTTTTATAGAATTTATGAGAATTTATGAGATTTTATTAAAGGTAAAAAGACCAAGTTTTTTATCCCTAAAAAGATGTGACCAGGCCTTCTGCCGGTTGACCGGTCCGGTCGACTGATGTGCACAAACGTGCACAACCAGTTTGGCTGGAGGGCTAGTCGACCGACCCGGTCGACCGCCAGAGAGCTATGCTCTCTGGATCTGGCCCCGGTTGATCGGCAGAGAGCTCTGCTTTCTGTATCCAGGCCTCGGTCGACCGGGTGGTCGATTGTTGGCACAACGGTGGAAATCCGACTGTTGGCCGGTCGACCGGGCGGCCGACCGACAGCAGCGTCAGCTGCTGATTTGGGCCCCAACGGCTAGATTTTGGAGGCCTATAAATTGGGGTTCCCTTGGACTGTTTTTCACAAGATTTTAAGTGGGTTTTCAAGCTAATTTTTCCTACCTTTCTAAGTGTTTATCTCCACTTTTTTGGAGCTAAAACTTCCATATCAAAAGGAGAGTTTTCAACAGTGTTTTGAAAAAGTGATTTCTTGAGTTTTCCTCCACCATTCTATCTTGTTTTCTCACACATACTTGAGCTATCCATTAGTATATCAATCCTCTAGGGATCTTTATTGTGAGTGTGTTTTTAGGTGATCAAAGTGTTGAGATCACTAAAGTGTTCTACTTTTAATTTGAGGAGGTGAACTTGCGGGTTCGTGTTTCGAGTTCTTGCGGGAGCTCGGTGTAAAGGTGTGACCTCAGCAAGCTAGTGTGCTTGCGTGTGTTGTTCTTACGGGAACAAAAGAGGGACTAGTGAGTCCAAGGAGTTCTAGTATGAACTCATTGTAGGTGTGATTAGTCTACAATTCTGCATTATTATATCGCATTTCCCTATCGATTTATGAATAAAATGTCGGTCTAAACTGTGTTTTGGTCTCTCTTGCAGATAAATCAAGAGTTTAAGGGCAAAGGAGTAATAAGAGCTTAATTAACTCCATTTTCGGGTAATTAATTTCGGATTTCTTGGAGACCAAGCAAGGGAACATCTAGAAGATCATTGAACCTAGACCTTTGCTCACGTCAAACGAATATTCGGGTGAAAATACCATAATTGGGATATACCAGGAAAGTCCTAGAAGCGTCGCTCATCCCCGCACCAAAACCAGGGACTTTTCCCTGGTATTGCCGCGGATCCACGGCAATTGGGTGGAGCCACACGTCGATTTTCAACGCGTTACCGCGGATCCGCGGCAATTGGGTGGAGCCACACGTCGATTTTCAACGCGTGGCCCCGTCTCGTCTTCTAGAAGCACCCTTCGCCTATATAAACCCCTGCAGAGGTCCTGAACGAAGCAGTTTTTGATTTTAGGTTAGGTTTTTTATGTTTTAGTGTAGGGTAGTGTAGGTGCTCTTCTTCTTTATTGTATTTTCATTTCTTTTTAGATCTTGTAGTAGGGCTAAGAGATTCAGAGAGAGATAGAGAGAGAATGATGTAATAGATGGTGACAAACTATGTAAAGGTTCCTCCTTTTTTCTCCAATGTAATCTTCTTCATCTTCTACATGATGATTTGCTAACTTTTCTTCTCATGGCAATCTAACTACTAACCACTAACCATCTAACTACTTACTTGATAATCCACATGAATCTAATAGCCTCTACAAGGCCTTGCTCTTGCAAGAGCCATTGATGGCTCATGATGATGGATTCTAACATTCTAACATTTCTAACATCTAACCCACTAAGTTGCTAACTTGCAATGTCTTCTTTATTTCATGCTCACCTCTAACCGGTTTTGATGATTTAATAGTAGCTTGTAACTTGTTTGTGGTATGATGTGTTGTTTGAATGTAGAAGAACAATCTTATGGGTCATGCTTTGTTTCGTCTCTTGAAGCCAAGGATTAGTGATGGCCGAGGATCCATGTGAGGCAACTATCACTAGGAGGTTAGCATGGTTAGTGGAGCAATTAGTAGTTAGTAGCCATGAGTTTTCTTTTATCTTGTTTTAAAAACTAATTCAAAAATCTTTTATCATTTTTTCTATCGATGTTTTTACCATCCTCTTTGTTCACCTTTGTTTTCATTTTCTTTACCACAACCTCCATCTTCTTTTCTATTTTGATTCTACGACCACTTCTCTTTTGTTTTCTTCGCCGTTTTCATCGCCTTCTCCATCTATCACTTCTTGATTTCCTTTCCTTTATTTTCTTTTCATTCTTTTAACAAAGAAGAACTGTTAACAAGCGACGTGAATAGAGACTGTTAATGCTTCTATCGCCTCCCGTCCCTGTGGATTCGACCCGTTGAGCCAATGCTATAACGGAAGTATCGAGGGAACATTAGCACATTCAAGCTTTACATTGATTTTACAAAACTCACATTTTAAGAGTGCTGGTTCCGCTCCGATCAAATTTTTGGCGCCGTTGCCGGGGAACGGGAATGGTTTTGATTTCACGTTTTTGTTAACATTGTCTTCTCTGTTTTGGTGTGCAGGTCAAAGTTTATAGGAACTGAATATTGCAGAACAAACATTAGCTTTGCATCTCCCTGCTCTAGAAAGCAGGGACCCAGCTTCTAAAGAAAATCCGAGCAAACACGACATTTGCCGCGCCAACGCGGTTATTTTGTAACCATTATGTATCTGATTGTGCTGAGATGTGTTAATTGGAATAGTTAGTGGATTGTTGACACTTAAAAAAGACAAGATTCTTATTGGTCCGAACAATGTCTAAACTTGTTGACATTTACAAAAGACAAGTGACAGACGAGCTGAAGACCAGTTTTCACCCATCTCCGAGGGACAAGGAAGCAACTTGGACTCCACTGATCCAGCAAGCAGACAGTGAACCCGGATTGTTTCTAAACAGACCTCAGCAAGTCTAAGGTGCTAACACTTAGCATCGCATGAGCCCAAAGGGATAGCTTCGCCTGAGAGGCTAATATCACCCAACTTCGCCTTGAAGCCATTCGAAGCCTCGCCAAGAAGCTAACTCGCATACTTCGCCACAGAGGACTTCCAGCTCCGCCAAAGGGTTTCTTTCGGACTTCGCCAGAAACAGTCTCCAGCTCCGCTACGAGCTCAATGCGGACAGCTCCGCTATTCGTCTGCTATGGTCAACCTTGACCAATCAAATCTCCAGATGAGATCAAATCTAATCAGGATTGAGATCAAATCTAATCAAGATCAAATCTGAGATCGAATTTGGCAGTTGATTGCCACAATCTCTTGACTCTTCTAAAACGAGTAAGAAGATCAGGGGAAATCCTCTAACGATATGGAAAGGATCAAAATAGATCAAGAGGATCAACCGACCTGCCATTTCTAGCTTCGCAGAAGCTGATCCTAGCCTCGCAGCAAGGTTACTTTTCAAATTTAAACAGATCTGATTCAATCTGTTTCCATATTTTCAAGGGACGATTATACCCTTGCTCCCCTATAAATAGCCCATCAGGGGCACAAGGAGGGAGGACTTCTTGGAAGAGCTTTTCTGAGACGCACACACACAAGAGGACTCCACAAGCAGAGACTTCATCGTAACGCACCGTGCGCTCTCGAATTCAGAGATCTTTTAGAGAATTGCTTTCTCTACCCAGGTGTTGATACCCTAACATCGTCCTTCTTCTCAAGGAATCTCCGGAACCAGGCGAGAAGGAATTCCTAATTGAAGGCGATTTTGAGAAGCAGCAAGAGGGTTCTACCAACCTTCTGTTCTCTGATTCCCGGAACCAGGCGAGAAGGGAATCTCATCGCTCGCATCGTCAAAGGGACAAAGTGATCATGCGCTGACCAGACTCCTATCGGCACACTTCTCCAGAATCTCTGAGGAGATCTACTTGTAATCTTTTTAAGAATACTTGTAATTTAGCTCCTCAACCCTTTTATTGTAAGTTTTCCCCTTTGCGAATATAATGGAAAACAAGATGGCGACTCCGCTGGGGATTAATTTCTCCACTGCCGAGAATCAAGTGTCGCAATGCGACGAACAGACCTTCGAGTCTAACTCTGAATTCAGAAAAACGGTACAGCCAGAACCCCTCTGGCTAAATCTTCAAGGAAAGTCTCTGTGGAGACAGAAAAGGTTCTCTGCGAACCTACTGCGGTTATTTGGCGCAACAAGGAAGCACGTTCGCAGTCTGATTCCTTTACTTGTGAGAACTTGGTGGTTCAGTTCGATCAAGGAAGATTTGAAGAAGTCCTCTCTGGGGGTGGCCCAATGCTTCGAGCACGGAAGCATAGGAAAGTTTTCACGACCAAGGTTTCAAAGCAGAAACCGGAAGCAGAATTCTGCCAACACCCCTCAGCCTCGCGTGTGGCTAATCAGGTTCCTTGCGAACCTAAGTCTCCTCTACTAAGGCGGGTATGGAAGCCTAAACAGAAGTCTCCAACCGAAGCTTCAGGCGTAGCTACGCCTAAACCGCGCCTCTCTCGTGAAGAAAAAAGGCAGGATGCCTGTCTGCTCCAATCATAAAGTTACGACGGCAATCATACCGTTGTCCAATTTAAGAGCAGCAATGCCTCGTGCCGGCCTCGTTCTCATGAGCGAAGCTACTATACCACAGCATACGCGCAGGGTCCATGACCGCAAAGCTGGAGCCAAAGTACCATCTAAGGCTAATTGCCTTCGCGGCAGCATAGCGGGTAAAGCACCGCAGCGTGCTCCGCTCTCCAGTTCGTCAAGCGCTAAGCCTGCGCTTTGTGGCGAAGCTACAACCAAAGCACTATTCAGTGCTAATCCCATCTGCAGGGATAAAAGAAGCAGGACATCGTCCTATGTGCGATCCAAAAGAGCCTTTGCGCTCGATTGCAGAGACCCAACCGGGTCTGATTTGAGGAAATTGTTGACGGATAGGCAAACCTCTTCCCCCTGTTGTCAATAAGTGGGATGTCAGCTGGTGACACTCCACTCGGCCCATTGCCGGCTGGGACCAATCCCCGCCACGCCTCCAAGACGACGGTCAGTTTTTGATCGGCTATCGGTACAGGCCCCGAGGAAATACCGCAAAAGGAGCACCTCACGAGATCCAGCCTCCGCATCCGTCAACATGACTAGGAGAGGACGAGAGCTGCGCAGGAGAAGACAAATAGCTGACGACACCCCCTACAGCTCCCCAGATCCAGATTATAGCCCAGGCTTAGGCGAAGTCTTGGTGCATGAAGAAGGTGTTTTCCGAAATACCAGATCTAGGGTGGCGATACCCTACAGTTACGAGCAGCCTTCTTCCTCGACGGCCCTAGCCTCGCCACAGCCCAGAAGATTACTCCAGCCATCGGATGAAGAAGAAGAAGACAGTGGGTACGCCTCATCGGCGACAGTTAGCTCAGTGCGAACAGACAAAGCATCAGTCAATATGGCTGATAATGCTAACGACGACCTTCGTCGACGTTTGGAAGCTCAGGAGCAAACTTCCAGAACCCAGCAAGAGGCTCTGAACAACATTCAACAGATGCTCGCTCAAATCCTCAATAACCGGAATAACAATGATGCCGGGAGCAATCACGATGAGGAGGAACACTTCAGCAATGAGCAACCAAAGCCGGAGAAATCCAATGAGGGTTCTTCCTTAGACGCCGAAGTCCTTAAGGGCCTCCATGCTCAAATCGCATCCCTAGCTCAGAGGGATGAATTAAAGAAGGTAGGGGCAGTCCGTCCTTATCTGCCGTAGTGGGATTCGGTGCCATATCCACCGAAGTTCAAACCACCAACGTTGCATACCTATGACGGAAAGAGCTCGCCAAATCAGCACATCTACTATTTTCGATCTCAGACTGGTAATGTTATAAGCAATGACGCCGTCATGGCTAGGCTATTCATTGGCACCTTAAAGGGGGTGGCATTTGACTGGTCCGAAGTCTTCCCCGGGCTCTATCAACTCCTGGATCGACCTGGAAACTCGGTTCCTCTCTCAATTCTATGAGGACGATACCGAAGTAACCATGGATAAGCTCCTCTCTACTGTGCAAAGGAAGGGCAACCTGTCCGTAACTACATTGAACGGTTCAGAAACTTATCCTTGATGTGCCCAGTAGGGATGCCACTGCCCATGCTCTTACAGACATGCAGACATAACTTCTTGACCAAGTGGAAGTTCGCATGGGGGCTGTCAAAGCCCACACTTGGAAGGAATTGGTCGAACAAGCAGAGATAGCCGAGAAGTCGGCTAAAAAGTTCGAACCATCCGCCCCTAGAGGCAAGTGGGGGATGAACAACAAAGGGCGTAGCGACCTACCGCAATCTTCTCAAGCTAAAGGCAAAGAGACTATGTCTGTGGAGTTATCTGGATATGTGCAGTCGAAGGCCAAGAAGAGCGGCTTCAACAATCAGGAGCCTAAGTTCTCTCCAAAGCAGTACTCCTTCAAAGACGATCAGGTGGTCACGATATTCCATCTGCTCCACAAAGGGGACAAAATGAAACTGCCAGATGCTCGGCGTCCCAATGAGATAGGGCGCACAAACGACCCTAAATACTGCCTCTACCACAGGATGATCCACCATCCTACTGACAAGTGTTATGTCCTCAAGGACAGAATAAAGCGCTGGTCGATGCCGGGGTTCTGACGTTGAAGACGGGGCAGAAGAAAGTCACTGCTAACATGGTGACCCTCGAGTTCGGCAAAACTCCAAAGGTCACAGTTCCTGACGGAACTTATCCAGTCCCTGCGCCACGGTTGGAAGTCAAGCATCCTCCAGATATAGCTCAAGATAATAAGGGTCTTGTTCCCTTAACATTGGAGACAGGGGAAATCATGTGGATACACCCAGACCTCGTCCAAGACGTGCAGTGGGATTCAAAGAAGCCCAAGTCAAAGGGCAAATTTCGCAATGTCATTTCCATCCTGCCAGACGATGGGAACTTTACATCAGCTTCTCTCAGCGATTCAGAAGGGGAAAAGCTTGCTTGCACGGCGCAAGCCGATACGCCTCAGCAGACGGGCACCCGATCTGGAAAATCATACTTGAGGCAGTATGAAAAGTCTACTTGTCACGCCCCGCTTCCCAAAATACAGAATATAGGTACGTGACGATGGCCAGCAGATACTCACGAAGAGTGAAATCTCTTTCATGAGTACCTTAGGCTGTCAATAACAAGCAGGATAGCACACATATATGCACATACAACCAAACACAGGGATAAAATCACATATATGAAAAACTGAATCATAAACAATATCATCCACTATATCTGAATAAAACAAGCCAAGAAGAAAACTGAACTTACCGGAGAACAGCGAAACCAGAATATGATCTACGAACAACTCTCTATACCAGCTTCCTGATCTAAATACTGAAAAATAATATAAAGGTCCGTCAGAAGCGGACTAGCAAGAGTACACGAAACAGGAAGGAGAGAATATAAAAATGTAGTAACAGTGAGTAGGATATAAGAACAATATGTTTGGAAATATCAAGAACTGAATGTAATAGCAGTAACAGGAGTAATCAGAAGATAGATCATGTATAATAAGATCGTGCATGCATGGTGTAACATGTATATACTGAACATGAGACGTCCTGGACAAGTAACTGTCGTGTACATAATCACAAGATCACAAGAACTCGAGATCACAAGATAAAACATCATGGTAGGTCCAGGAATGTCATGTAGTCAAGATAATGCATGTCACATGAGTCTCAAATGTCAGTATCTTGAAATTACGTATCAGGAAATAGTTCACTAAGACAATGCAGGATATGATGCAAGTGCATATGTCTAGCATATTTTATTACCTAACTAATGCAATCATCCTGTGCCCCATCCCACAGGACAACTGCATATCAAACAAGTGATGCGTTAGTGGATCCTGATAGCAGGGAGAAAACAGTTCACTGTACTCAGGTATCATGTAACATGTAATAACAGGAGCGCGCATAAATAACAAGATCACGTGTGGCATCCAAACCCATAAGGGTCGCCCTTCCAAGCACACCTCCCTGGATTTCCCCTGCTACAGTCTCCCCCAATAACCCCGGCTTGGTTAATTTTATTAATTAAATGCAAATGCAAACGGCGTGTTACTCAGTGTTACAGGATCATGAATCGGTAACAAGAATATCAACATTAGGTGGTAAACACGATGTGTATCAAAATCATGGGATGATGTAGACAATGATAATATCATGTGACAGATATATGGTTGTGCAAGTGATACCAGATGCATGCAAAATAGTGCAAGTAATGTCAATGACATGTAATCTAAATGTCAAAGTAAAACGGTCATGATCATGTGTCCATAATCCAATAAGTATCCTCGAATAATTACTCAGAATATAATGGTCAATTTCCTCGATTAATTTTCAATAATATTAGGATCACAATATAAATCGATATACAATCTTTAACTATCAATCCTTCTTTATTATTATCCAGTTATCCTCAAAATCCAGATCAAGATATTTATCATGATCAGTGTAGATTCATTGATCTTCACATCAGTCCTTCACATACAAGCAATCCTGCAAATGAATGCATTATGTACAGGAACGAGATGCAAATACGATATGTAAGGCAATGTAACATGATCACGAGATGGTACAGGTAATAATATCAAGAATAGAATAATTAGTCATATAATCGGAAGAGAAAAGCTGATATGTAAATATGATCAAAGGATAGTGTTGACGATCATGCGATGTGATAACCATGATTTATAATAAGAGAGAATTAAGATCAAGATGAAAGTCAACGAGAGGAGAATCGTGTACACTTGCCTGATGTCGTTGGAGTCTGAATTCCCGTAACTGCAACCGGCTCTGGGTAAAATTCGCGGCCTAAATATTACGTGAATTAATTAGAGACTTGACATGTTATTTATTAGTGATAAGTTAAATAAGAAAGTAATTTTTTTACTATTTATTATAATTTGGTTGTTTAATTTCCAAATAATTTAATTTCTGAATTTATAGCAACTATTTAAAAATATATTTTCATATTAAAATACTTGCATAAGCTAATAAATTGATGTATAATATTTACATATTACTGAACTATGAATTTCATATTTTTTTTAGTTTTGGAAGAATAAAGGGGTGAAAAGATTTAAGGTTAAATAAAATGCTACCCCTTAAAAGCAAAGGCTAAACTGGCCAGGTGGTTAGAGTACTCAATTCACATGGGATTGACTTAGGGGTTCGAATCCTGCAGACATATGCGGTTTTTCTAATTTCTATTTTATTTTATTTTTTAATTTATTTTCTTTTGAATAATATTTAAATATTATTTTATTGAATTAAACTCTATTAATTTCAGAAAAATCCTCAAAAATTCTCAAAGAAGTCATCCTGAACATTGTTGTGAAGTCAAATCTCTAAAATTCATCCCCGTTTGTTAATTAAAAATCCCAGAGTCAGCCTATGTCACCGATCGACCCCAAATTGAGATTCTTGTCCAATAATTCCCAAAAAATATTCCAAAAATCCAGAAAAATTCGAAATAATGGAAAATGACATTTTGACTGAAATGACCTCAATTCGACTATCAGGATAATTAAATCATCACCAGATACCAGTATTGACATACGTATTTCGGGAACCGAGGGTTACAATCCTACCCACCTTATAAAAAGAATTTCGTCCTCGAAATTCAGCCAGGCATCGACATATGAATCGAAGCTACCTCTGCATGAGTTAGGATTGTCCCAGATCCGTAGCCGTGTCAATATGATATTACCCAAAATCAAGTCAATCATGGGTCATGCTCCAACATATTCATCTGCCAAGAGTATCACCAAAAATCCGGGAATTGAATTGACTTTCTAGAGTTCATAATCGGTCATCCTTAATATCACTTTCATCCTTTAATCTACTATAGTCATGTTCATCTGATAAGGTTACTCCTACTATTTATAGATCAGATCCTTAAGGTATACCAGTAACATTCTCCACTGATTTATTCTTTTAATTCTTTTGATCTATCCTTATCACATTGAACAAGAATTTCAGATATCTCAATTACGTGGCCTTCCTTGTAACATCACTCCAAATTTAAATTATCTCTGAGATCGCCACATATTGCTCAAATAATAATCGCCTCTGTTTTTTTTTTCAAAAAAAATCATTAAGATCCCAAATAAATCTCAAATCTCCAGTTCATGTTTTATACACGTTTACAGTATCACAGTGACACAAATCTCAGATCCCACTATCACTATTGAAAGATCATTAGTTCAAGTAGCAGTCACTAATGGGAATTTCAAAGATCAAAAATGCCAATTACAATGTTCTTAAGAATCATAGGATTAACTCAACAACCTCAAACTATGATAGATATTCTTAAAATATTACTTAGGTCTGAAAACTTCATGATTCTAACCCTCAGAAATTAAATCCAAGCAATCTGATCCAAGGTATACTCATATTTTGCCCAATGCAATAGTTCCATTTATTGATTTGATTATCACTCCAAGATCCATGCACTAAATCCAATATGTATGGATGTGATTTGATCATTATTAATCCAGGCATGATTATTATCTTAAGTCTTACCTCTCACTATGATTCCCTGTAGACATGTATCTCAAGAGTTTCAGATCAAAAATTTCTCAAAAAAAATTAACTGCCAGATAATTCGATAAAGATCCTCTAAATTATTCTTCTCCGTCCAAATAATCAGGTCAAGTCCTCAATATATCTATCCTCAATCTAAACCAAGAATAATCTAACCAGGCATGATCAAGCAGAACAGACTAGGTATGAAGACTACATGGATGGAAGAGTCACATCAGGGTGACGGTTCAAGGGTTCTCAGGGAAAAGATTGTACAAGTATGGAGTCAGAGAAGGGAGTCAATGACTGTTTACTCAGATAATTTTATGGATGATTATCATATATGTGGCCCGATTGCATATATGGCATATAACTAACCTGGCTCTGATACCAACAAAACCAAGTCACGCCCCGCTTCCCAAAATACAGAATACAGGTACGTGACGATGGCCAGCAGATACTCACGAAGAGTGAAATCTCTTCCATGAGTACCTTAGGCTGTCAATAACAAGCAGGATAGCACACATATATGCACATACAACCAAACACAGGGATAAAATCACATATATGAAAAACTGAATCATAAACAATATCATCCACTATATCTGAATAAAACAAGCCAAGAAGAAAACTAAACTTACCGGAGAACAACGAAACCAGAATATGATCTACGAACAACTCTCTATACCAGCTTCCTGATCTAAATACTGAAAAATAATATAAAGGTCCGTCAGAAGCGGACTAGCAAGAGTACACGAAACAGGAAGGAGAGAATATAAAAATGTAGTAACAGTGAGTAGGATATAAGAACAATATGTTTGGAAATATCAAGAACTGAATGTAATAGCAGTAACAGGAATAATCAGAAGATAGATCATGTATAATAAGATCGTGCATGCATGGTGTAACATGTATATACTGAACATGAGACGTCCTGGACAAGTAACTGTCGTGTAACATAATCACAAGAACTCGAGATCACAAGATAAAACATCATGGTAGGTCCTGGAATGTCATGTAGTCAAGATAATGCATGCCACATGAGTCTCAAATGTCAGTATCTTGAAATTACGTATCAGGAAATAGTTCACTAAGACAATGCAGGATATGATGCAAGTGCATATGTGTAACATATTTTATTACCTAACTAATGCAATCATCCTGTGCCCCATCCCACAGGACAATGCATATCAAACAAGTGATGCGTTAGTGGATCCTGATAGCAGGGAGAAACAGTTTACTGTACTCAGGTATCATGTAACATGTAATAACAGGAGCGCGCATAAATAACAAGATCACATGTGGCATCCAAACCCATAAGGGTCGCCCTTCCAAGCACACCTCCCTGGATTTCCCCTGCTACAGTCTCCCCCAATAACCCCGGCTTGGTTAATTTATAATTAAATGCAAATGCAAACGGTGTGTTACTCAGTGTTACAGGATCATGAATCGGTAACAAGAATATCAACATTAGATGGTAAACACGATGTGTATCAAAATCATGGGACGATGTAGACAGTGATAATATCATGTGACAGATATATGGTTGTGCAAGTGATACCAGATGCATGCAAAATAGTGCAAGTAATGTCAATGACATGTAATCTAAATGTCAAAGTAAAACGGTCATGATCATGTGTCCATAATCCAATAAGTATCCTCAAATAATTACTCAGAATATAATGGTCAATTTCCTCGATTAATTTTCAATAATATCAGGATCACAATATAAATCGATATACAATCTTTAACTATCAATCCTTCTTTATTATTATCCAGTTATCCTCAAAATCCAGATCAAGATATTTATCATGATCAGTGTAGATTTCATTGATCTTCACATCAGCCTATCACATACAAGCAATCATGCAAATGAATGCATTATGTACAGGAACGAGATGCAAATACGATATGTAAGGCAATGTAACATGATCACGAGATGGTACAGGTAATAATATCAAGAATAGAATAATAGTCATATAATCGGAAGAGAAAAGCTGATATGAAAATATGATCACAGGATAGTGTTGACGATCATGCGATGTGATAACCATGATTTATAATTAAGAGAGAATTAAGATCAAGATGAAAGTCAACGAGAGGAGAATCGTGTACACTTGGCTGATGTCGTTGGAGTCTGAATTCCCGTAACTGCAACCGGCTCTGGGTAAAATTCGCGGCCTAAATATTACGTGAATTAATTAGAGACTTGACATGTTATTTATTTAGTGATAAGTTAAATAAGAAAGTAATTTTTTTACTATTATTATAATTTTGGTGTTTAATTTTCCAAATAATTTAATTTCTGAATTTATAGCAACTATTTAAAAATATATTTTCATATTAAAATACTTGCATAAGCTAATAAATTGATGTATAATATTTACATATTACTGAACTATGAATTTCATATTTTTTTAGTTTTGGAAGAATAAAGGGGTGAAAAGATTTAAGGTTAAATAAAATGCTACCCCTTTAAAAGCAAAGGCTAAACTGGCCAGGTGGTTAGAGTACTCAATTCATATGGGATTGACTTAGGGGTTCGAATCCTGCAGACATATGCGGTTTTTCTAATTTCTATTTATTTATTTTTTAATTTATTTTCTTTTGAATAATATTTAAATATTATTTTATTGAATTAAACTCTATTAATTTCAGAAAAATCCTCAAAAATTCTCAAAGAAGTCATCCTGAACATTGTTGTGAAGTCAAATCTCTAAAATTCATCCCCGTTTGTTAACTAAAAATCCCAGAGTCAGCCTATGTCACCGATCGACCCCAAATTGAGATTCTTGTCAAATAATTCCCAAAAATATTCCAAAAATCCAGAAAATTCGAAATAATGGAAAATGACATTTTGACTGAAATGACCTCAATCCGACTATCAGGATAATTAAATCATCACCAGATACCAGTATTGACATACGTATTTCGGGAACCGAGGGTTACAATCCTACCCACCTTATAAAAAGAATTTCGTCCTCGAAATTCAGCCAGGCATCGACATATGAATCGAAGCTACCTCTGCATGAGTTAGGATTATCCCAGATCCGTAGCCGTGTCAATATGATATTACCAAAATCAAGTCAATCATGGGTCATGCTCCAACATATTCATCTGCCAAGAGTATCACCAAAAATCCGGGAATTGAATTGACTTTCTAGAGTTCATAATCGGTCATCCTTAATATCACTTTCATCCTTTAATCTACTATAGTCATGTTCATCTGATAAGGTTACTCCTACTATTTATAGATCAGATCCTTAAGGTATACCAGTAACATTCTCCACTGATTTATTCTTTTAATTCTTTTGATCTATCCTTATCACATTGAACAAGAATTTCAGATATCTCAATTACGTGGCCTTCCTTGTAACATCACTCCAAATTTAAATTATCTCTGAGATCGCCACATATTGCTCAAATAATAATCGCCTCTGTTTTTTTTTTTCAAAAAAAAATCATTAAGATCCCAAATAAATCTCAAATCTCCAGTTCATGTTTTATACACGTTTACAGTATCACAGTGACACAAATCTCAGATCCCACTATCACTATTGAAAGATCATTAGTTCAAGTAGCAGTCACTAATGGGAATTTCAAAGATCAAATATGCCAATTACAATGTTCTTAAGAATCATAGGATTAACTCAACAACCTCAAACTATGATAGATATTCTTAAAATATTACTTAGGTCTGAAAACTTCATGATTCTAACCCTCAGAAATTAAATCCAAGCAATCTGATCCAAGGTATACTCATATTTTGCCCAATGCAATAGTTCCATTTATTGATTTGATTATCACGCCAAGATCCATGCACTAAATCCAATATGTATGGATGTGATTTGATCATTATTTAATCCAGGCATGATTATTATCTTAAGTCTTACCTCTCACTATGATTCCCTTGTAGATATGTATCTCAAGAGTTTCAGATCAAAAATTTCTCAAAAAAAAATTAACTGTCAGATAATTCGATAAAGATCCTCTAAATTATTCTTCTCCGTCCAAATAATCAGGTCAAGTCCTCAATATATCTATCCTCAATCTAAACCAAGAATAATCTAACCAGGCATGATCAAGCAGAACAGACTAGGTATGAAGACTACATGGATGGAAGAGTCACATCAGGGTGACGGTTCAAGGGTTCTCAGGGAAAAGATTGTACAAGTATGGAGTCAGAGAAGGGAGTCAATGACTGTTACTCAGAAATTTTATGGATGATTATCATATATGTGGCCCGATTGCATATATGGCATATAACTAACCTGGCTCTGATACCAACAAAACCAAGTCACGCCCCGCTTCCCAAAATACAGAATACAGGACGTGACGATGGCCAGCAGATACTCACGAAGAGTGAAATCTCTTCCATGAGTACCTTAGGCTGTCAATAACAAGCAGGATAGCACACATATATGCACATACAACCAAACACAGGGATAAAATCACATATATGAAAAACTGAATCATAAACAATATCATCCACTATATCTGAATAAAACAAGCCAAGAAGAAAACTGAACTTACCGGAGAACAGCGAAACCAGAATATGATCTATGAACAACTCTCTATACCAGCTTCCTGATCTAAATACTGAAAAATAATATAAAGGTCCGTCAGAAGCGGACTAGCAAGAGTACACGAAACAGGAAGGAGAGAATATAAAAATGTAGTAACAGTGAGTAGGATATAAGAACAATATGTTTGGAAATATCAAGAACTGAATGTAATAGCAGTAACAGGAATAATCAGAAGATAGATCATGTATAATAAGATCGTGCATGCATTGTGTAACATGTATATACTGAACATGAGACGTCCTGGACAAGTAACTGTCGTGTAACATAATCACAAGATCACAAGAACTCGAGATCACAAGATAAAACATCATGGTAGGTCCAGGAATGTCATGTAGTCAAGCTAATGCATGTCACATGAGTCTCAATGTCAGTATCTTGAAATTACGTATCAGGAAATAGTTCACTAAGACAATGCAGGATATGATGCAAGTGCATATGTCTAGCATATTTTATTACCTAACTAATGCAATCATCCTGTGCTCCATCCCACAGGACAACTGCATATCAAACAAGTGATGCGTTAGTGGATCCTGATAGCAGGGAGAAACAGTTCACTGTACTCAGGTATCATGTAACATTAATAACAGGAGCGCGCATAAATAATAAGATCACATGTGGCATCCAACCCATAAGGGTCGCCCTTCCAAGCACACCTCCCTGGATTTCCCCTGCTACAGTCTCCCCCAATAACCCCGGCTTGGTTAATTTTATTAATTAAATGCAAATGCAAACGGTGTGTTACTCTGTGTTACAGGATCATGAATCGGTAACAAGAATACCAACATTAGATGGTAAACACGATGTGTATCAAAATCATGGGACGATGTAGACAGTGATAATATCATGTGACAGATATATGGTTGTGCAAGTGATACCAGATGCATGCAAAATAGTGCAGACATGTAATCTAAATGTCAAAGTAAAACGGTCATGATCATGTGTCCACAATCCAATAAGTATCCTCGAATAATTACTCAGAATATAATGGTCAATTCCTCGATTAATTTTCAATAATATCAGGATCACAATATAAATCGATATACAATCTTTAACTATCAATCCTTCTTTATTATTATCCAGTTATCCCAAAATCCAGATCAAGATATTTATCATGATCAGTGTAGATTTCATTGATCTTCACATCAGTCTATCACATACAAGCAATCATGCAAATGAATGCATTATGTACAGGAACGAGATGCAAATACGATATGTAAGGCAATGTAACATGATCACGAGATGGTACAGGTAATAATATCAAGAATAGAATAATTAGTCATATAATCGGAAGAGAAAAGCTGATATGTAAATATGATCACAGGATAGTGTTGACGATCATGCGATGTGATAACCATGATTTATAATTAAGAGAGAATTAAGATCAAGATGAAAGTCAACGAGAGGAGAATCGTGTACACTTGCCTGATGTCGTTGGAGTCTGAATTCCCGTAACTGCAAACCGGCTCTGGGTAAAATTCGCGGCCTAAATATTACGTGAATTAATTAGAGACTTGACATGTTATTTATTTAGTGATAAGTTAAATAAGAAAGTAATTTTTTACTATTATTATAATTTTGGTTGTTTAATTTTCCAAATAATTTAATTTCTGAATTATAGCAAACTATTTAAAAATATATTTCATATTAAAATACTTGCATAAGCTAATAATTGATGTATAATATTTACATATTACTGAACTATGAATTTCATATTTTTTTTAGTTTTGGAAGAATAAAGGGGTGAAAAGATTTAAGGTTAAAAAAAATGCTACCCCTTAAAAGCAAAGGCTAAACTGGCCAGGTGGTTAGAGTACTCAATTCATATGGGATTGACTTAGGGGTTCGAATCCTGCAGACATATGCGGTTTTTCTAATTTCTATTTTATTTTTTAATTTATTTCTTTTGAATAATATTTAATATATATTTTATTGAATTAAACTCTATTAATTTCAGAAAAATCCTCAAAAATTCTCAAAGAAGTCATCCTGAACATTGTTGTGAAGTCAAATCTCTAAAATTCATCCCCGTTTGTTAATTAAAAAATCCCAGAGTCAGCCTATGTCACCGATCGACCCCAAATTGAGATTCTTGTCCAATAATTCCCAAAAATATTCCAAAAATCCAGAAAAATTCGAAATAATGGAAAATGACATTTTGACTGAAATGACCTCAATCCGACTATCAGGATAATTAAATCATCACTAGATACCAGTATTGACATACGTATTTCGGGAACCGAGGGTTACACTACTGACGAGACACAACAGCAAACGACGTCAGTACAAGCACCAGCATCCACTCCAATCCCAACCAAGGGAAAAGAGAGACCTAAGGAGGTACGATTCGATCACGTGTTGAAGAAACCACCAGGCCAAGGGTTTGATACGCCCTTTCGGTTTGACATATTGGCTCAGCTGGCCAATATCCCAGCTCGTATCACTATACACGAGCTCCTTCGTCTCTCTAAAGAGACAAGAGAAGCACTCAGGGATGCGCTAACCAATTCAGAATCCTTTCTGACATGCATGCCTGAGATCCCTAATAACGACGTTCAGTCTCCTTGCCCAGAATGTCATCATACACAATCCAAGGTGCCTGCTATTGCATTCACGGCGGAAGATATGCTTCTCAAAGACAACAAGCACGATCGACCTCTGTACTACACCGGATATATCGGTTCAACGTGCATTGAAAGAATACAAGTCAATCCGGGGTCCGCACTCAGCATCATCCCCAAAAGGCTTCTCTACTTCCTCGGCATACCGCTGTACAGGTTGTCCGCAACCACTACTACAATATACGGTTTCAATGCCGGGAGCAGTCATCCACTGGAGAAAATTCGACTCCGTTGCAGAATCGGGAGCCTGAAGTCAGAAGTGACATGCTATGTCATTGACGCTGACACATCATATAACCTGCTGCTGGGACGGCCATGGATCCATGCCAACTGGATCGTTCCCTCTACTCTGCACCAATGCTTCAAATATGTTGAAGATGATGCGACAGTACGAACTGTCTTTGCTGAAAAGCAACCATTCAAAGGGGTGGAAAACTACTTCACTGACGCTCTCTTGTATCAAGAGGCCGGTGGAGCACTCTAAAGAACCGTTGCCGGACGACGATGAAAGTGGCAACGAGGCGGATTCAGAATCCGAAGCAGGCATGCCAGCCATTCTGATTGGTGAACCAATATAGCATGTCTCAATAATCCCCTATGTAATACTCCTTCAGAGGATGAAGGTGAATGGGTAATTAATAATAATATTTCTTTTGATTATCCCGCGACTGTTGGGCTATTTGAATCCATTACGGATAGCTCCCTACACATGCCTGTACATAAGCCAAGTGCGTCCAGTACACCCATGGAATCCGCAGAAGGAGCCGTCTTGGTGATCCCGCCATCCAAAGAAGGTCAGTTACCGATAATCTTCGGTAGAACCCAACCACGGGGACCCACGGTCGCAGATTCAAGTTCAGACTCAGACACTCCATAATTCTTTCATTACGCGCAGTCAGCGCACCATATTAAGAAGAAAATGGGATACGACTTGAAGCATGGAGCAGGCCTGAATTTCGAAAAAGGAAGGCGCGGTTTGATTCGGAACTTTGTGCCTAAAGGGAAGCCTACAAATTACTATGATAGTACACGCAGGGGGTTAGGGTATATTACACCCACATCGTCAGCAACGGTTCAAGCCAAGGACGATGGATCAGTTCCATCACATTCAGCCTCATCCTCCGAGTGGAATTCAGATGTCAGTGTAGGAGGAATGTTCAAAAACCTCATTGCTAATATGACCTCAAGCAGTCAATTGGAGCCCGCAGAGGCCACTGACGATGAACCATGGGCCCAGCAATTAGACCTTCAATGGGAAAAGCGATTCGAATCGCGCGAACCACCTACTGAAGACAAGGTGATGCAGGTCAACTTGGGTAATCAAGACCACCCTAAGCCCATCTTTATAAGTGAAAGCCTATCACTTACAGAAAGGGAAGAATTGATAATGCTCAAAAAGAGTATATAGATGTCTTCGCATGGAGCTACGAAGATATGCCCGGACTTGATCCACAGGTCGCTATCCACCGTCTAAACATCAAGCCTGACGTCAAGCCAGTCAAGCAGCAACAACGTCGGTTTCGCCCGAACATTATGGAAGCTATTGAAGCCGAAGTTCACAAGCTCATTGCATGTGGCTTCATCCGGGAGGAACAACATCCAGATTGGGTTGCTAATATCGTCCCCGTCCTCAAAAAGAACGGGAAAATACGGATCTGCATCGACTATCGTGATCTCAACACGGCCTGTTCTAAAGACGAATTCCCACTGCCCATCACCGACGTCATGATTGACAACACATGCGGGTTCGAAAGAATGTCTTTCATGGACGGCTTTTCAGGATACAACCAGATTAAGATGTATCCCGACGACGAGAAACATACTTCGTTTCGAACACCGTTGGGGGTATACTGTTACACTGTAATGCCCTTCGGACTGAAGAACGCCGGAGCAACCTACCAGCGGGCAATGAGTACGATCTTCCGCGATCATCTCCGAAAAACGGTGGAGTGCTATGTCGACGACATTGCCATCAAAAGCCGCAACAAGAATGAACATCTTCGCGACCTGAGAACGATGTTCGACATAATGCGGGCTCATCAACTGAAGATGAACCCTTCAAAATCCTTCTTGGGAGTGTCAAGTGGCAAGTTCCTTGGGTTTATTGTCACATCAAAAGGGATTCATCTTGACCCAGACAAAGTCAAAGCCATCCAGAGCATGCATCCACCAAGGAATCTCGAAGAGCTCAGAGGCTTGCAAGGCAGACTGGCTTATATCAGAAGATTCATCGCAAATCTCTCAGGCCGCTGTCAACCGTTCACCCGACTCATGAAAAAGGGTGTTTCCTTCGTATGGGATCAAGCTTGCAAGGAAGCTTATGAAGACATCAAAAGGTATCTCACAAAACCTCCAGTCTTAGTGGCCCCTACATCAGGGAAACCATTCTTCCTTTATGTAAAAGCTATGGACTACTCCCTCGGTGCCGTCGTCGCTCAAAAGGACGACAATGGCCACGAGCAGGCCATTTATTATCTGAGCAGAACTCTCATAGGAGCGGAATCTCGCTACAACCCTATCGAGAAAGAGTATTTAGCTCTCGTCTTCGCTATTCAAAAGACACGACATTATTTGGTTGGCCAGACCATACATGTCATCTCCAGAGTAAACCCATTGCGTCTTCTTATGACGAAGCCAGCATCACTGAATTCAAGATTGGCTATGTGGGCACTTTTATTATCTCAATACGACATGATCTTCACCCCTCAGAAGGCGGTTAAAGGCCAGGCCCTTGCAGAGTTCTTGGCTGCTCATCCAGTTCCGGAGCATTCAAAACTTCACGAAGATATCCCTGATGAAGTCTTCGAGTCTTATGCAACCTCAGAAGAGGAAGTGTGGCAGATGTTCTTCGATGGAGCATCGCGAATGGGCCCTAAAGGCAAGATTATTGCCGGAGTGGGGGTTGTGTTTATCTCCCCATAGAATCATGTCCTGCCCAGAGCATTTTCTCTGACAGAATCATTCTCCAACAATGTAGCGGAATATAATGCTCTGCTCATTGGCCTTCAACTCGCCCATGGAATGGGGGTACGCTACCTCGAAGCCTATGGCGATTCAAAACTGATCATCAATCAGGTTAAAGGCGAATATGAAGTGCGCCATGAAGACTTGGTGCCTTATTATCACACGGCCATCAAATTGGCTAATCTATTTGAAGGCTTCTATATCGGGCACGTGTCTCGATCTCAAAATACCAAGGCGGACGCTCTTGCTGCATTAGCAACAACACTAGCCTTGCCAGCCGACACCGAGTATCACCTCACAGTCGCAACTCGACATCTTGTATGCTCCAAGTACATGCTAAGAACTCGAGAAGTCTATAATGTCTCCACGGATCTTGAGCCGAGAGATTGGCGCTTTCCTCTCATTGACTATGCTTTGCACGGTCTACTTCCAGACGATCCTAAAGAAGCGGCGTCCGTCAGACGAAGGTCTCTCCGTTCTACTACGATCCGACTTTGAAGACACTTTACCATCGTTCATATGACGGTCTTCTCCTCCGTTGCCTTTCTCATTCAGAGGCACAGGAAGCGCTCCAAGAAGTGCACGACGGCACTTGTCAAGCTCATCAGCCAGGTCCTAAACTTAAAGACAGGTTGCATAGGCTTGGATACTATTGGCCAACTATGATAGCCGATGCCATCCAATACGCACGAAGATGTAAAGCATGTCAAATCCATGCAGATTTCATACACCAGCCTTCAGAGTTGCTCCACCCGACTGTTGCTTCATGGCTATTTGAAGCATGGGGAATAGATGTCGTAGGGCCAATCAACCCCTCTTCGACAAAAGGTCACCGGTTCATCCTGGCAATAACCGATTACTTCTCAAAGTGGGCAGAAGCTATACCATTGGCTGAAGTCAAGACCTCTAATGTGGTTAACTTTATCAAACACCATGTCATCTATCGATTTGGTGTCCCTGGGCGGATCACCCACGACAACGGTCCCCAATTCATAAGCTAAGTATTCTATCGGTTCTGCGATAAATACCGAATTCAGAATGTGGCTTCAACTGCCTATAATCCTGCCACCAACGGCTTGGTGGAGGCATTCAACAAAACGATCATCAAGCTACTCAAGAAATTCGTCTCCTAGAACAAGCGAGATTGGGACGAAAAGCTTGGCGAATGTCTTTGGGCCTACCGGACCACGGTTCGAACACCGACAGGTAATACGCCTTTTTCCCTGGTATATGGGTGCGAAGCAGTCATCCCGTTGGAAATCCAGAAGCCATCATTGCGAGTCGCTCTGACCACTAAGATCACGTCAGAAGACAATGATCGGTTATGTCTCCAAGAGCTCGAAGCCCTAGATGAGAAGCGGCTACAAGCTCAGCAATATATTGAGCTATATCAAGCTCGAATCTCAAAGGCCTTCAATAAGAAGGTCAAACAGAGGGTCTTCCAGAAAGGAGACCTGGTTTTAGCCGTCAGACGACCGATGATTATGACGCACAAGACCAAGGGCAAATTTCAGCCTCAATGGGAAGGACCGTTTGTAATAGAAACAGTCTATTCAAACGGAGCATACTGCCTCATGACTTCAGATGGCGACCTACTCATGATGCCGATCAATGGCAAGTTCTTAAAGAAGTATTATCCTTAATCAAGGATCCTTCTCATGATCAAGTTAACACTACACCTCTGATCAAGATCTCTGTGTCCAAAGTACACACAAAGAGAGCATTTCTCTTCCTCCAAGCGAGATCACACAACCATAAACCAGTAGGAACCTGGTCGTATACTGGTTGTCTTAAAGGAGAGTCAGGGTTACACATACGTTAACCAGACGATCCAATATCCTTAACGATTAAGGACAGAGGAAAATGTTGGCTTTAAGCCCAACATAAGTCCTCGACAACTCATCATGCTGAGGGGAATAGCATGGCTAGCCCAATTCAAACGGTAGTTGGTAAAGGCATATCAAACCCGTTGATAGCTGGGGATTTGCTAAAAATCCTAAGGAACCAGTTCCCATTTGATTCCCTCTACGAAATCACTTACCAATTCTCATCCATAGAATGGTAAGACCACATATACATTTCGCTATTACGTTAATGATTGAAGCTAAACCTGCACAAAAAATATGAAATTTCAGATCTAATAATAAACTTGTGCAAGTGCTCAATTCTTACCGCTATAGCAAGTGGCTATGCGGGTCGTGATCCACAAGGAGGGTTTGCGATGGAAGCTTTTTACGGTTCTATTGAAATCGTTATAAACCAAACGAGAGTTCTTCTCTATTTTTAAAGTTAAGAAAAAGAAAACGAAAGTTAAAGGTTAAAGTTAAGAAGAAAGCGAAGGATGAAGAAGGTGGAAAATCAGAAAACGACGAAAGAAAGCGACAAGGAAGTGAAAAGAATGATTTAGAAGAGGTATTGTGTTTATGATTTAATTTACAGAAATAAAAGAAAAGAAATAAAAACAATTGCTTACCTTCTCTTCGTCAAAAGCTTACCTTGAGTCTGCAGCGACGATTTTATCTTGAAGTGAAGGCATTCAGCGCATAGCCCATAAGATTTGAGTGTTGGTCTTCATCCACATTACATCATCAAGACTACTTCAAGAATGAAATGATACAGAGAGAGACTCTACTCCATCGTCATGAGCTATCGATGGCACTCGCAATGGCAAGGCTCTTTCGATGCTTCTAGACTCACTTGGAAGACAGTTGTACCAAAAAGAAAAGTAAAATAGAAATGAAGAAGAAGAAGAAGACTAAATAGAAGTGCATACACAAAAAGAACATCGATTCGATTTCGTTACAATCAAAGAAAAGAAAGAGAACCTTACACCATTGTCACTATAGCTCAAGCTTCATTCTTGTTCTTCGATGAAAGTCGATCTCCTCTGAATTACATAAATGAAAATTACAATTACATGAAAAGGAAAAACAAAAACCTAAACTAAGAAATGAAAAACTAGTCTAAGTCCTATCTCTGCATTCGCCTCCCTTTTGCCTTTGAGTGCAGGTATTTATAGGAGAAATGGAGGGGGTAGAGGTGGATATTCAGTTCTGATCTGCTGTTTGTTGGCTTCTTGATTGCTGAATATCACTTAACAACTGACAGAATTAGAAATAATGATCAACATAAGAGTTATAGCTCTGTCAGTCTGCTTTCTGGATCATCTTGAATCATCAGAATTGAGATTCTGTAGCAAAAGTTATGATTCAAATACTAAAATGTATCCAGTCAGAATCTGAATCAAACTTGCTTGATCTTTGCTTCAACCGATCGATTCTGAGAGGATTCTTCTCAACCAGTTTTCAACCTCTTGATTTTTCCCTGATTTACTGAGTGTGAATTAACTCTGATTTAATTCAGAATTTTTGTGGGCTTTGGGCTCATTTTTCTTCATCTCCTTAAAGAATGGGCCTGCAAATAAATTAAGCAATTAATTAGGACAATGCAGGCTTTTATTCTAAAATAAGTATGGAAATATGATATTAAATATGCAACATTAGAGACCAATCACACCCCCATACCTATCTTTTGCTCGTCCTCGAGCAAAACAACTAAACTATACTAAGGATTATTAGACCACTTTCGCAGGTCACGCGATTGCACTGAGCATGTGCAACAAGCCGTTAAACCTCTAGGTTCCCCCTAGAGGACGAGTTTTGTCTCGTGAGGGTTTTCAGCGGATTGCACCCACAAAATCCATAAAGAAAGGGAAATAAAGAGTTAGTATTTTCGAAAAGCATTTTGAAAGAGAAAAATATTTGAAATATGATTGTAAGATCTAAGCAATCTATAAGTTATAGGAAAACCGAATCTTTCATTCCTAAACTTAGTCTCTATTCAAAAATTTGTTATCAATCAAAGTAAGGAGTCAAATTGTACTTCTCATCTAGTCTATTACTTTACCCTAAGTCATATGCACCTTGTGACTGTGAAAATTTTGACTAAGGGTTCATTAACTCTAACTCTTATGCCTTATTTATTTATATATATACTTTTTTTTGTGGTATTATTCCTTAGTTCTATTAGGCTTTCTAATCTGCCCATGTAACGAGCCTCTAATCGATGACTCCCAAACCAAACGGTCTTAGGGCACCAGGTGAGAAGACACCCCTAGGACTTAAGGACTCGAGCAGACAAGGCCACAAAACTAAGGATTTTATTATATGAACCTCTTTTAGGCGTGAATACTCATGCTTTATTAGGCACAGATACCCAGCTTAATCAGAGGATCTAATCATCTTTCGCATAAATACTAAGGCTTGCTTAGGCCAAAGCACCTAGCTAATCAATAATTAGACTTATTCATTTTTTTTTCAAACTTATCGAATTATCTTTCGCATAAATACTAAGGCTTGCTTAGGCCAAAGCACCTAGCTAATCAATAATTAGACTTATTTATTTTATATATATATATATATTTTTTATAAGGCATAAGAATCTTTATTTTGAACCCTAAGTGTGTAAGTGTATGAAGTATGCATATTTCATCAAGGTAAAGATCAAGACTAAATTACTTTGACAAATTATCTTCCTAACCCTAAAAATCAAACAAATAATCTTATTTTGACCAAGTATAAGAAATCCTAATTTGGATTTCCTATTCCTTAAAATTAACCTAATTTCTTACAAAAATAAGTCAAAATATTGTTTCTATTTTTCAAAAAGTTTTTAAAAGTAAAGAAAAATGTCAATTTTTTTATTTTATTTTTTAAAGAAAAAGAAAAGTTATGTTAGACCCTCCCCCACACCTATCTCATGCATTGTCCTCAATGTATGAATTAATGCATAGATGCATGAAAAAGACGGCAGGGAAGGAAAATGTTACCTTAAGGTGGTGGTTCCAGTGGTGGTCTGATTGGTCCACGAAACATGGCCCAATCAACTTTTCTTGGGTCTCGAAGGAACCCACCAGCACTATCTTTAATATGACCCACTAAAAGGATAAATCCATTAAGAATTTTTATTAAAAATTTAACCCCATCTAATTTCCAAATTCCATAATTGATTTCGGAGTCAAATTTGTCAACCACCTCGTCCCAGAATGGAGTATGAAATGATAGAACAGTTGACTTGGACTCAGGAAGGACAGGAACTAATACCGACTCAGGAAGGTGACTTAAGTCAAGTAAAGGTTCAGGAGTCGAAATAGGTTCAGAAATTGGGTCCAAGTCAAGAAATTGAAACTCCAGTCCACATGTATTTTCCAACAATGGGATGTGACCTAATATGGGTGATTCCAGTTCAGGAATGATAGGTGGGGGAATCAAAACTGACTCTAGAATATTATTCAAGTTTGGTAATAAAACAGGAGTCAATATTGATTCAAAAAGTTGAACTGGATCACATATGTGAGAATCTAGGTCACATATCTCATTGAGTTCAATATCAAAAATTGGAGAACTTGCCAATTTATCCATGGGATTTTTAAAATTGTAAAGTTGGTCAAGTTCAACATGATCCTCAAAGATGGGTGATTCAATTTCTTTATGAATTGGTACAGGATCCAATGTTGACTCCGGGAAAAGATTAAAGTCAGGTGAAGATGCCGGAGTCATAATCGAATCAGGAAATAGAATTGAATCACTAAGTTGGGGTTCAGGATCATAATCATTTTCAAGTTCTATTTCAGGAAAAGGAAAACTAGCCAAACTATCAATATCATTTGGAGTTTGGGTAAGTTCACATGGTTGTGCTGAAATGGATCTTGATTTCCAAAATTACATGACTCTTCTGCTCTAACAGAATGGTAAGTGACATCAGGACGATGGGAACGTAGAGATTCGACCATCATATCTATGTCACGATTTCTAGCATTTTGAGCATGAGTCATGGCTTCTAGCATCTTTTCATAATTGATGGGTTCATTGTCTTGTTGAAAAGATGAAGAGTTGTTTTGGAAGTGATAATGAAATTGTGAGTCCATCAGATTTTGTGATTGTTGTTTGGACTCACGCATACTCCGTTCCAAAATTGATGGTTTTCTATTTTGGACTGGTGGAACTGAGTATGACTCTTGAAAATATTGTGGACTAGGTGGAGAAGGAGGACAAGTTGGTTGATAATTATGCTCGGGGGAGGTGAATCCCCACTGACTCGGTGAAGAGTTGAAATCATTATGGAAATTATAGTTATTAGATGGGGGTATGGGTCATATTGATTCGGATAAGACCAATCTGGCACACTAGGTTGGTTAAAGTCATGATATGCCGGGTTGGTAATATCCGAAAAAGAGTTTGATGTGTAATATGGATTATTATTATAGTTGAAAAAATTATTATTATAGTCCATATCACACAATAGAATACAAACAAAGAAAAACAAATAAATAAACAAACAAAAAGAAAAAAATTCTAGCCTAGGTTAGGGTAGACTTAGGACCTAGACGACTCCTAACTGGTTAGACTGTCCACGGTTGGTCTAATGTAGACTTTAACTACAAGCTAATCAGCCAGGTCAGGGCAAGGTTGGTGGGAGGTATTCCGTCAAAGACGTTCTTTAATTAAATAACCACCAACCTTCGGGCTTTCGGCCCTCAATCCCTTTCCTAGACACTGATTTTGCAGGAGTTAGATTCCAACATTTTCCCCCCTAGGATAATCTCCTAATGAGTCCGAGATGTCCCTAGGGCCAACGTCTACTCAATTTTAGTTAGGCTTGGGTTAGTGAGTGCTTGGATTCTGATTTTTGGGCTAAGGAAGGGTGATTAAATCCCCACCTTATCTTGTTAATGGGTTGGTGCCCTTAAAATCAGTTTTTGTGCAAGTGTACAAGATAAATAAGATGCACTCTAAGCGATATAAATCAACCAAGAGATAGTCCTATTCTAAATGCAATGCAAACATACCTTGCTCCAGCACTCTTCAACAGTAAAAATAAATGAATTGAAAAAAACGCGTGCCTAAAATGCAAACGTCTAATCAATTTTTAACCTTTGCAACGAACGTTTTACTGTTGATTATTAGCAGGCTTATGTGATGGCATATAAGAAATAAAGAATTGCAGCAAACTAGATTTTTTTGTAAACTAAGCAGCCCTGCAAAAAGCTGTTAGTAGTCAACTCTTTATTGCCGCGGATCCGCGGCTTTTGCCGTGGAAACGCGGCAATTCAGAGGGCAATGGGTCTCTGCTTTCTAGAGCAGAGGCCCAAGGCCACTTGTATGTCACTGCAATATCAATTTCCTGCTTTGATTGCCCGGTAACCTGCAACAGAGAAGAAAAATCGCTTAGTTCTAAAAGATTTGCAAGAAAAATTCAGATTTCAATAAAAACTGTTTTACCCTCCCCGGCAACGGCGCCAAAATTTGATTGAAGCTAAACCTGCACAAAAAATACGAAATTTCAGATCTAATAATAAACTTGTGCAAGTGCTCAATTCTTACCGCTATAGCAAGTGGCTATGCGGGTCGTGATCCACAAGGAGGGTTTGCGATGGAAGCTTTTTACGGTTCTATTGAAATCGTTATAAACCAAACGAGAGTTCTTCTCTGCAGCGACGATTTTACCTTGAAGTGAAGGCATTCAGCGCATAGCCCATAAGATTTGAGTGTTGGTCTTCATCCACATTACATCATCAAGACTACTTCAAGAATGAAATGATACAGAGAGAGACTCTACTCCATCGTCATGAGCTATCGATGGCACTCGCAATGGCAAGGCTCTTTCGATGCTTCTAGACTCACTTGGAAGACAGTTGTACCAAAAAGAAAAGTAAAATAGAAATGAAGAAGAAGAAGAAGACTAAATAGAAGTGCATACACAAAAAGAACATCGATTCGATTTCGTTACAATCAAAGAAAAGAAAGAGAACCTTACACCATTGTCACTATAGCTCAAGCTTCATTCTTGTTCTTCGATGAAAGTCGATCTCCTCTGAATTACATAAATGAAAATTACAATTACATGAAAAGGAAAAACAAAAACCTAAACTAAGAAATGAAAAACTAGTCTAAGTCCTATCTCTGCATTCGCCTCCCTTTTGCCTTTGAGTGCAGGTATTTATAGGAGAAATGGAGGGGGTAGAGGTGGATATTCAGTTCTGATCTGCTGTTTGTTGGCTTCTTGATTGCTGAATATCACTTAACAAATGATAGAATTAGAAATAATGATCAACATAAGAGTTATAGCTCTGTCAGTCTGCTTTCTGGATCATCTTGAATCATCAGAATTGAGATTCTGTAGCAAAAGTTATGATTCGAATACTAAAATGTATCCAGTCAGAATCTGAATCAAACTTGCTTGATCTTTGCTTCAACCGATCGATTCTGAGAGGATTCTTCTCAACCAGTTTTCAACCTCTTGATTTTTCCCTGATTTACTGAGTGTGAATTAACTCTGATTTAATTCAGAATTTTTGTGGGCTCTGGGCTCATTTTTCTTCATCTCCTTAAAGAATGGGCCTGCAAATAAATTAAGCAATTAATTAGGACAATGCAGGCTTTTATTCTAAAATAAGTATGGAAATATGATATTAAATATGCAACATTAGATACCAATCAGTTAACATTAAACCTATGATAGTGACTCCCTCGTTTCTCCCTGTGAGAACGAGACCTCAAAAATCACTTACCAATTCTCATCCATAGAATGGTAAGACCACATATACATTTCACTGTTACGTTAACATTAAACCTATGACAGTGATTCCCTCGTTTCTCCCTGTGAGAACGAGACCTCCAAAATCACTTACCAATTCTCATCCATAGAATGGTAAGACCACATATACATTTCGCTGTTACGTTAACATTAAACCTATGATAGTGATTCCCTCGTTTCTCCCCGTGAAAATGAGATTTTTCCCAAACTCCATTACAACCTTTTGAGCTTGGTGGCGTCTTAAACGGTTATGTCATTGCGACCTCTGAACCAGCAGACAGCTAAGTCTCAACCCTGAGCCCTGTTGACATTTACAAAAGACAGGCCTCGATACTCGTTGACATTTACAAAAGACGGGTATCACCACCTTTGAGCTTGGTGGCGTCTCAAACGGTTATGTCATTGCGACCTCTGAACCAGCAGACAGCTAAGTCTCAATTCCGAGCCCTGTTGACATTTACAAAAGACAGGTCTCGATACTCATTGACATTTACAAAAGATGAGTATCACCAAATTTTGAAGCTTGGTGGCGTCTCAATCGGTTATGTCATTGCGACCTCTGAACCAGCAGACAGCTAAGTATCAATTCCGAGCCCTGTTGACATTTACAAAAGACAGGTCTCGATACTCGTTGACATTTACAAAAGACGAGTATTACCAAATTTTGAAGCTTGGTGGCGTCTCAATCGGTTATGTCATTGCTACCTTTGAACCAGCAGACAGCCAAGTCTCAATTTTGAGCTTGTTGACATTTACAAAAGACAAGTCTCAACCCCGAGCCCTGTTGACATTTACAAAAGACAAGTCTCGATACTTGTTGACATCTACAAAAGACAAGTATCACCTACCTCAAGCTTAGTGGCGTCTCAATTGGTTATGTCATTGCGACCTCTGAACCAGCAGACAGCTAAGTCTCAATTTTGAGCTTGTTGGCATTTACAAAAGACAAGTCTCAACCCCGAGCCCTGTTGACATTTACAAAAGACAGGTCTCGATACTTGTTGACATCTACAAAAGATAAGTATCACCTACCTCGAGCTTGGTGGCGTCTCAATTGGTTATGTCATTGCGACCTCTGAACCAGCAGACAGCTAAGTCTCAATTCCGAGCCCTGTTGACATTTACAAAAGACAGGTCTCATCCTTCGATCCGACAAGGACCGGTTTCGGGCTTGGTGGCGTCTCAACCAGTTATGTCATCGCGACCTCTGAACTGACAGATAGCCAAGTCTCATCATCCAACCCAACAAGAACTATGTTCTCAAGAAATTGCAATACAATTTGGAGCCGCAATTCAGAAAGAAGAACAAGATTGGAGATTCGACAAAAGAAGAAAAAAATTTTCATTCACTCCAAAAGGATAAAATACATGGAGCTACAGGCGCACACTGTAAGATCTGAGCCGCTCTCCAAGGGAGTCCAGCCTTGTCCTCCTGTCATCAGCAGCCTGGGCAAGCGCTTGCGACCTCAGCTCGGCCTCATTGAAATCCATTGCCTGGGTCAGACGAGCTTCAACCTCCGCCAAAGTTGCCCTCTGTGACAATCCCTGCTGTGAGAGCTCTTCATTTTAAATCTTAAGCTGCTCAAGCCGCGCAGTTTCTTCAAGACGCACCAGTTTAGCCTTGGATAAAATAAGGTTGGCTTTCCTGATCATTTCCTCAGCCTTCCCAATCTTGTCTTCAGCGTCAAGAAGAGCACTGGTGGAGGCGTCAATCGCATTTCCGACCTCTGCCTGCCTTGTTTCCAAGGATTTCATGTCAGAAGAGATAGCTTTAGCAGCCTCTTGAGCAGCAAGCCGGGCCTCGTGCTTTTGAGCGACAAGACGCGCGAACCGCTCATCAACTAAAGACTCCAGGTCCAAACAGCGGAGACGGCGCCATTCCTCTACATCCTTCTCAAATTCATCCACCAGGAGTTCAAAGTAGTAGCCTGGTGATACCCCTCAAAATCCCAAAAACTTTCGATGCCACGGGAGAGGACCACCTTTAACTTTGAGAATGACATAGTCGAGCCCTTTAAAATCAGGTCGATAGTTCGCCCTAAGCCTTTATAAAAGCTATCGACGAGGTCACCTATATAGTCGTTTTCAACCTCAGCCACTTTGGGTAGAGAGGTAACTTCAGAGAAATCCACCAGCCTGGTCGACACTATCGTGGAAGGAGTAATGGGAACATCAACAGCAGGGCAGATTGTCAGTGATCTCTGCGGAGTCTTCATGAAAATCAGTGCGCTAGCCACCGTTGAGGTAGGGCTGACAACCATCTCCTGAACAGCAGGCTCAACTACCAGAGTTGGGGAAGTAGGGCTTGTAATCACCCTCAGTTCCACACTTGGTAAAATTGTCGGCACCTCACTCGTTGATATAATTGGGAGTGAGGACACCTCCGGAACTGCTCCCCCTTCAACCTCTGGTCCTTCGGCTGACTTGGGCCGATAAGAAGGCAGGTCACCGTACAGCGCATCCAGCACAGCAGTATCCGCCGCGGTCGAAGCGCTCATGTCACCCTTGACCCTTCGGGGAAATCTCCTGGCCCTCTTAAAGCTGATGCATCTTGAGGCCGAACACCTGTAACAAGACTGCGGTTAGTCGGGACACTACATGCAAAAGAAGCCAAGAGGTTAGGACAATACCAAAGGATGATGTCGTCTCAAACATCTCGTCAGCCACATCAGTCTCTAGGGGCTCCATCGGAAAATTTTTGGCAGAATCAGCACGAATAGCCAGCTCGCTTTCGCTTGCCGAGTATCCTGTGGACCACCCAATAGAGCTCGATGCCACAGGACTTCCTTTAGAAGTCCCAGCGCCCGAGGGACCAATGTCGGCCACATCACCTCCGGACTCTTCCGGACGGGCAAAAGAACCAGCTTCAGTTCCATAAGTAAATAGGGGATCATAATGTTCCCCTTGCTCTCCAGCTGCCTCAGCTCCTACAATCAAGAAGAATTGATAATAAGTCAATGGGAACACACAAAAAGGCGTATTATATGGACGGGGTTAATCTTACCCAGACCCGGAGCGAATTCACCGCTAGTCGGTTCAGCAACCGACGGTTCAGCTACTAATGGGACAACAGGAGGAATCGTTGTAGAGGGATGACCCTGTACGACAATCGTAGGAGCTTGGCGGCGGGGCTTCTTCGCCAATGATTTCCTACGAGAGCTACCTGCTCGCTTTCTTTTGAAGTGGACTTCAGAATCCTCTTCCTCCACTTCTTCTACACGATGAGGGGAAACGGTCCCCATCACACCAGAGCCAGTTGCAGGAGTCTCAGTTCTGCTCCCACCTCGAAGCGAGGACTCTCGGCATCTGAGGCCTCGCTGTCTTCCACAGCAACAAACTCCTCTATACCCGGGGTGCGAACCCTTTTGCCTTCCCTTTTCTCAGAAGCCTTCTGCCTCAGCCGCTTAGAGATTAACTTCACACCAGAACTGTTCACCTTGAATTCGAGAGGTGTGGAGTTGGAAGTGGCATACCACTGACAGAAGCACAGGGTCATCAGGAGATTGGAAGCCCTCAACGGCGTACGCAGCCGCGCCCCAGTACCGCCTGCAGTAAAGAATCGCCAGGCACGGGCCCCATCAATAAGGCTCCCATGAAAGCCAGATTGAGATTCAGGTTGCCCACGTACAGTTGGTCATATCCAAACTGTCGAGCAAACCGACTTGGGACGTAAGGCTCCAAGTAGCAGCTATCCCCGCTCCGGTACAATAGAAGTGAAGGCCGGATACTGACCAGCCACTCAAAAATTCCCCAGCTCAGGGACGAATGCCCCTCCCCGCATCTTTGAACTCTTCCCCATAGCCTGCACCCCGAATACGGGGAAAACAGCGGAAGAGACTATAAACATCATAGCGACGTACTAATTTACGGGCCTCAGCCACGTAAGTCTTCTGCCATGAGCATCCTTCGAATCGGCGGAGGAGTGCCATTTGAACATCTTGCGGGGGATCCTCTCCAGCTTCGATTAGAGAAGGACAATGCAAGGCAAACCATGCCATCAAGTAAGTATACGGCAGACCTATTCTGGGGTTAGGTCCGTCGCGAGGCGAAATGGTCCCCTTTCCACGCTTCGTCATTGGTGGCCTGCAAAAAGCCTCCGCCAATCCACAAAGGCCTCTCTGGATACAGCACACCATGGCCGAAAGAAGCCCCAGAGGACGACCGTGAACCAAACGAATAGCGGGGCAGCAAAACATTCGGATGAACGATGTCACCCGAAGAAGACGGCACCACGCATCTCTTCAGCCAGACTGTTAGGAAACCAGCCAGAAGTGCCTTCCGGGACATCGGCCTGCGAGCCTGATGATGGAAGCTTCGAAGAACATCACCCTGCTTATAGGGACCATCGTCTTCCTTCACAACTAGATCCCCTTGGGAGTGCTTTTGCATCCGGTCAAAGATGTCTTCATCAGCAACTCCGCAATGTGCTGCCTCAGGAGCATTCTCCATATCTGGGAACAAATAGTCTCCCCAGCTTTCAAAGCTACAGGAGGTTCCCTTATTGCCCCATGCATACTGGAGCAAATATACAAGTGGCACATTAATTCCCTGTAGGTCTCGAACAAGGCAGGCTCCTGTTTCTCCAGAAGCGGTAATTCTGCCTCGCACGAGAAGTATTCTTCATAGGGAAGAGACCCAAAAGGCAGAGCAGAGACTTCCCACATCTCATGTAAGGCCATACCCAACTCACCGACAGGGGTGAAGAAAGTCCCTGAACCTGGGCAATTCAATTCAAAAATGGCGTAAAAGCACGCCACGTTCATCTCAATACCGTAGCAGGTCGCCCTGACGGCCTCGTAGAGGTTCAGCCTCTCCAAATCCTCCTCGAAATGAGCAAGGATGTAGGTAGTCAAATCCACCCACCATGTCTTCGGAGGGTGAATCCAGCCTGGAGTCCTGAAGTCAGTAGCTGGGTAATTCCCATTGACCTTGCAGAATTGATTGCCAAAGGTCAGCACCACTGCAGGATTCTCTCCCACTGGGATCTCTCGTGACACATTCCCAGGATGCAGGCCCATTATGCAATGAGGAGGCCCCGCTCTTGCATAACCAGGAGATTGAAGCATCAATTTTCCTATGTGAACAGAGTCAGTACTCCGGCACTTCCCACGACATCTTCCGAGCCTGCGTCACGCACTGGAAGGAAGACAAAGAAAAATGGCGCTTGTTGGACGGAAGGTAGAACCTCTCGCCATCAACCGGAAAATCCACTGCCCTTCCCCTGCATGTAGTTGGTGGTCAGGGTCTGGTGCGGCATCCCCGAACATGAAATCGGGCTTCCTATAAATTCGATGGTCGACATCTTCAAGGGGAGCTGTGGTCAGGATACTCCACGTGATATATTGATCACCACCATGAATAAGCGTATCTCTGACGAGAGAACTCCGCTCACTGAACAGAGAAGCCTGCCCTTAAAATTGCAAGCTGATATTGCCATCCGATCCCATGGTCGTCCCGAACAGGTTGTTTGAAGGACCAGGAGTATAGTGTACTGCAGGAACAAAGAGAAACTATGATTAGTTTATCAGCCGAAAGAGGGCTAAAATCAGAACGCAAAGTTTGACAAGGCATAGCCTCGCCCTCTGAGCAAGGATTGGCCTAAACGATAGCTTCGTCCCGAAGCTTAGCTTCGCAGCTGCAGTGTAACTCCGCATCCCACACGAGGACAGGATGCAGGAAAACATCCAAGTGTTAGCTTCGCTTTGGAAGCTTAGCTTCGAACAACAGGATGTGACAAAACCTCGAAGGATAACTTCGTCAGAAGGGCATTACGGTCCTTTTCTGTCAAATATCAAAGGACAGCTTCGCATCCTGTCATTCAACAGGATGTGAACCGCCTAAAGGTTAACTTCGCTTGGAAGCTTGAGGAAGAACTCTTCAGTTCTTGGATTGCCGATCAAGAAATCAAGGTAAAATCAGGGAATTGGACTCATGTTGGATTTATCCAAGGACAGCCAGGAATCGGCCTTAAAGGAGAGATGACAATCTCTAATCAAAAGGGAAAGTTCCCTACCGGCGATTGGTCGTTCGATGACCGGAGGAGGAGAAGGACCCTTCGCTGCAGAAGTGGCCACTTCTTTTCCCGCTCGTCTCTTGGGCGCCATTGGAGAGCTGCGAAAGCTTTCAAATTTTTTTAATGGAAAGGAAAGAGGAAGAAGAAGAGTCTAAAGGTCTCTAAAAATTTCAAGTGAAGAGATCTGTCCTCTCTACAGTCCGATCGGACTTTTATAGGCCAATGAGCGCCTGAAACGATGCCTCAAAAAGAGTACAGGCGGTCGTTTCAAATTAATTTGAAACGCCGCCTAAAGTGCCTTCCCGAGAAGCGCTGATTCAGCCACTAAGGCTTAACCTCGCCAATGAGCCGAAATGCGGACTTCGCACAAGTTCATCAAGAACTTCGCCAAAAAGGCTGCCTTAGCCCACTAAAGGCACAGTTCGCCGACATGCCAGCATCGTGCGAAGCTCATTCAAAAAGGACCCTGTCCTTAACTCTGCACAAAGTTTAGCCCCCGCTATGGCCAAAATTCTCAATGAAGGCAGGCAAAAATCAGATGAGCAGAAAATAAACTTTCATTAATTTAAGAGGAAAGGTACATTGATACTACATCAAAGTTGTATTTCATACAACAGATTCAGTTGCTCAACAGGATCATTTGCGCAAAAGGCATACAAGTGGTTTATCGGCTTCCAAGCCAGACCAACTGGATACGAAAGGCCTTCCTCCTGCACAAGGCCGTAACCAGTTGTGCCACGAGGACAGAGCCATAATTTTCCACATAATGGTAGATTTTGCCACCAGGAAGCTGGATCACCTTTGATGAAAATTGGCAATGAACTTATCACCGCCAACACGATAGATCACCTATAATGGGAATTGACAGTGATGTCAGTGATCTCACAGGTGTGACATCCGCCTTCCCGAAGTGGATCATCTCAGATAAGCGGCCACCAGCCTTACCTCAGAACGAATCATCTCGGATAAAAGGCTGCCAACAGCCTCTGGGACACACATCAGCTGCCCCAGGTTGTTCCTCCTGCTTAAAAGTAAAGCTTCAACTAGGGAAGCATAAGGCAACTTTTCAGTCTCTTTCATCAAAACATAAGATCGGCGAACATAGCTCACTGCAATACAAAATTGGAGCAAGTTAGCAGTTAAACACAAAAGATACTGCAAAAGCGCTAAAGCCGAATTCTTTAGGGCGAAGCAATCCGATTTCGATTGGAGCAGAGGATAAGCCTCGCTTGCACAGTGATGATGGGCTAGCTCAGCAAACGCCAAGTCTTAGCCTCACCTATATGGCAAGACTGGCTCAACCTTGAAGAGACTAAGCCCCAAGTTCTGCCTGTGCAGCGGACTTAACATGCAGTGATCTTTCTCTGACCAAGTCAAGATGATAGCTTTGCTGGGAAGCTATGCTGAAATCCTTCTCCGCAGATCAGTTAAATGGAGAACAAGGGAAGCTAATCCCTGAAGCAGCCGCTAAAGCTGAATTAAGGGAGATGAATTCCCTAAAATCGGTGAAGTCGTTGAATGATCAAGACTTACCAGTCCTTGGCCGGATAATGACCAGAGTGGGCATTCCCACTAGTTCAGAGATCTGAGTATCTCTCTCAACCAAGAGAAGAGGGGAAGAGCAGATCACTTCTCTCTTCAGAGGACCTCAAGTGTCCTATTTATAGGCCCCATGGCCTGAGCGCTGCCGCCTCAAGCGTGGAAGCACGAGCGCATTTAAGGCATTTACTGTGCCTTGAGAACAGGGACGGCTTCCCTTAGAACCGTGCAAAGGGAGAAACGTCTCCCTCATAAAGGCACTTATTGCGCATTGAAGAAAGGGAATATCCTCCCTTGGAAACATGCAAATCGGAGAATATCTCCCTCGATCAGCACGAAGAAAGGAGTAATCCTCCTCGTAACTGGCCCACGGCAGTTGGCCTCGGGAAAGCGACAAACGCTCCAGGGCGAACGTATCTCCAGAAGCCCAGATGCGGAGCTACCCGCATGCGAAGCTACTCAGAGTCACGAACCTCTGTGCAATTCTTCAAAGAATCTACATCCCAAAGCAGGATTTAAAGCGAAGCTGAACTCAACCATTATGGCGACGTTCATTCTTCACCGATCAAAGCAGTTCAAAGTATTCGAAGTCTGAGCCATTGCAGACTTTCGAAAACTTTGAAGGGGGTCTTGTTGACACTTAAAAAAGACAAGATTCTTATTGGTCCGAACAATGTCTAAACTTGTTGACATTTACAAAAGACAAGTGACAAACGAGCTGAAGACCAGTTTTCACCCATCTCCGAGGGACAAGGAAGCAACTTGGACTCCACTGATCCAGCAAGCAGACATTGAACCCGGATTTCTTCTAAACAGACCTTAGCAAGTCTAAGGGGCTAACACTTAGCATCGCATGAGCCCAAAGGGATAGCCTCGCTTGAGAGGCTAATATCACCCAACTTCGCCTTGAAGCCATTTGAAGCCTCGCCAAGAAGCTAACTCGCATACTTCGCCACAGAGGACTTCCAGCTCCGCCAAAGGGTTTCTTTCGGACTTCGCCAGAAACAGTCTCTAGCTCCGCTACGAGCTCAATGCGGATAGCTCCGCTATTGGTCTGCTATGGTCAACCTTTGATCAATCAAATCTCCAGATGAGATCAAATCTAATCAGGATTGAGATCAAATCTAATCAAGATCAAATCTGAGATCGAATTTGGCATTTGATTGCCACAATCTCTTGACTCTTCTAAAACGAGTAAGAAGATCAGGGGAAATCCTCCAACGATATGGAAAGGATCAAAACAGATCAAGAGGATCAACCGACCTGCTATTTCTAGCTTCGCAGAAGCTGATCCTAGCTCGCAGCAAGGTTACTTTCCAAATTTAAACAGATCTGATTCAATCTGTTTCCATATTTTCAAGGGACGATTATACCCTTGCTCTCCCTATAAATAGCCCATCAGGGGCACAAGGAGGGAGGACTTCTTGGAAGAGCTTTTCTGAGACGCACACACACAAGAGGACTCCACAAGCAGAGACTTCTTCGTAACGCACCGTGCGCTCTCGAATTCAGAGATCTTTAGAGAATTGCTTTCTCTATCCAGGGTATTGATACCCTAACATCGTCCTTCTTCTCAAGGAATCTCCAGAACCAGGCGAAAAGGAATTCCTAATTGAAGGCGATTTTGAGAAGCAGCAAGAGGGTTCTACCAACCTTCTGTTCTCTGATTCCCGGAGCCAGGCGAGAAGGGAATCTCATCGCTCGCATCGTCAAAGGGACAAAGTGGTCGCACGCTGACCAGACTTCTATCGGCACACTTCTCCAGAATCTTTGAGGAGATCTACTTGTAATCTTTTTAAGAATACTTGTAATTTAGCTCCTCAACCCTTTTATTGTAAGTTTTCCCTTTGCGAATATAATGGAAAACATGGATCTGTACTATTACTTTCCTGCTTTGATTGCCTGCACACTGCAATAAATTAAAGAACTAAAATACGGTATTTGGAAGCTTTTAAAACGGTTTAAACATTTGCGTTTAGGCACGTGTCAATTCAATTCCAATATATTATATATTGTTCTGTTATTGTGATTTAGATTGAGGTGTACATATGGTATTGCATATAGCATTGGACAAACACGTGGGTGATTTATCGCTTTGTGTTATACTCTTGTCTATATTGCACACTTGCACGAATTGAAATTAAGGGCAAAAACCCATACAAGATAAGGTGGGGATTTCATCACCCTTCCTTAGCCCAAAAATTACCTCCCTACTCACACAACCCAAGTCCTAATAAAAATTGATAGACGTTGGCCCCTAGGGACATCTCAGACTCATTAAGAGATTAACCGAGGGTGGAACTTATTTTGAATCTTACTCTTGTGAAATCGGTGTCTAAGGTTGGGGATTAAGAGGTTACGCCTCGAAGATACCGTGGTTTGGCATAATTTAGGCCCGTTGCTTACGCACGGATACCTCCCACCGTATTTTGCCCCTACCTGGCCTATTAGCTTGTGGTCGGATTCATACAACAACCTCCCCCGGGTAATCGACCAGTTAGGAGTCGTCTAGGTCAACCTTAATATAGGCTTGGTTTTAAATTTTTCTTCTCATTTTGTTTGTTGTTTGCTTTTTCTTTTTGTTTGTGATTGTTTGTGAAATAGAATTCAACAATAATAATTCTTTCAATCCGAATATGAATCCATATTTCACACCGACCCCATTTGTTTCGGATAATTCCAACCTGGTTTTTAACAATATGAACCAACCAAATACACCGGGTTGGCCTAATCCGAATCAATACAACCCATACCCACAATCTTATGACTATAATTTCTAAAATAATTTCAACTCTTCACAGAGTCATTGGGGATTCACCTCCCCGAGTTAAATTTCAACCTCCTTGTCCACCATGTCCATCTTGTCCACAATTTACACAATATTCATTCCCCGATTACGCTTTCTATACTCCTTTTTCTGGACCTCCCATTGAAGAAAAATCCGAATTAGAAAAGAGTATAGAAGCCAATCTACAAGAGGCCGAGCAACAACTTCAGAAAATATTGGCCTCTCTAATTTCACAATATTTTCAAGAGTCTAACTCAGTTCCACCTCCTCATAATGAACAACCTTCTGCCCTAGAAACAAGTAAGGAACTCTTGTGTGAGTCAAAGCTTCAATCTCAAAGCATGTTGGACTCACAATCTTCACTATCTTTCCAAAACCAAGATTCTTATACTCCCTTTCTGGAACATCCACTTGCAGAAAAATCCGAGTTAGAAAAGAGTAGAAATCTTGCAGGAGTCTTGATAGGTAGTGAAAAATGCATAATTGTCATCATATATACCATCGCATTCGCACATTTATTCATATTTTAATGCACATTTATTAATATTTCTTTATTTAATATGTGCAGGCCTCAAATTGTCAAATTAATAAAGAAATAAAGCTTAAAGAGCCCAAAAGCCCAGATCCAAGCCCATGTTTGAAGCCCAGGTGAAAAAGCGCAAATACAAAGATTCAAAATGCAAATACAAGGGCTAAAAGTTGCAAATATCAGAAATTAGGGAAGGATAGACTTCTATCCAACCCTAAACACCTGCAAGATAAGGATAAAGAGCCAAGATAAAGAGGAATTTCGTGGAGAGAAGATTTGAAGAAATCTGGATTAAGAGTAACTGATTACCAAGTTATCTCGAAAACCTAGATTAAAAGGCCAGGATCCACCTTCCAGTAGCAAACGCCCACTTTGACGGACCAGGAGTGGCCACGCGCCAAAGCGCGTGGCCAGGAGACACAATATTGCCGCGGAGGCGCGGCAAAAGCCGCGCATCCGCGGCAATCTGGATAGAGTTGGGTATCAGGTTTCGTGGTGATGTTTATCCGGGACTCCTCTACATTCTGCCCTATAAATATCAGAGCATTCGCAACAGGGAGGGGCATGCAGAGACGATTAGGGTTTGCTTTAGCTATTTTTATTCAAGTTGTAATTTTTATTTCAAGTTCTTTGTGGAGAAGAAGGAGACAATTGTGTAACCGGAGATCCATCAATAAAGGTCACTCTTTTGTTCTCTGTTAAATTTCTGCAATTATTTTATTTCTTTTGCAATCTCTCGTGTTTTAATCTTCGATCTCTTCTTGTTTTCGTTTTTTCTTTATTTTTGCAGTCTTTCTCATTAGATAAAAACCAAAAAAATTAAATAATTGAAAAAGCAAAAAAAATGATGATGAAGAACTAATCTTCCTAGTGGTTTGCTGAGATTCTTGAAGCAACCCTAGAAGCAATTAAATCTTGATCCGATTAATGAACATCACTAGAAACCCTAGGTTTAAAAGCAACTAATTCTAGAAGGTAAAAAAAAATACTTAAAATTCTTAATCTAGGTTATATGATAAAAGGACCTTTTCATGACTTCAACTTAAGAACTAGGACAGCATAAGTTGAGATTCGTCTTCTATTAGGCTGTACCTAGATGTTAGGAGGAACCATAGTTAGGTTTTTGATCTATGTAACTTAGTTAGAATTGTGTATTAATTTCTTTCTTGATATTGTGGTAATAACCTAGGGTGAATTATATTAATCTTAAGATGAAGATCAAGCTCTTTAATTTGCAATAGGGTTGTGGTAGAAGATCAGCAAAACCACGTTTTTAATCTCATACTTTTATCACAAATCTAATCTTTTTCTTCTTACTTGAAGCATACAAGGGAATCGGCCGAAAAGCTTGCATCGCATCCTTCCCTGAGGATCACGACCCGCTCAAGCCCTTGCTACAGCGGATTCGCATTGAGACTAAGACAATCTGAACTCTATTTTAATCTCAATCAAATTTTGGCGCCGTTGCCGGGGAAGGAACGGCACGATTTCTCTTTCTAATCATTCTTTCTCTTCTGTTGCAGGTACAGAGAACAGGAAGCAGAATCAGAGTAGCAGAAGACACATATTGCTATCCAGTGCCTCTGCCCTAGAAGGCAGAGCACTTGGACCTACACTTTTGCCGCGTTTCCACGGCAAAAGCCGCGGGTCCGCGGCAAGTGTAGCTGACTACTGACAGAATTTTCTGCAGGTTGCTCTGCAGTGCAAAAAAAATTATAATTCTGCTGTGATATTATTGCTCTGTGATCACACTGCAACTATTAATAATTAACATTAACCTATTTGTTGAATAAAAAAAAAATATTTTTAGACTCTTGCATTTTAGGGCACGTGTCTATTTTTAATTCTTTAATTCTGTTGAAGAGTGCTGGCGACAAGGTACGTTTGCATAAGCATATAGATTAGGAAGCACTCTTGGTTGTTTACCGCTTTCTTGAGTGATTACTTTTCTACCGCTTTACACGTACACTAATCCATCTTAAGGGCATAACCCATAACAAAGATAAGGTGGGGATTTCATCACCCTTCCTTGGCCCACAAATCATATCAGTCACACTCACAACCCTAACCCTAAGTAAAACTTGACTAGACGTTGGCCCTAAGGTAACTCGGACTCAATAGGAGATTGACCGAAGAAGGAAAGTTGTTCGAAATTAACCCTTGCCAAATCGGTGTCTAGCGAAGGGATTGAGGGCCGAAAGCCCGAAGAACGGTGGTTATTTAATTAAGGAACGTCTCTGACGGAAAACCTCCCACCGGTCTTGCCCTAAACTGGCCGATTAGCTCGTGGTTGACGTCGACAATAGACCTCCTAAGGACAGTCTAAAGTTAGGAGTCGTCTAGGTCAAGGATAACCCTAGAATAGGATTTTTGTTTGTTTTTCTTTTTCTTTTTGGTTGATTGGGTGAACTTTGGTTGCTAACTGTGCATGCCCGCTTGGTCAAGAGACCCACTTACATCCAGGCTAACTAGAACTAGTTCACCACCCGAGCTCAAGCCCGACTCTCTCATGGCTCAACCGCCATCTCTCCAAGATAGGTTCTATCCCCTTAGAACCTCTATTCCTTCTTGCATCAAACTGAGTAATGAAGGTGTTGACCCATTTGAGCTTAAGCCACAATATATCAACACCCTTCCTAAGTTTCATGGACTTGAATCAGAGGATGCATACTTCTTCATAAGGGAATTTGAGGAAGTATGTTAATGATAAATATGCCTAAGTGGGAAAAGATGCCATTAAGCTTAGGTTTGTCCCCTTTGCTTTGAAAGATTTAGCAAAGAAATGGCTCTACAGTCTAGAGGTTGGTTCTATAGACACTTGGGACAGTTTCGTCAAGGCCTTCTTGAAGAAATTTTATCCCGTTCACAAGACTGCACTGATTAGGAAGAATATCCTACAGTTTAAGCAAACAGCCAATGAGCCTTTTGGAAATACTTCGAGCGGTTTAAGGACCTCCTTGCCCAATGTCCCCATCATGGGGTAGAGAAATGGCGACTTTGCCAAGTCATATATGATGGATTAGATTATTCTACTAAGACATTGTTAGAATCCATGTGTCAAGGAGGATTTCTGGAAAAGAATGAAAATGAAGGATGGTCATTGTTGAGGACTTAGCTGAAAAAGCCATCCAGTGGGACCCTACTCCTGAGAAATCTAGGACTAATGACCCCACTTCTTCAAAAGGAGGTATTCATTCCATTGAGGCCAACATAGCACAAGATGCTAAGTTAGCTGCTGTTATGCGTAGACTAGAAGCTCTTGAAACTAAGGAGCCAGTCTCTGTGAACCAAGTCAGCCCAACATCTTCGGCGGGCTGTACTTATTGTCAAGATAGGAACCATGTGTTCGAGGAATGTCCTGTCTTCATCGCGCACCAAAGTCTGCCCGAACATACGAGTGCGGCCTTCACAAGGCCCGCCAACAATCTGCCTGCCAACAATCCATATTCGCCCACCTACAATCCCGGTTGGAGAAACCATCCCAATTTGTCATGGGGCCAAAGTAACAATGATCAAACTAGGCCCAAATTCTCCAACAATTTCCAAAATCCGCCCTATCAAAATCCTCCACCCTCTTTCCAATATTCACAAATGGAAACAAGGCTCTCCAATCTGGAAAGAAAGGTGGACACTATCGTTAAAAGCAATGACACGCTGGCTCAAGTCTTGACTAGGATAGAGATGCAAATGAATCAGCAAGAAAGGCAAAAGGGTACTCTACCTAGTCAACCATTCCCAAACCCTAGGAACTCTAGTCAAGCTCACTTGGCTGAAGAGAATCATATGAGTCAGTGCAATGCGATTCATACATTGCGGTCGGGAAAACAAGTTGATAACCAAGTATCAACACCATCAAGTTCTAAACAAGCATTCAGCTTGCCTGATCCCACTCCATCCCAACTTAATGCCAACAACACGAAAAAAGACAAGTCAGCCGAAGATATGCACAAGCCCATCGCACCCTACCCAAATAGGCTTAAAGATAAGCAATGTGCACAAATGGATAAGGTACGAGAGATTTTTAATCAAGTTAAGATCAATATACCTCTTCTTGATGCAATTCAACAAGTCCCTAAGTATGCCAAGTTTATTAAGGACATGTGCACAAAGAAGAGAAAGACTAATGTGCCCAAGAAGGTTTTTCTAGCCACTAACATTAGTGAGCTATTGTCTAACCAGATCCCTGTCAAGTATAAGGACCCTGGTTGCCCCACCATCTCTTGCACAATAGGTCAAACTGCAATTAAGCATGCACTTCTTGATTTGGGAGCAAGTATCAACTTACTCCCCTTCTCAGTTTACCAACAACTTGGGTTGGGCGAACTTAGTCCGACTAAGGTTACAATCCAATTGGCTGACCGATCCATAAAAATTCCCAAAGGAGAAATTACCGATGTGCTCGTCCAAGTTGGGGAGTTTATCTACCCAGTAGATTTTGTTGTTCTGGAGACCGAACCTGTATCCACTCTTCGGTCTCAAACTCCCGTTATCCTAGGGCGTCCGTTCCTTGCAACTGCAAATGCGATCATAAATTGTAGGAATGGATCCATGAGGTTGACTTTTGGAAACATGACTAAAGAGGTCAATGTCTTCAACCTGGAAAACCAATCTCGTAAGATTAAAGACCAAACATTTGAGGTGAACTTCATCGAGAACATTTGTGAAAAAGAAAGTGAAAATGAGTCTCTATTTCTTGACAAGTTATTTGAGGATAAGTGCGATTTGAGTGATAAGATGACACATGTTGAGGATTATAATTTTAAAGTTCCATTTAAAAAACGAAGATTTGATCTAAGTATCTTCAAAGAGCCAAGCACTGAAATATCGCATGAGAATATAGTTCAAGAAACTCCTATTGACTTAACTTTCGAAAGTCTCTTTGAAGAAGAACTCCTATGTTTAGATACACCGATTAAGGAGATGTTGGTTAATTATTCACTTCCAGGAAAAAGTGTTGATTTAAGTTTTGAGGAGATGTACGGAACTGAGCTAGAATTTCTCGGCAAGGAAGTTCCAACTGAAAGGTGTGATGAATTTTTGAATAATGGAGGTGGACATATGAAACTGGGGGGAGAGAAAGTTAAAACAAAAATGTTGGTCTCCCCATTGTGCCTTATAAAGAGAACCCATTGGAATGATGGGAAACGAGCTAGAGGGATGAATCCTAAGCAGCTCTAGGTGAGAGTGATACATGTGTTGTACATATTATGGTATACTATTATTCTTTGCCTCTCTTTACATTTTTCTTCATGCATTCATGCATTTCATACATTGAGGACAATGCATGAGATAAGTGTGGGGGAGGGTTTACTAACATAGAAAAGAAAAAAAAAAAAAAATATTTTTCTCTTTATTTGTTCTAACATTTAAATTTAAAAAAAAAAATTTTAACATAAAAAAAAAATTGCTAATAAATATTAAAAAAAAAAAAATGTTATAAAAAGGAAATATTTTGACTTTTTTTTTTTGAAAGAAATCTAAGTTAGTTTTAAGGATTAGGAAAATCATGATTAGGATTTCTAAAAACTTGGTCAAAATAAATGAATTGTTTAATTTTTAGGTATAGGAGAGAAATTGAATAAATAATGAGTCTTGATTTTTACCTTAATGAAATGTGCATACCAAATGCATATCTAGGATTCTAAGACAAAGACCTTGTGCCTCATAAAAAATAAAAATAAAAAAAAAAAAAGAAGAAAAAAAAAATCACCAATTAAGCTGATACATGTGCCTCAAGAAGCATAAGTATTCATGCCTAAAGGTGAGTAAATAAAATAAAGTCCTTAGTTTTGGGGCCTAGTTCACTCGAATTTGAGTCCGCGGGGTGTTTTCTCACTTGGTGCCCTAAAGCCAACCGGTTTGGGAGTCATCGACTTTAAGTTCGCTACATGGGTGGATTAGAAAGCCTAAGAAAACTAAGAAATATAATAAATGTATTAACACATCTAATAATCAATTAGTTAGGTATGAGGGCCTCAAGAAGCCTTGATACTTATACGAAAGAAAATTAGATGAGTTATACATGCCAAAAAAAAAAAAATAAAAATAAAAAAAATAAATATATTAACACATCTAATAGTCAATTAGTTAGGTATGAGGGCCTCAAGAAGCCTTGATACTTACACGAAAGAAAATTAGATGATGTTATAAAAATAATAAAGAGGCATGAGAGTCCAAGTTAAGGAATTCTAGATTCACAAGGGTGCGTATGACTTTTGGTAACGAAAAAGACTATGTTAGAAATTCAATTTTAATCCTTACCTAAAATGAATAACAATTGACTTTATAAAGACTAGGTTTGAAGAATGAATAAAAATGAGGATCCTAAAACTTATAGACTACTTAGTCTCTTCAAATATAATTCAAATATTTTCCTTTTTATGGATTTTGTGGGTGCAATCCGCTGAAAACCCTCACGAGACAACACTCGTCCTCTAGGGTAACCTAGAGGTTTAACGGCTTGTTGCACATGCTAAGTGCAACCGTGATTCCTACGAAAGTGAGTTAGCTAGATTAGATTTTTCTCTTTCTTTTTGATTTTACTCGAGGACGAGCAAAAAGATAAGTGTGGGGGTGTGATAGGTAGTGAAAAATGCATAATTGTCATCATATATACCATCGCATTCGCACATTTATTCATATTTTAATGCACATTTATTAATATTTCTTTATTTAATATGTGCAGGCCTCAAATTGTCAAATTAATAAAGAAATAAGCTTAAAGAGCCCAAAAGCCCAGATCCAAGCCCATGTTTGAAGCCCAGGTGAAAAAGCGCAAATACAAAGATTCAAAATGCAAATACAAGGGCTAAAAGTTGCAAATATCAGAAATTAGGGAAGGATAGACTTCTATCCAACCCTAAACACCTGCAAGATAAGGATAAAGAGCCAAGATAAAGAGGAATTTCGTGGAGAGAAGATTTGAAGAAATCTGGATTAAGAGTAACTTGATTACCAAGTTATCTCGAAAACCTAGATTAAAAGGCCAGGATCCACCTTCCAGTAGCAAACGCCCACTTTGACGGACCAGGAGTGGCCACGCGCCAAAGCGCGTGGCCAGGAGACACAATATTGCCGCGGAGGCGCGGCAAAAGCCGCGCATCCGCGGCAATCTGGATAGAGTTGGGTATCAGGTTTCGTGGTGATGTTTATCCGGGACTCCTCTACATTCTGCCCTATAAATATCAGAGCATTCGCAACAGGGAGGGGCATGCAGAGACGATTAGGGTTTGCTTTAGCTATTTTTATTCAAGTTGTAATTTTTATTTCAAGTTCTTTGTGGAGAAGAAGGAGACAATTGTGTAACCGGAGATCCATCAATAAAGGTCACTCTTTTGTTCTCTGTTAAATTTCTGCAATTATTTTATTTCTTTTGCAATCTCTCGTGTTTTAATCTTCGATCTCTTCTTGTTTTCGTTTTTTCTTTATTTTTGCAGTCTTTCTCATTAGATAAAAACCAAAAAAATTAAATAATTGAAAAAGCAAAAAAAATGATGATGAAGAACTAATCTTCCTAGTGGTTTGCTGAGATTCTTGAAGCAACCCTAGAAGCAATTAAATCTTGATCCGATTAATGAACATCACTAGAAACCCTAGGTTTAAAAGCAACTAATTCTAGAAGGTAAAAAAAAATACTTAAAATTCTTAATCTAGGTTATATGATAAAAGGACCTTTTCATGACTTCAACTTAAGAACTAGGACAGCATAAGTTGAGATTCGTCTTCTATTAGGCTGTACCTAGATGTTAGGAGGAACCATAGTTAGGTTTTTGATCTATGTAACTTAGTTAGAATTGTGTATTAATTTTCTTTCTTGATATTGTGGTAATAACCTAGGGTGAATTATATTAATCTTAAGATGAAGATCAAGCTCTTTAATTTGCAATAGGGTTGTGGTAGAAGATCAGCAAAACCACGTTTTTAATCTCATACTTTATCACAAATCTAATCTTTTTCTTCTTACTTGAAGCATACAAGGGAATCGGCCGAAAAGCTTGCATCGCATCCTTCCCTGAGGATCACGACCCGCTCAAGCCCTTGCTACAGCGGATTCGCATTGAGACTAAGACAATCTGAACTCTATTTTAATCTCAATCAAGTCTGCATTAAAATTTCAAAAAGCTTCTTCTCAGTTTATTGATAGGTTGGAAACACAATTAAGTAAATTGGTCAACATTTATAAGAATGAAGAAACTCTCTTTTCTCCATCTTTGACCAATTCAAATATCTTGAACTCTATCAATTTGACCCATGACTCTTGTTGTTTTGGAAACCAAGATTCCTATACTCCTTTTCTAGAACAACCACTTGAAGATACATCACATCTAGAAAAGAGTATAGAAATCTTGTAAGAGTCCGCGCTAAATTTTCAAAAATCTTCTACCGAGTCTATCAATAGGTTGGAAACACAATTGAGTCAATTGGTTAGCATTTATAGGAATGAGGAAACTCTATCTTATCAACCTTTGACCAATTCAGCTATCCCTAACTCTATTGATCTGACTCAGGATTCTTGTCATTTTGGAAATCAAGATTCAATTTCAGCACACCCATCTGAACTTGTCCAAACTTCAAATCCCATTGACATTTTGGCAAGTTATCCTTTTCTGAAATTGAACTTGAGCATGAATATGATCCTGTAATTCAACTCGGTAATTCAATTTCACTTCCTGATTCAATATTGACTGAGGTGGTTTTACCTGATTTCAGGCCTTTTCCCGAGTCAGTATTGGATCCAGTGCCAGTCCATTGTGAAATTGAATCACCAAGCTTTTATGATCATCATATTGAACTTGACTAATTTCATACTTTTGAAAGTCCCATTGATAAATTGGCAAGTTCTCATTTTTATGGAATTGAATTCAATGAGGAATGTGACTTTGATCCTCAAATTTGTGATCCAGTTCAAATTCCTGAATCCATATTTACTCCTGTTATGTTACCCAATTTGAGTAACATTTTAGAGCCAGTTTTGATTCCCATACCTGTCATTCTTGAACTTGAATCACCAATCTTAGAAAGTCACATTCCATCATGGAGAAATGAATGTGGACTTGAGCTTCATCTTCTTGATTTGGACCCGATTCCTGAGCCACTTTGGACTCCTAAGCCTTTACTTGACTTAAGTCAACTTCCTGAGTCCAAATCAATCATTCAATTCTGGGACAAGGGTTTTGATAAATTTGACTCTGAAATTATTTTGAAATTTTGGAAATTAGAGAGGGTTAAATTTTTAATAAAAATCATAAATATATACATCATTCTAGTGGGTTGTATTATAGAGGTCTCTGGTAGGTTCCTCCGGACTCCACACACATTGGATTTGGCCGCATTTGTGGACCAATCAGACCACCACCGGAACCACCACCTTGAGGTGATTTTTCCTTCCCTCTCTATTTGTTTCATGCATACAAACATCACGATGCATTGAGGACAATGCATGAGATAAGTGTGGGGGAGGGTTTACTAACATAGAGTTTTTAGATTTTCTTTCTTTTTCATTTTTTTAGGATACTTTTAGAAATCTTCCCTTTTGTATAGGATTTTCTCTTTCCTTAAAACTTTTTGAAATAAGAGACAAAGTTTTGATCTATTTTTAAAAATGAACTTAGAAACTAAGGAAACCTCAATTATGACATCTTAAACCCAGTCGAAATAATGGATCTCGTTTAAAATTATAGGTTAAGTATAAAAGATTGGGGAGATAATTTTATCTTGAATTTTTGCCTTAGATAGTATGCACTTCACACTTACACAATTTTGGGAAGGAAACAAAGACCTAAAATGTCATAAAGCAAAAATAAATAAAAAGAAAAATATATATATATGGTATAAATAAAACATCACTTATTAAGTTGGATAATTATGCCTCAAGAAGCATGATTATTCATGCCTAACGGTGGTCAAAAGAAACAAATAAATCTCCCTTAGTTTTGTGGCCTTGTTTACTTGAGTCCTTAAACCCGAGGGATGTTTTCTCATCTGGTGCCCTAGGACCATCTGGTTTGGGGGTCATCGATTAAAGGCTCGCTACATGGGTGAACTAGAAAGCCTAAGAAAACTAAGGGAAGAAAAAAGAAGAAAAAGAAAAATATATATATAAAAATAAATGGCTTGATGGTTAGAGTTGAAATCCCAGAAATAGTCACTATCACAAAGTGCATATTATTTAGGTTTTATGAAAGATAAAATATTCAATCCAATTTGAATTCTTATCTTAATTGAAGACAAGATCTTGCATAAAGACTAAGTTTAAAGAAGAATAATTTTTGGTGGACTTAAGATCTTAGATCACTTATATTTTTGCAAAAATATTTCATAAACTTGTCTCTCTTTCAAAATACGTTTTCAAAATATTAACTTTTGTCTTCTTTCTTTATGGATTTTATGGGTGTATTCTGCTGAAAACCCTCAGGAGACAACACTCCTCCTCTAAGAGTAACCTAGAGGTTTAACGGCTTGTTGCACACGCTCAGTGCAATCGCATCACCTACGAAAGTAGTGTAATAATATTTGTAGTATAGTTTTTCTTTTCTTGTTTTGCTCGGGACGAGCAAAAGATAATTGTGAGGGTGTGATTAGTTTACAATTCTGCATTATTATATCACATTTTCCTACCGATTTATGAATAAAATGTCGGTCTAAATCGTGTTTTGGTCTCTCTTGCAGATAAATCAAGAGTATAAGGGTAAAGGAGTAATAAGAGCTTAATTAACTCCATTTTTCGGTAATTAATTCCGGATTTCTTGTAGACCAAGCAAGGGAACATCTAGAAGATGCATTGAACCTAGACATTTGCTCACGTCAGACGAATATTCGGGCGAAAATACCAGAATTGGGATATACCAGGAAAGTCCTCGAAGCGTCGCGCATCCCCGCACCAAAACCAGGGACTTTTGTCCCTGGTATTGCCGCGGATCCGCGTCAATAGCCTCAGATCCGCGGCAATTGGGTGGAGCCACGCGTCGATTTTCATCGCGTGGCCCCGTCTCGTCTTCTAGAAGCACCCTTCGCCTATATAAACCCTTGCAGAGGCCCTGAACGAAGCAGTTTTTGATTTTAGGCTAGGTTTTCTATGTTTTAGTATAGGGTAGTGTAGGTGCTCTTCTTCTTTTATTTTGTATTTTCATTTCTTTTTAGATCTTGTAGTAGGGCTGAGAGATTCAGAGAGAGATAGAGAGGGAATGATGTAATAGATGGTGACAATCTATGTAAAGGTGTCTCCTTTTTCTCCAATGTAATCTTCTCCGTCTTCTACATGATGATTTGCTAACTTTTCTTCTCATGGCAATCTAACTACTAACCACTAACCATCTAACCACTTACTTGATAATCCATATGAATCTAATAGCTTCTACAAGGCCTTGCTCTTGCAAGAACCATTGATGACTCATGATGATGGATTCTAACATTCTAACATTTCTAACATCTAACCTACTAACTTGCTAACTTACAATGTCTTCTTTATTTCATGCTCACCTCTAACCGTTTTTGATGATTTAACAGTAGCTTGCAACTTGTTTGTGGTATGATGTGTTGTTTGAATGTAGAAGAACAATCTTATGGGCATGCTTTGCATCGTCTCTTAAAGCCAAGGATTAGTGATGGCCGAGGATCCATGTGAGACAACTATCACTAAGAGGTTAGCATGGTTAGTGGAGCAATTAGTAGTTAGTAGCCATGAGTTTTCTTTTATTTTATTTTAAAAACTAATTCAAAAATCTTTTATCATTTTTTCTATCGTTGTTTTTACCATCCTCTTTATTCACCTTTGTTTTCATTTTCTTTACCACAAGCTCCATCTTCTTTCTATTTTGATTCCACAACCACTTCTCTTTTGTTTTCTTCACCGTTTTCATGGCCTTCTCCATCTATCACTTCTGGATTTCTTTTCTTTTATTTTCTTTTCATTCTTTTAACAAAGAAGAACTGTTAACAAGCGACGTGAATAGAGACTGTTAATACTTCTATCGCCTCCCGTCCTGTGGATTCGACCCGTTGAGCCAATGCTATAACGGAAGTATCGTGGGAACATTAGCACATACAAGCTTTACATTGATTTTACAAAACTCAAATTTTAAGAGTGCTGGTTCCGCTCCGATCAAGGTGTTGCGGCACCGAGTGATCCGGTGGGATCGGTTTTTAATGAAAATCCTTATAGTGTTGAATGAGGGGACGTAGAGCAAGGGTGCTCGAATCTCGAAACAAGTCACCCGTGTTTGCGATTGCTCTCTCTATCTCTCAATTGTGTTTATATCTTGCATGCTTATATTGTTTATTTCTTTTATATGCTTGATATATTTGTGCCTAATTGTTATATGCTTGGGATTGTTGGCTCACACTTGTATTCAATCAAGAGAGCCATAGCGGCACCTCAACTCTTATCTAGAGGAATCTTGAGGAGATCGTCCAAAGCCCTTCACCGGGAATTCGGCTACACTCTTGTGTTATACTTGGTGTGTTTAGCTTAATAGTTTTTAGTTTACATAAATAGTTTTAATTTCGCATTAATCATCATTAGATTAGCTAGTCACCTATTCATCCCCCCTCTAGGTGATCTACAAGTGGTATTACCAAGCAAATTTTTTTGTGGTGCAAAGAGGTGTGTATAACTTAACATAGTTACACCATGTGTACTGTAACTCAACCCTATATATATATATGTATGTGTGTGTGTATCAGTCGACAGTTGAGAGTCCCCCTCTGCTTGCGATGACGTGGCACATTATTAGCCACACTAATAAAGACGGACCGCCTATTAGAGCAGCTGAAGTTACTAAATGACCCTGCTGTAACAGAAAGTGGATTTGTATAATTTATTATTATTATTCCACTTTTCTAGTTTCACGCGCAGTCAGATCTAGATTTGAGTTTTCGTAGAGAAAGTCTTTAAAAAATAGCGGGATTAGGATCAGATACTTTTTTTTATTACTTTTCAGACCTAAATCTCCATCAGCTTTCCTTCAGGATTTTCATTAGATTTAGATCTCCTTTCTATTTTAATGTCGACCTCCAATCAGAAAACATCTCCTGCAAGTTCAGGTCGCCGACGGCCACGATTTCTTTCTTCGATCTTAATATGAGTCATATATCATCGGGTTCAACTTCCTCAGAGAATATAGAAAATCCGAAAGGATTGACATCTTGGATGTTGATCAAGAAGTTTGTATTTTTTCTTATTTATTTATGTTATTATTTTCAGAATTTCTCATCTGAAATTTTTTTTGGGTAACCTAGATGAATCTCAACTGTAGTATACTTTTTATATAATAATTGCGACTAAGGTCTCAGTTTTCTAATTAATAATTTCACAGTTTTATTAATGCGACCTTAGTCGCTGTTTTTAATTAAGATTGACCTCAGATCTTTGTCGCAGTCCTTTTAATTTATTAAAGTTCAAGTTTTGTCTCATGGTCATTAAATTTTTTAAGACTGCGACAAATGTCGCAATACTTAATAAAATAATTTTTTATCATATTTATACATCTTAAAGTATGCGACTACAATCACTATTTTTAATAAATTATGTCACAATTTACTTATAACTGCGACCTCAGTCACAGTCTATAATTACATCATGAAAGTACACCTAGAGGGGGGTGAATAGGTGTAAGGCTAATCTAATGATAAATGATGCGGAATTAAAAACAAATTGCAACACACTTAGTGTAACCAAAGAGTGTAGCCGAATTCCCGGTGAAGGGCTCGGACTATCTCCTCTAAATTCCTCTAAATAAGAGTTGAGGTGCTATGTAAAGCTCTCTTGGTTCGACACAAGTGAGACACACAAGCAATACCAAGCATATAAGTATGATATGAACAATATAAAATAATGCAAGGCACAATATATGAGAGAGAGTTTAGAGATAGTGGATCAATCGCAAACGCCGAGATATGCTTTGAGGTTCGAGCCACTGCTCTACGTCCCCGCCTTCACGCAGAAGAATTTTCACTATATCGTCCACACAGGACTTTCCACACAAGGAACCTCCACTGAGGATTTGGGTAATACAACTTTGGAGTACACAACTCCTCTCTCCAACAAACATAACCTCTTCACAAGAGGCAAGGCACAACAACAATCACCTCTACACTTAGAGGGATGGGCACTTAGCTAAACAACAATCACCTCTCACTAGAGGGATAAGGCTCAAAGACAAACAACAACCTCAATCACCTCTACACTCAGAGGATACCAACACAACCTCCACACTCACCTCTACGCAAGAGGGAACTCAAATAAAAGAAGGTTTACAACTCTTGGTGGTCTCACTATACCACAAACCAATTTTTCTCACAAAACAAGATCCTAATAGATAGGATAGATATGATAGCTCAAGTGTGAGAAACAAAGAGCTTGGAAAATAAATCACAAAGAAAAACTCTTGGAAAGACTTCTAGATGGCTATAGAAATGAAGAACAAAAATCAATTCCCAACGACTCTATTTTTCTTTGATTTTTCCAACACTTTAAAACAAATAAAGATAGATCTTTATAACCCAAAAACTCTTTGAAAACTTGTTGCTAAAATACTAGGAAAGATAGAAGATTTTGCTCTTGAAATTCTTAGTGAAATCAGCTAAGGAGGGGGTGATCGGGGCGGAACCAGCACTTTTAAATGTGTAGTTATGAAATCAATGAAAAGCTTGTATGTGCTAATGTTCCCTCGATACTTCCGCTAGGAACTAGCACTTTTAAATGTGTAGTTATGAAATCAATGAAAAGCTGTATGTGCTAATGTTCCCTCGATACTTCCGTTATAGCATTGGCTCAACGGGTCGAATCCATTGGGACGGGAGGCGATAAAAGCATTAACAGTCTTTATTCACGTGTTATGTTAATAAGTCTTCTTTGTTAAAGAATTAGAAAAAGAAAAGAAAAGAAAAGAAATCCAGAAGTGGTAGGCGAGGAGGTGCGATGAAAGCGGATATGTGAAAACAAAATAAAGATGGAACAAAGGTGAACTAAGAAAGTGGTGAAGACATTGATAGAAAAAATGATAGAAGAGTTTGGAAATTAAATTTAAAACAAAGTATAAAACTCATGGCTACTAACTACTAATTGCTCCACTAACCATGCTAACCTCTTAGTGATAGTTGCCTCACATGGATCCTCGGCCATCACTAATCCTTGGCTTCAAGAGACGATACAAAGCATGGCCCATAGATTGTTCTTCTACATTCAAACAACACATCATACCACAAACAAGTTGCAAGCTACTGTTAAATTATCAAAACCGGTTAGAGGTGAGCATGAAATAAAGAAGACATTGCAAGTTAGCAAGTTAGTGGGTTAGATGTTAGAAATGTTAGAATGTTAGAATCCATCATCATGAGCCATCAATGGCTCTTGCAAGAGCAAGGCCTTGTAGAGGCTATTAGATTCATGTGGATTATCAAGTAAGTGGTTAGATGGTTTGTGGTTAGTAGTTAGATTGTCATGAGGAGAAAAGTTAGCTAAGCATCATGTAGAAGAGGAGAAGATTACAATGGAGAAGAAAGGAGGCACCTTTACATAGATTGTCAACATCTATTACATCAATCCCTCTCTATCTCTCTCTGAATCTCTCAGCCCTACTACAAGATCTAAAAATAAAATACAAATACAAAATATAAGAAATGAGAACACCTACCTTACACTACACTAAAACATAGAAACCCTAGCCTAAAATCAAAAACTGCTTTGTTCAGGGCCTCTGCAGAGGTTTATATAGGCGAAGAGTGCTTCTAGAAGACGAGACGCGTGGCTCCACCCAATTGCCATGGATCCGCAGCTATTACCGCGGATCCGCGGCAATACCAGGACGAAAGTCCCTAGTTTTGGTGCGGGGATGCGCGACGCTTTTAGGACTTTCTTGGTATATCCCAATTCTGATATTTTGCCCGAATATTCGTCTGACGTGAGCAAAGGTCTAGGTTCAATGTATTTTCTAAATGTTCTCTTACTTGGTCTCCAAGAAATCTGGAATTAATTACCCAAAAATGGAGTTAATAAGCTCTTATTACTCCTTTGCCCTTAAACTCTTGATTTATCTGCAAGAGATACCAAAACACGATTTAGACCGACATTTTATTCATAAATCGGTAGGAAAATGCGATATAATAATGCAGAATTGTAGACTAATTACACCCCCACACTTATCTTTTGCTCGTCCCGAGCAAAACAAGAAAAGAAAAACAATACTACAAATGTTATTACACCACTTTCGCAGGTGACGCGATTGCACTGAGCGTGTACAACAAGCCGTTAAACCTCTAGTTTACCCCTAGAGGAGGAGTGTTGTCTCCTGAGGGTTTTCAGCGGATTGCACCCACAAAATCCATAAAGAAAGAAGACAAATGTTAGTATTTTGAAAACACATTTTGAAAGAGAGACAAGTTTTCGAAATATTTTTTTGCAAAAATATAAGCGATCTATGGTCATAAGTCCACCAAAAATTATTCTTCCTTAAACTTAGTCTCTATTTAAGATGTTGTCTTCAATTAAGGTAAGAATTCAAAATTGGATTGAATATTTTATCCTTCATAAAACCTAGATAATATGCACTTTGTGATAGTGAAGATTTCTTGGATTTCAACTCTAACCATCTAGCCATTTATTTTTATATATTTTTTTTTCTTTTCTTCTTTTTTCTTCCCTTAGTTTTCTTAGGCTTTCTAGTTTCCTATGTAGCGAGCCTTTAACCGATGACTCCCAAACCAGACGGTCCTAGGGCACCAGATGAGAAAATATCCCTCGGGTTTAAGGACTCGAGTAAACAAGGCCACAAAACTAAGGGGGATTTATTTGTTTCTTTTGACCACCGTTTAGGCGTGAATAATCATGCTTCTTGAGGCATAATTATCCAGCTTAATAAGTGATGTTTTATTTATACCATATATATATATTTTTTTCTTTTTATTTATTTTTGATTTATGGCATTTTAGGTCTTTGTTTCCATCTCAAAAATTGTGTAAGTGTGAAGTGCATACTATCTAAGGTAAAAAATTCAGGATAAAATTATCTCCCCAATCTTTTATACTTAACCTATAATTTTAAACAAGATCCATTATTTCGACTAGGTTTAAGATGTCATAATTGAGGTTTTCTTAGTTTCTAAGATCATCTTAATTTTCTTAAAAATAGATCAAAACTTTGTCTCTTATTTCAAAAAGTTTTTAAGAAAGAGAAAAATCCTATACAAAAGGGAAGATTTCTAAAAGTATCCTAAAAAAATATGAAAAAAGAAAGAAAATCTAAAAACTCTATTTTAGTAAACCCTCCCCCACACTTATCTCATGTATTGTCCTCAATGCATCGTGATGTTTGTATGCATGAAACAAATAGAGAGGGAAGAAAAAATCTTCTCAAGGTGGTGGTTCCGGTGGTGGTCTGATTGGTCTACGAAATGCAGCCCAATCCAATGTGCGTGGAGTCCGGAGGAACCCACCAGAGACCTCTATAATACAACCCACTAAAATGATGTATATATTTATGATTTTTATTAAAAACTTTACCCTATCTAATTTCTAAATTTTCAAAATAATTTTAGAGTCAATTTTATCAACACCCTTGTCCCAGAATGGAATGATTGATTTGGACTCAGGAAATACAGGAACTAATATCGACTCAGGAAAAAGACTTAAGTCAAGTAAAGGTTCGGGAGTCGAGATTGGTTCAGGAAGTGGGTCCAAATTAAGAAGATGAAGCTCAACTCCACATTCATTTCCCCATGATGGAATGTGACTTTCTAAGATTGGTGATTCAAGTTCAAGAATGACAGGTATGAGAATCAAAACTGACTCTAAAATGTTGCTCAAATTGGGTAACATAACAGGAGTCAATATTGATTCAGGAATTTGAACTAGATCACAAATTTGAGGATCAAAGTCACATTACTCATTGAGTTCAATTCCATAAAAATGAGAACTTGCCAATTTATCAATGGGACTTTCAAAAGTATGAAATTGGTCAAGTTCAATGTGATCATAAATGATTGGTGATTCAATTTCACAATGGACTGGCGCTGGATTCAATACTGACTCGGGAAAAGGCCTGAATTCAGGTAAAAACATCTCAGTCAATATTGAACTGGAAGTGAAATGGAATTACCAAGTTGAGGTTTAGGATCATATTCATGTTCAAGTTCAATCTCAGGAAAAGGATAACTTGCCAAAATATCAATAGGATTTTTACCATTTGAAGTTTGGACAAGTTCAGATGGGTGTGCTAAAATTGAATTGTGGTTTCTAGAGTAACAAATGTCCTGGGTCAGATCAATAGAGTTAGGGATAGCTGAATTGGCTAAAGGTTGATAAGATAGAGTTTCCTTATTCTTATAAATGCTAACCAATTGACTCAATTGTGTTTTCAACCTATTGATAGACTGGGCAGAAGATTTTTGAAATTGTAGTGCGGACTCTTACAAGACTTCTATACTCTTTTCTAGATGTGATGTATCTTCAAGTAGTTGTTCTAGAAAAGGAGTGTAGGAATCTTGGTTTCCAAAACAACAAGAGCCATGGGTCAATTGATAGAGTTAGAGATATTTGGATTGGTCAAAGGTGGAGAAGAGAGTGTTTCTTCATTCTTATAAATGTTGACCAATTTACTTAATTGTGTTTCCAACCTATCAATAGACTGAGAAGAAGATTTTTAAAATTTTAATGTGGACTCCTGCAAGATTTCTATACTCTTTTCTAGACTTGATTTTTCTGCAAGTGGATGTTCCAGAAAGGGAGTATAAGAATCTTGGTTTTGAAAAGATAGTGAAGATTGTGAGTCCAACATGTTTGGAGATTGAAGCTTGGACTCACACAAGAGTTCTTTACTAGTTTCCAGGGCAGATGGTTCTTCATTATGAGGAGGTAAAACTTAGTAAGACTCTTGAAAATATTATGGAACTGGAGAGGCCAACATTTTCTGACGTTGTCGCTCGGCCTCTTGTAGGTTGGCTTCTATACTCTTTTCTAACTTGGATTTTTCTTCAATAGGAGGTCCAGAAAAAGGAATATAGGAAGCGTAATCGGGGAATGAATATTGTGTAAATTGTGGACAAGGTGGACACGGTGGACAAGGAGGTTGAAAATTTAACTCGGGGGAGGTGAATCCCCAATGACTCTGTGAAGAGCTGAAATTATTTTGTAAATTATAGTCATAAGATTGTGGGTATGGGTTGTATTTGAAAAACACACCTAGAGGGGGGGTGAATAGGTGTAAGGGCTAATCTAGAAACTAAGTACTCTAAATGCGGAAGCTAATGCAAATTTTGCAACACACTTATTACAACACACAAGTGTAGCCGAATTCCCCGTGAAGGGCACTGGACTAACTCCTCTTGATTCCCCTAGATATGGGTTGAGGTGCTATATGAAGCTCTTGTGGTTAAGTACAAGTGAGGCACACACAAGCAACCAAGCATATAAGGATGATAAGCAATATGAAATATATGCAAGGCACAAATGCAAGAAAGTATGATATGAATGAATGAATGATTCTTTGCACAATATAAAGAGAGAGTTAGAGAGACAAGTGGATCAAACGCAAAGACCAAGATATGTTTCGAGGTTCGAGCACCTTGCTCTACATCCCGCCTACACCACCGTGTAGGATTTCCAATCCACTATAACGTCCACCGAGGGAACCTTCACCGAGAAGGATTTGTTACAACACTAGGAGTACCTAACTCCTCTCTCAAACAACCACCTCACAACCGAGGGGTAAGCCAACAACCAACACCTCTACCGAAGAGGGTTACAACCACCAAGCTCCACCTCACACAAGAGGGAGCAAACAACAATCTCCACCTCTACCAAAGAGGGAGCAAACCAATCACCTCAAATCCACAACCTCAACCTCTACCAAAGAGGGAGCAACCAAATAATGAGGGTTTACAACAAGGAGGCTTTAACAACCTCAAACAATCTCTCTTTCTCTTTTCCACAAAACAAGATCCTAATAGATTAGGATAGAAGATATAGCTCAAGTGTGGAAATACAAAGTGTTTTGATCAAAGAAAATCTCTTGGGAAAATACCAATTGATATAGAAATGAAGAACAAGAAACTAATTCCCAAAACCCTATTTTCTTTGAAAATAGCAAAACACTTTAAAACAAATAAAATGAATCTTTTTGCTCATTAAACTCTTTGGAAAACTTCCTTTTAAAACCAGAGAGAAGGGAAAAACTAGCTCTAAAAACGTTAGCCAAAATCCCAAAGGAATGGGGTTTATATAGGCCAAACAGAAAACTAACCGTTAGGCTGATCTGGCAGCCTGACAGGCTTACGGTCGACCGACCCGGTCGACCGCCAACGGTCAGAAATATGACCGTTGGGCAAAACCGGTCGACCGCCCAGTCGACCCCCAAATCCAGAGAGCAGAGCTCTCTGGTCCGGTCGGCCGCCCGGCCGACCGTCCCTGTGTTACCAAACGTGCACAAGCTTGTGCACGTCGGTCGACCGCAAGGGTCGACCGGCCTATGGTGCGGTCGACTCGTGCGGTCGGCCGACCTGGCTTGTCAGTCACTGTTCTGGAACAGAAAACTGGGTAAAACAATTTTATAAAAATTCTTTTATCTCTTCTAAAATTCATAAAACTTGTTTTAACATTTTATACTGAAGTACCAACTTGTGATAAAAATTTCAAGACAATATATAAACATTTGGAATCATTTTGAAGTCTTGGAAATTTTATCAAAAACTAAACCTTGTATTTTCTCAAACTTGGATTTTTCAATACATGAATAGGAAAGTCAAAATAAGTTTGTTTAAGAAGTTTAAAGCATGTATGTATATCTAGAACATGTCTAATATACATAAAAATGAAGTAAACTTGTTTTGATCTACTATTCATGAAAACACATATCAAAATCAAAAACGTGTGTATTGTGCACTTGAGCATATCAACTATACTAAGCTTTACAAATGGATCTAAAACACACTAAACTAACTAGGATACCTAAGTCTTCTTGATGACCTCCATCTTCAAGTAGACTTGCTCCAAAACGCGTGATCCACCGAGTGCAAAGGAAAGATCTTGAAGCTTGAGCACCGGAATCACCATGATAAGCTTCTAAACTCCTTGTTGAAGCTAATCACCAACTAATATCTTGCTAAAAGATCTGAAACTTAAAATCACAAGATTATTAGTAAACATAACTACATGAGTTGATCATCATCAAAACTAGAGTGGAAGGCCTTTGGGCCAACAATCTCCCCCTTTTTGATGATGACAAAACTCATGGAGTTATATATGCATGGATTAAAGTTAAGCTTCAAAGAAGCTCCCCCTTAACTCATGCATAAACAAATAAACAAATAAACAATAATATGCATGAATGATAATGCATAAACAATAAGGGCTCTTGATACCAAATGAGATATATTCTAAACAAAACATGCTCTAGATACCAATTAAAATATCATATATGCAAAAACGTAAACATGCATATAAAACTCAAAATCTTTCTCCCCCTTTTGTCAATCATCAATAAAGGGGCAAGATCAAAAACATAAACAAATTCTTCTATCTAGACACCAATGAAATGTGAAAGGTGCTCTAGAAACCAATAGAATGAACAAATAAAACTTTTCTTTTTCTTTCATCTTTCTAAAAACAAATAAATGCATACAAAGACATGCATAGAAATCCAAATTCTTCTCCCCCTTTTTGTTCTAAGCAAGGAAACAACAAAGGGTAAAAAAAATGTTCTCCCCTTTTTGTCTAAAACACAAAAGATGTAAATAAGGGGTGACTAACAAATCATAAGATGAACACTCAATTAAGATACCAAATGAAACATATATGTCAATTAGTGCATTTTGATACCAATTGAAGGTGAACATACAACAATCAATAAATGATATATGCGATATACATTCATGAAGAGGAAGACGCTAAGTTAACTTCCCTACACATATGCATTACATGAAGAAGGGATGATAAGCCCCAATTCACATAACACATATTATGTAATGCATAAGGAGAGATGTGAAGCTCCCCCTACACACGTGTATCACATAAGGAAGAGTTATCAAGCTCCTCAATACAAGATACACTCAACATGAATCTATATGTAGAAGAGATATTAAGCTCTCCTTGCATATAGGCAATGTAAATCAAAACTTTTGAGTATTTCTAAAAACAAAAAAATTTTAGATACTAACTTAAAACATAAACATCTTGATATCAAAAGAGAGTATTTTCTTTTTAAGCCATATAAACAATTTGATTGTGATATCATATGCTTAAAATAAACATTAAATTTTCAATCATAAAGTGTGGCAGTGAAAATCAAATACCAATTGAAATACAAAATCAAATTTTCTCCCCCTTTATGAGATACAAACATAATACATGCGTAGGCTTGAAATAAGATACCAATTGAAAAACAAATCAATTGAAATAAAGTTAAAGCTCAAGCTTTAGCATAAACAAGATTTGTGCTTAAGATATAGAAATATAATAGCACAAATAAACATGTATATATGTATGGAGATAAAATGAGTACCAATCACCAATAGATGATACCAATTGAGAACATACATACACAATAAACAATTATGAGTATACAAAAGGATCAGATTGATACCAATTGAAAGAGTTCAATGATACCAATTGAAATAACAATAATAGCAAGTGTATACCTCATATCACAACGAAGAATACGAACTAGTTAAAATGAAAATTTTGTTAACTAGTACGAAATCCTTCAAGCAGGAATAAAACAAAATAGTTTTCATAAAACATGAAATCCACATGATAATCAACACTCTAATTCAATTAAGCATAAATATGACTCATGAAAACAAACATGAGCGAATTATAAATATGAGTGTACAAATAAAATGTGTAGATCATAATCATGAAAATGTACATTAAGCTCAATTATTCCTTAAATCATGAAAACATGAAAAATATTAAAGCTACTTAATCTTCAAAGCATATGTATGTCTAATACAAACTAAAGTATACATACATATCCAAAACACAACGAGTCTACAAAAGTATATGCATGAAGGCACGTGGCTCAAAAAGATGTATATGTATAAGAATAGTTTGAACTAGATGGACATATACATGAAGTTAAACATAAAATACGGAAAACTTAAATTTTCATTAAACCAAAATTCATTTCAAGGTATATGTATGAATTGTCAACACAAGAAGTATACATACATATCCCTAAACACAATTGAGTCCATATATATAGATTTGCATGAGAGGCAAATGACTCAAAAGGGTATACATGTATATCTTAAAGTTTGGCAATACAAACATATACATGAAGTGAAAAACTCTTAAACATAAACAAATTCAAAAATGGGAATACAAGTTCAAAATGTATGAATCATCAAAACTAGACTATACTAGTACATCTAATGGGTTCAAATAAGCATTCAAGCCCAAACATATATAAATTTATTTGTGGCCCATTATATGCACAAGTATATAACTAGTCTTAATGAAAACTAACACTTAAACATATATTCAAATCATTAAGCATCAAAACAAGATAAAAATCAACATGATAAACATAAATATGATTATTATGTAAATCCACATGTTATTAGAGCTATGATATACATGATAGCTAACCAAATACGAGAACACAAAATAATAATCCATATTAAACATGGGTGTCTCAAATATTATACATGTATGTCAAGAATCTAATTAACATGGCATTTTCATACTAATCACTAAACAATGAAACATGCTATAAACAATGAATATGAAAAGCATGTAAACAATAAATAGGAGTTAGGAATTGTTACCAAAACCTAGAGGGCAACTTTTCTTGTCTCCAAAACATGGTGGTCCTCTCCACCAATACTTCCCTTGAAAGTGATGCATCCAAAATGATTCACATGAAGTCCGGAACGCATCCACTCCAAGGTGCCATCACTCTCACGTCATGTGAGAGCCCACACCTACATCAAAAATCTTAGGGTGTGGTCTTTGGTACCCATATCTTATTGGGTCCATAGGGGTTAGTACCTTCCTAACCCAAACAAAATTCTTTGCTAAATTTGAAGTATGTAATCTATCAAAATAAAATTTAGCAAGGTAGCCCCTACGTCCACAATGTGCACAAGTGTACACATGAGCATAGTGTGATGGTGTCCGTGAGAAGCATGTGTATGCCGTGAGGGGTGTGCATGAAAAGATGGAACTTGTTTCTTTCGAAACAAAGTTTCCAAACGTGTATGCCCTTCTACACATTGGCTCAAAGTGGAGCCCAAACAATCTACACTCTTCTTTAATAACAAATATCATCATTGATCCTAGAAGAAGAGGTACATGCATTAGGTAGACTAGATGAAGAAGCTACACTAGCATGGCAAACATGTGCATCAATTTTATTTGCAAAACTTCATTTTTCTTTAAACATACATTTAAATCATTTGAAATAGAAATAATTTTATTTTTCAAAGCAACATTCTCTTTTAAAAAAAAATTAACTTTTGAAGACAAGTTCTCATTTTTCCTCAAAAGGTTTTCACAATCATTTTTAGATTTTAAAACTTTATTTTCCTTTAGAGCAAGATCTAATTGAGATCTCAATGGTTCCCTTTCATTATAGACCTCAACCTTTCTTGCAAAACATTGTTAAGTCTAGATTGCAAACTTTTATTTTCATTTTCAAGGCCTAGACTTTTCTTTTTCAAAATCTTATATTTTTCAATCAATTTTTCACACACAATAGATAATTCTTCATTTAAAGCATGGGCATCAACATAATTATCACATAAGAACTAGAGCAATCATCACTATCTAAGTGGGTTTCCGATTGTACCTCAAGGGAGTCATTCCTTGGGCCATGAAGCATTGAGAATCGGATTCTCCACTAGACTCCTCCTCTTGTTGGATTGGCATTTGAAGCTCGGAGGTAGTGGTTGTTGTCAAAGTGTTCCACACTGCAAAGGCGGACTCAATGTTAGAAATACGCATAAGATAATCTTTAGGAAGTGTGTTTCTAATGGCCTCAAGGGCTTGTGCATTGGCCCCTATATGATCACCATTACCAAGATAGATTTCTTGGTAGCGGCAAGGAAGACATGCAAACCTAGGGTCTTTAAGTACATGGACATCCTATACTTCCAAACAACAATGTTGGAAGGATCAAAGCTAGGTGAGGTCATGAAGTCCATGGTATAAACTATATGTGTGCAAGCAAGCAAATGCAAATGTAGATTAGCAAGCAAAGGATCTCACTCCTAGGATGTTAAGCCTAAGTATCAGGAGCACCCGCTCTGATACAATTGAAAACACACCTAGAGGGGGGTGAATAGGTATAAGTGCTAATTTAGAAACTAAGTGCTCTAAATGCGGAAGCTAATGTAAATTTTGCAACACACTTAATACAACACACAAGTGTAGCCGAATTTCCCGTGAAGGGCTCTGGACTAACTCCTCTTGATTCCCCTAGATATGGGTTGAGGTGCTATATATGCTCTTGTGGTTAAGTACAAGTGAGGTACACACAAGCAACCAAGCATATAAGGATGATAAGCAATATGAAATATATGCAAGGCACAAATGCAAGCAAGTATGATATGAATGAATGAATGATGCTTTGCACAATATAAAGAGAGAGAGTTAGAGAGACAAGTGGATCAAACGCAAAGACCAAGATATGTTTCGAGGTTCGAGCACCTTGCTCTACATCCCCGCCTACACCACCGTGTAGGATTTCCAATCCACTATAACGTCCACCGAGGACTCCCACCGAGGGAACCTTCACCGAGAAGGATTTGTTACAACACTAGGAGTACCTAACTCCTCTCTCAAACAACCACCTCACAACCGAGGGGTAAGCCAACAACCAACACCTCTACCGAAGAGGGTTACAACCACCAAGCTCCACCTCACACAAGAGGGAGCAAACAACAATCTCCACCTCTACCAAAGAGGGAGCAAACCAATCACCTCAAATCCACAACCTCAACCTCTACCAAAGAGGGAGCAACCAAATAATGAGGGTTTACAACAAGGAGGCTTTAACAACCTCAAACAATCTCTCTTTCTCTTTCCACAAAACAAGATCCTAATAGATTAGGATAGAAGATATAGCTCAAGTGTGGAAATACAAAGTGTTTTGATCAAAGAAAATCTCTTGGGAAAATACCAAATTGATATAGAAATGAAGAACAAGAAACTAATTCCAAAACCCTATTTTCTTTGAAAATAGCAAAACACTTTAAAACAAATAAAATGAATCTTTTTGCTCATTAAACTCTTTTGGAAAACTTCCTTTTAAAACAGAGAGAAGGGAAAAACTAGCTCTAAAAACGTTAGCCAAAATCCCAAAGGAATGGGGTTTATATAGGCCAAACAGAAAACTAACCGTTAGGCTGATCTGGCAGCCTGACAGGCTTACGGTCGACCGACCCGGTCGACCGCCAACGGTCAGAAATATGACCGTTGGGCAAAACCGGTCGACCGCCCAGTCGACCCCCAAATCCAGAGAGCAGAGCTCTCTGGTCCGGTCGGCCGCCCGGCCGACCGTCCCTGTGTTTACCAAACGTGCACAAGCTTGTGCACGTCGGTCGACCGCAAGGGTCGACCGGCCTATGGTGCGGTCGACTCGTGCGGTCGGCCGACCTGGCTTGTCAGTCACTGTTCTGGAACAGAAAACTGGGTAAAACAATTTTATAAAAATTTTTTATCTCTTCTAAAATTCCATAAAACTTGTTTTAACATTTTATACTGAAGTACCAACTTGTGATAAAAATTTCAAGACAATATATAAACATTTGGAATCATTTTGAAGTCTTGGAAATTTTATCAAAAACTAAACCTTGTATTTTCTCAAACTTGATTTTTCAATACATGAATAGGAAAGTCAAAATAAGTTTGTTTAAGAAGTTTAAAGCATGTATGTATATCTAGAACATGTCTAATATACATAAAAATGAAGTAAACTTGTTTTGATCTACTATTCATGAAAACACATATCAAAATCAAAAACGTGTGTATTGTGCACTTGAGCATATCAACTATACTAAGCTTTACAAATGGATCTAAAACACACTAAACTAACTAGGATACCTAAGTCTTCTTGATGACCTCCATCTTCAAGTAGACTTGCTCCCAAACGCGTGATCCACCGAGTGCAAAGGAAAGATCTTGAAGCTTGAGCACCGGAATCACCATGATAAGCTTCTAAACTCCTTGTTGAAGCTAATCACCAACTAATATCTTGCTAAAAGATCTGAAACTTAAATCACAAGATTATTAGTAAACATAACTACATGAGTTGATCATCATCAAAACTAGAGTGGAAGGCCTTTGGGCCAACAGTATTGATTCGGATAAGTCCAACCCGGTGTATTTGGTTGGTTCATATTGTTAAAAGTCGGGTTGAAATTATCCGAAACAAATGATGTTGGTGTGAAATATGAATTCATGATAGGATTGAAAGAATTGTTATTGTTGAATTCCATTTCACAAACAATGACAAATAAAAAAGAAAGAACAAACAACAAACAAAAAGAAAGAAAAAATCAAAACCAAGCCTATATTAAGGTTGACCTAGACCTAGACGACTCCTAACTGTCGATTACCCGGGGAGGTTGTTGTATGAATCCGACCACAAGCTAATCGGCCAGGTAGGGGCAAAATACGGTGGGAGGTATCCGTGCGTAAGCAACGGGCCTTAATTACGCCAAACCACGGTATCTTCGAGGCGTAACCTCTTAATCCCCAACCTTAGACACCGATTTTACAAGAGTAAGATTCAAAACAAGTTCCCCCTGGTCAATCTCTTAATGAGTCTGAGATGTCCCAGGGGCCAACGTCTATAATTTTTATTAGGGCTTGGGTTGTGTGAGTGGGAGGTGATTTTTGAGCTAAGGAAGGGTGATGAAATCCCCACCTTATCTTGTATGGGTTTTGCCCTTAATTTCAATTCGTGCAAGTGTGCAATATAGACAAGAATATAATACAAAGCGATAAATCACCCACGTATTGTCCTATGCTATATGCAATGCCAAATGTACATCTCAATCCAGATCACAACAATGGAACAAAATACAGTATATTGGAATTGAATTGACATGTGCCTAAATGCAAATGTCTAAACCGTTTTAAAAGCGTCCAAATACCGTATTTTAGTTCTTTAATTTATTACAGTGTGTAGGCAATCAAAGCAGGAAAGTAATAGTACAAATCAACTAGCTATTACAATGAACACAACCCAGCACAACAAGATACACAATTATCACAAAATAGTCGCGTTGGCGCGGCAAATGTCGTGTTTGCGCGACTTTTTTTAGAAGCTGGGTCCCTGCTTTCTAGAGCAGGGAGATACAAAGCTAGTGTTTGTTCTGCAATGTTAAGCTCCTGTAAAAATTATCCTGCACACCAAAACAGAGAAGAAAATATTAACAAAAACGTGAAATTAAAACCATTCACGCTCCCGACAACGGTGCCAAAAATTTGATCGGGGCGGAACCAGCACTTTTCAATGTGAAGTTATGAAATCAATGAAAAGCTTGTATGTGCTAATGTTCCCTCGATACTTCCGTTAGGAACCAACACTTTTAAATGTGCAGTTATGAAATTAATGAAAAGCTTGTATATGCTAATGTTCCCTCGATACTTCCGTTATAGCACTGGCTCAACGGGTCGAATCCACAAGAACAGGAGGCGATAGAAGCATTAACAGTCTTTATTCACGTGTTATGTTAACAAGTATTCTTTGTTAAAGAATTAGAAAAAGAAAAGGAAAAGAAAAGAAATCCAGAAAGTGGTAGGCGAGGAGGTGCGATGAAAGCGGCGATGTGAAAATAAAAGAGAAATGGTTTGGAAAACAAAATAAAGATGGAACAAAGGTGAACTAAGAAAGTGGTGAAGACATTGATAGAAAAAATGATAGAAGAGTTTTGAAATTAAATTTTAAAACAAAGTAAAATAAAACTCATGGCTACTAACTACTAATTGCTCCACTAACCATGCTAACCTCTTAGTGATAGTTGCCTCACATGGATCCTCGGCCATCACTAATCCTTGGCTTCAAGAGACGATACAAAGCATGGCCCATAAGATTATTCTTCTACATTCAAACAACACATCATACCACAAGCAAGTTGCAAGCTACTGTTAAATCATCAAAACGGTTAGAGGTGAGCATGAAATAAAGAAGACATTGCAAGTTAGCAAGTTAGTGGGTTAGATGTTAGAAATGTTAGAATGTTAGAATCCATCATCATGAGCCATCAATGGCTCTTGCAAGAGCAAGGCCTTGTAGAGGCTATTAAATTCATGTGAATTATCAAGTAAGTGGTTAGATGGTTAGTGTTTAGTAGTAAGATTGCCATGAGAAGAAAGTTAGCTAAACATCATGTAGAAGAGGAGAAGATTATAATGGAGAAGAAAGGAGACACCTTTACATAGATTGTCACCATCTATTACATCAATCCCTCTCTATCTCTCTCTGAATCTCTCAGCCCTACTACAAGATCTAAAAATGAAATACGAATACAAAATACAAGAAATGAAGAATACCTACCCTGCACTACACTAAAACATAGAAACCCTAGCCTAAAATCAAAAACTGCTTCGTTCAGCGCCTCTGCAGGGGTTTATATAGGCGAAGGGTGCTTCTAGAAGACGAGACGGGGCCACGTGTCAAAAATCGACGCGTGGCTCCACCCAATTGTCGCGGATACACAGCTATTGCCGCGGATCCGCAACAATACCAGGGAAAAAAGTCACTGGTTTTGGTGCGGGGATGCGCGACGCTTCTAGGACTTTCCTGGTATATCCCAATTCTGGTATTTTCGCCCGAATATTATTCTGACGTGAGCAAAGGTCTAGGTTCAATGCATCTTCTAGATGTTCCCTTGCTTGGTCTCCAAGAAATCCGAAATTAGTTACCCGAAAATGGGAGTTAATTAAGCTCTAATACACCTTTGCCCTTAAACTCTTGATTTATCTGCAAGAGAGACCAAAACACGATTTAGACCAACATTTTATTCATAAATCGGTAGGTAATGCGATATAATAATGCAGAATTGTAGACTAATCAGGGGGCTATTTATAACCCTCTAAAAAATCTGCCCGTTAGTAACAGGAAAGGGCAGAATTGCCCTTCGGTTGACTGCCTGGTCGACCGGCCAATGTTCATTTTTATGACCGTTGTGCCTCCAGTCGACCGCCCGGTCGACCGGACCTGGATACTGAGAGCAGCTGCTCTCTACCGGTCAACCGGGCCAGAACCAGAGAGCAGAGCTCTCTGGCAGTCGACCAACCCGGTCGACCGGCCCTCCATCCCAACGGCCGTGCACATTCGTGCACATCGATCGACCGGACCGGTCGACTGACTTTTGCCTCGGTCGACGGCTGGTCGACTGGCAGACAGCCAGGTCCAACAGTTTAAGGGATTAAAAACTTGTCCTTTTTCTTCTATTAAATCCCATAAAATTACATAAATTTCACAAAAATAAGTTCTTTTAAGATCTTTGAAGCACAAATATGTGTGACTCAATTCAATACATATTATAAACTATTTGAACCATTTTTGTGATATTGAATTTGCCTTAAATGCAAAATCCGTATTTTTCAAAACTTGGATTTTTGAAATGAAAAATCATTTTCTCCAAAACTCTTGTAAGTACAAAAACATGATATTGAAACAACTTTGAAGCATATTGTATATGGATAGAATCCAATATACATATAAGATATATATATATCTATGTTTTTGACATGAAAATAAAAACCGTTTAAACCGAACCCAAAAAATAAACATGTGTGTGTATGTGAACTTGAGCATATCAACACTATCTAATCTTTACACAAGATCTAAACAATTTAAACTAAACAAACTGAGGTCTTCTTATGGAACTCCTTCTCCAAGTCGACTCGATCCAAACGCGATCCAAGGAGCTTGACTCCAACCGAGTACTAGATACGATCTTGACGCTCGAGCTCTTGAATCAACATGTGAAAGCTCCAAAACTCTTTTGTTGAAGCTAATCACTACTAATATCTTGGTCAATCATTGAAACTATTTAAATACAAGATTATTAGTAAACTATAACTACATGAGTTAATCATTATGAAAACTAGAGTGATGGGCCTCTGGGCCAACACATCACCTGTGTGATCTTTTTGCGCAGTCCTTTAATATATTAAGGGACTGTGACATAAGTCGCAGTATAAGTGAAAAGTCACCTAGAGGGGGGCTGAATAGGTGACAATGCTAATCACGGGCAAATAAAAAAATTTAAAGCTACAACAATCAAGTTCACAAGATGAATGCAAGCAAGTAAATATGACAATGATTATGATGAGCAAGATAAGAGCAAGTATAGTAAAGAGTGCAAGAAAGTAAACCAATCGCAAACACAAGGATATGTTATCGAGGTTCGAGCACCCAGCTCTACTCCCCGCCTTCCCCAGAAGGATTCTAGCTACTTCCACTATCACAAAGAACAATTACAATGGAGTACCCAACTCCTACAATCTCAAGAACAAGTGATTTCCTTGGTAGTCAAAAGACCACAAACTCTCTCTTTCAAAAATCTCTTCCCTTACAAAGGTCCTTAGAGAATAATGAGTAGAATTGAAGCTCTTTTGTGTAAGGAAAAGAAATTGAAATCAGAGAAAAACTTTTGAAAACCCTTCAGAAAATTGAGAGAATTTAGCACAAAAACCAAGAACTTTGAAAGCCTTAAACTTTGAATTTTTAGCAATAATAGTTGTTGTAACCAATCTCTCCCCAAACACCCCTATTTATAGGAGAGGGCTAGGGTTTAGGGATAAAACATATTTACTGATGTTTAGGAGGTAATTAGATCAAAATATATCCTTAAACGAATTTAAACACAAAAGACAAAATAAACAGCTCTTAAAAATCTGCTCGTTACTGTTCAAACGGTCAGATCGGTCGACCGGGCCGGTCGACCGGTAGTACAAAATTCGACCGTTATAGGCTAGCGGTCGACCGACCCGGGTCGACCGATAAAACCTGTGAGCAAAAACAATAGTCCGGTCGACCGCCTCGGTCGACCGACAGACATGCACATGGATACGTGCATCTGCCAGAACTTCGGTCGACTGGTCCGGTCGACCGGACCAGACTGACACAGACTCGGTCGACTGCCCCGGTCGACCGGATCAGGTCAAAAATTGATTTTAGAAAAGAAAACAAAGAGGATTTTGATTTTAACAAAATACTTTTGAACAGGGATAGTATAAAACATAAATATATATCTGTAGGCAAAAACTTGCATGCAAAATATTTTTGTATAATTTATAAGAAATTATTTTGGAATGAACATGTGCGCAAAAACGTGTGTGATAGAGCTTCAAACCTATCCACTATTCTTAACATACTATAAACTGAAAAACAAAATACATGAAGACTTCTTGAGCTATCTTCAAGTCTTTGAGCCATCCAATGCCTTGCTAGTGCCTTCTCTTCTATGATCCTTCCTTGATGTGCAATTTGCCTTCCTTGCTTGGTGGAACTTAGAAGTTCTTGCAATAGCTAAGCAAATGGTCTCTAAACATGGTACAAAACCTGAAACTCATCTTAACAAACTTGTTAGTACCAAATAGCTCTAATTTGGTTTGTCATCATCAAAACACAAAACAATTGGAGAGTGTAACCTCTTGGGCCAACAATAAGGAAATAGCACTTTGCTGTAATATTTATAGACATCCCAAATGATGCGACTACGGTCAAGACTTTTAGTCAATATTGTCATAGTTACCTTTATAACTACGACTTAGTCGCAGTTTTTATTTATTATATTTTTGACGTGTTATTTTCACTTATTTTATTTTATTTAATTCAATATTTTTTGGTAGGAAATGAATTTACATGGAGAAATGTCTGGGAGCGTAGTTATTTTTTTAAGACAGCAATTTGTAACAGATGATGAAGTGTACAACTTTTACAATGCTTATGGAAGGAACAGAGATTTTGTTGTGAGAAGAAAAGGAATAGATAAGTCACGTAAGCCTCCTCATGAAGTTATTTGTAGAAAATATTGTTGCAATAAGGAGGGTGTGAAGAAGTTGGCTATTAGAAGACAAGAAGGGCTTTCAGTCAACCGTCATATTGATACTAGAGTTCAGTGTCCTGCTGAGATGTATGTACGTCTGCATTTATTCGCAGACGGAAGAATTTGGATTGTCACCAAATTTGCTGATTCGCATTCACGTGATTTATCAAGCCCGTATAAGCTCTATCAATTTTACTCTCACTGACACATAGATCAAAGATTAGCAGAAGCATTATGACCAATTTGGTTGATGTACAAATTCATTCTTCTAATATTTCCCATATTATTAATGCAATGAACCACGGAGAAGGTTATGAAGAAGTATTTCTTTTATTCGACACCGAAGAAATAACATCGGGCAGGAGTTTATTTCTGTCATCAAATATTTTCATGAAAAAGCTGAGTCCAATCCAGATTATTTTTTTGCTAGTGAGGTTGATCATGCAAGAACACTAAGGAGTGTTTTTTGCACTAATGAAAGAGCAATTTTCTCTTATTTAAGTTTTTAATGATGTGGTTGTTTTTGACACAACATACAAGATAAATCACTTGAACCTGCCCTTTGCTTCATTCATTAGAGTGAATCATCATCGACAGTCAATTTTATTTGGTTGTGCATTACTTGCAGACGAGCAAAGGGATACTTTTATTTGGCTATTCAATAAATGGCTCAAATGCATGCACAGAGTTGCACCGAAGGTGATCATTACTGATCAGGATGCCCAGATAGGCGATGCCATCAAGATAGTATTTTTAAATTCCCAGCACCGTTAATATTTTTGGCATGTAAGAAAACACATTGCTGAGCAACAAATTCCCCTCATGAACAAGTATGGAGATGATTTTACTATCGATTTCAATTTGTGGTACTCCTTCCGTGATATAAGCATTTGCGAGGAACGATGGAGATTGATGAATGAGAAATTTCATATAAAAGAAGAAGAAGACAGTTGGTTGTTAAAGATGTACAGATTGCATAGACATTGGGTTAATACTTATCTAAAGGATATTTTTAGTGCTGGAATGACAACTAGTCAAAGGTCTAAGAGTATTAACTCTTTCTTCGATGATTTTGTGAATGCAAACACAAAACAAGTTGAGTTTGTCCACCAATACGATAAAGTTGTCGCTGCCTGTCGTAGAGCTGAATCTCAAGAAGACTTTCAGTGTTTGAATTGTGTGACCAATTATTCAATAAATCCATACGAGATACAAGTTTCAAAGTTTTATACTAGAAATTTTTTTCAGTTGTTTCAAAAAGAATGAGCAGTTGTAATGACACTCTTTTCAGAAGAGTTAAAACATGACGGTTCAGGGTAAATTATTTGATCGGTGAATTTTCAGAATCAAAAGACATTTGGGACAAGGTCAGTTATGAGAATTCTGGTGAACTTCATGTATCATGTAGTTGTCCCTTATTCGAAACAGAGGCTATCCTTCGTAGACATATTCTGTACATTTTATGGCGCTATCATGTGACACATATACCAGAATCATATATACTACAGAGATGGAGGTTGGATGCTCGTTACGAGAATGTTGCAATTGAACATGAAATTAAACCTTTTCCAATCAAAGCAGATAAGAAACTGCTATATTGTGGACACTGTGAATCAAGTTTAATGCAATTCTAGAAATGGTGTCTGAATCGGATATCTATCTTTCAAAGTTGGATGCTATATTGGAATGATTTGCTGCAGAAACTAGTAATGACTTCAAATCGAGGACATTAAATGATCAATCAACATAGTCTGAAACTAATGTTGGTTCTAGTGGATCAGTTGTGGTATTGAGAGACGGTGAAGAAATTAATATACGCATCCGATTGGTCATGTAGCTACTAAGGGGAGCCAAAAGGTGCATTCAGGCTAAAGTCTGATTTTGAAGATTTTTATCACAGAAGGAAGTGAAATAACGTAAGTATGAAAACCATCAATAGCTGGGTCATTACAAGACTGGTTGCCATTATTGATGTGAAAATTTTCTATTTAAATCTTTTGTATTTTAAGTTTGATGTTTCAAACATTTACGCTATTTTTTTTATTTGCAGAGGAAGTAGTTTCAAGTTGTTGCTACCTGGGACCTCATAAAGCCTTTCTATCTACATCTTCTTGCTTCGTTTGTGACCAAGGTCACAGTGTTAATATGAAAGGGATATTAATGGACTGCGACCTGAGTCGCAGTTCTATTAATGATGTATTTTCACATTGTTCGCATCTCTTGTTCCATATGATTTATTACATTAAGACTTCTACTAATGTTACCAATGTAATATGTTGTACTTTTTAGTAATTTAATTGAATATAGTGAAATTGTAATTTTTTTTATATAACTGCGACCATGATGGCGTATTTTGAAATTTTACTTAGATTAATTGAACTGTAACTATGGTCACAATTTGCATGTTATTTGAATTTAATGGTAGCCTGATTATTCATGTTGACTGCAACTTTAGTCATTGTCATCAATATTCCATCCACAAAGTGGTTTCAAACAACTGCGACCTGAGTCACAATTCAAATGTTATAAATCATTTTCTGGGTTGTTTGTTGCTCTTGCTTTTTATGAATTATTATATTAAAATTTTTTATTATGTTACCAAATTAATATGTCGTGTTTTGTTAATAATTTAATTGTATAATGTGAAAATTAGACTTTATAAAAATCATTGCGACCATGGTCGCATATATGATTATACTTATTAGTTAGTTTTTTAGATCTGCAACTCTGGTCACTTTTTTGTATAATTTGGATATAATGAGAAATAACTGTCATGTTTGTGACTGCGACCTTAGCTGCAGTCTTTATCAATTCCTGTAGATTATCACATTTTTGAGGATTGGTATCACCATCATAATTATCTTCATCATAATCATCTTCATTTAAATCTAAGAAGATAGGGCATTAAAATTATAATTAGAAAAAATATATATTTATATAATAACATTACAAAAAAGGCATTAAAATGCCAACAAAGTTAAAAAAATGATTTTCGATGATGAATGCAAAGGAAAATTCTAGTCGTCCTCGTCATCATCATCATAATCATCTTCTATATTATGACAGTTTTCATCTTCAGTCTCGCTTTCCTCCTCTTCTTCCTTCGCATTATCATGACTCTCCTCTTCGCTTTCTTCCTCTTCATAGTGGTACTTCGGATCATTCATGAACTCCCACAAAGGGTCATCCGTATCGAGCCCATCCTCCGACCCATATCGAGGAATATATTAGAAGAATATTCCCAATCATCATTAGAAGAATTGCTTCTTTCAGGAGAAGATCATGGGAAGATATTTTTTAGTTTTATAAATGTAAGCTAGACTGTTGTTTTTCTTTTAAGGTGATCCTTAATATATAATATACCCAAGAATTCCAAAAGGTTCCTGCTCTCAAATTACATGAACATGACCGAAATTGATTAAATAGTTTCTCGAAAAGTGTTTGATTTTTAGGTGACAGTTTAGTTTTTGAAAAATGACTAAAATAACAATAAGTTATTTAATGCAATCATTTATGGCTTGAAGATTGCAGGACTAATATTCTTTTGGTTTATTACGGTCAATTACGCCATGATTAGGAGATTTACTTTTTTTTACATTATATATTTCTTAAAATATTTTTCAAAATTACATTATCTATATTAAAATTTTGCATGTCCTTATTGATCACTGCGACCATGATCGCAGTATCATGGTATAAAGCTTTCTAATCAGTACGTCCTGGGTCGCATTGAGAAACTTCATCTTGGTTTATCAAGGATAGCGATGAAGGTCGCAATTAGAATACAATATGCAATATTATGATATTTTCTGAACTGTGTCACACTCCCAAGTCATTTTTATAAAATGGTATCAATTTCATAGTGCTCACTGAAATAATTTTAGTTAAAATTATCCAGCGCATTAGTGGGTGAATCGTAATTTTAGATTGTGACCATGGTCGTTATGCTAGAAATAGAGCAACTTATAATAACTTATTTGTACAGAAACCTGTATCGCAATATAAATAAACGATACAACCGGTTTTGCTATAAATATGACTTTGGTCGAAATTTATTTTTCGAGACAGTAGGTTTATTTATAAAATGTGAATTTGGCCGCAGTTTCGGTTTCATTTTTCAGAATGGAAAACAACCAAAATAGTCACAGTCAATAAGACTTTAATAAAAATGTAGATAAAATACATTAAATTGTCCAACAGAACTGCTTTATAAATATGATATTCAAGAAAATTCAAAATTCTTTATTCCGTATATGTTAAATAAAATAAATGAATGAATGTTAAACAAAATTGTATTCATAAACATTTAGCCTTACAAAAAAAAAATATTAATGAATGTAAATCTTCAAATGTCAATCTTCAAAAATCATTCTTCTAATTTCATCTGTTTCTTCATTCCAACTTTTTTCTTTGTCTATGAGTAATATGTATGCAAATTCGCCTCTCAGCTTCTTTACAGCGATATCCGTTACATCATCAGCTGTTGACGGATCTCCAAATGCTATACTTTCAATGTATTTGCATGCATATAAAATGCAATCAATACTGAAAATATACAGAAAAAATAATATATGAGATTAAATTTTTTCTATAAATTAGTTAGAAATAATTTTATATAAACCTCATAAATAATATATACCTCTTAGCCTGTTGGGACATTTTGCATACTTTATATAGGCTTTCTTCAACCTTTTATTAAAATCTTGTTCAAAAATCTGTAATAATCTATCTTTCTGCAATTTCAAGAGGAATAAAAAACATTCAATTTTAGTGCCATTTAATTCAGAGAATAAGTAATTGCAAGATGAAGTCTAACTAACCATTGTTCTAGTATCTATTTGGTACAGTTTTAATATATTGCTTGATATCCACTAAAACCAAAGAATTACAAAAAAAATCAATAATGTATATGACAATCCAAAAACAACAGGGTCCAGTGGAATTCTGCTTCATCGACATTTTGTTTATGATTGATCGGGAAGAACATGAATTGTGTATCACTAGTCCAGTTTTTTAGTGACTTCTTGATAAAATATTCTTTCAGATCTGCTCTTTTAGATACAACACCGTGCTGTAAAAACTAGATAATTAAATATAGAAAGATTAATAATATATTGCATTTTAATATCTGAACTTATTAGAAAATAAAAACTGCAACCAAGGTCGAATTCAGCTTTCTCATCAACAATAATTTGATTGCGACCTGTGTCACAGTCAACTTATTCTAGCTGAAGATCAAGGTCGCAGCCAACTTATTAAAGAAGAATAAGTTCACTGTGACTATGGCCGTTGTCAACTTCTTCTGGCTGAATAATATTAATTGCAACCAAGGTCGCACTCATTTGATACTTCTTTATAAGTTCACTATAACATGCTTCGCAATCAATTTATTCGGCCTTAAGAATAATAACTGCGATCAAAGTCGCAGTCCCATGAAAGTAATCATTAAAAGCATAAAGTTTTACAGTATATAATATCACGTATTGAAATTAAATATAAGTGAGAGAAGTATGTTTACCTAAGCTTCACTGCGAAAGAATATACTTTTTAATCCACCTCTTTTCTCTAGATGCTTCATGTAGAAGTGAATAATATTAGCATCTAAATTTTACTGAACATTAGATCGTCTATGTCATTTTTGGCAATTATTATTCCATTATCAAGAACCTGATATGCAATAGCATTTCAAAAAAAATTATTAAAGTTAATTCTTGAATTGTCATAATAATAATAAGTGATATGGGATGTAAATTGAAATAAAAAATAAATAACTTACTCAGAGGTGGATTTGTCCAAAAAAAAATTAATATGGGCTTGTTTTTGTGGATGCCGATTTCTGTATATAATATATTCATTCAAATCCCTGGTTTTCGACTGAGTGTCGCCCTTCTCTGCCGTGTCGAAATCAGGAGCAGAAATCTGTGCCGTAGCCTGTGTAACTCTTCAATTGTTTTCTTATTTTGTTTTGGATATACAAAATCGGAGCCATCATGATCTCTTTCAGTACGCTTGCATTCTTTGACTCCCCTTTCTATTGATCCTTTAGAGACAACTATAGTTTTTTTCTTTTAATGCTTTCTCTAAAATGGGAGTATGTTCTTGAATTTTCCCCTCAGAAGCTTTGTCTTTTTGGATATCAAGTATTTGTTGAGTTAAATTTAAAGTTGGAAAATCTGCACCTGCAATACTTAGTTCAACTTTTCAGTGCTTGATATCCTCCTCCTCCTTCCTTTTTTTCCTCTTCCTTCTGCTTCTTTATCTCCTCCATCATCCTCTTTTGCTTCTCCTCCTCCTTTTCCTCTTCTCATCAACTTCTTTCCTTCTCTTCTTCTCTTTCTCCTCTTCCTCCTTTCTCTTCTTCTCCTTCTCATCCTGCTTCTTTCTCCTTTTCTCCTCTTCTTAGATTTTTCTCTTCTTCTTCTTCTCCTACTCCTTCATCCATTTTTCTCTTTTTCCATTTTCCTCTTCTTTTCCTTCTCCTCCTGCTTTATTCTCTTTTTCTCCTCCTTTCCTTTCCGCTCTTCTCCTTCTCTTGCTCCTTGATTAATCTATAATTTTGCATGATTTGTATCACATTCGCATACTTATTTGATATAAAATTCTGCTAATAAAGCTTTACTTGCTTGATCCTAGGTCCATAGTGTGCAAATAAAGAAGAAGACCCTAAATCACCATTTAATGGGTGATTAAAGGTCTACCAAGTAGCCATTGACCTTAGAGAGGAGATTTTGTCGGCCCAGGGCATCAAATTCAGAAACCAGAAGATCCATCTGACAGGGGCAGACAAGACGACACGTTGCCCGAAGCCAGGCACGCGCCGCCCTGGCAAGGTACCGGAAACGCGGCCCGGGCGCGGGCGCGCCCGGTCTTTTGTCCCCCTGGCCCTCTTTCCCTTGGTGCCTATAAAACCCCCCCAGGGGTCTGAAGAGAAGCAGATCCAGAGTTTAGAGCATTGTTGTTATCTTGTTTTTAGGATTGTAGTTGTTGTTGTTTCTTGCCTCTTTTAGTTTTAGTTTTAGCCATTAGAGTGAAAGAAAGAGAGACTGTAAGAGTTGTGTTTGAAGGGTGACAAGCTAATACAAGTAATTACTTCTCTTTCTTCTTTCCATTTACTTATGTTTTTCATTTGTTTTTACTTTCTTGTTTTAGTGTAACTCCCTTTCTCTTGACTTCTTTTCATTTGTTATTTCCTTTACTACCATGTCTAACTAACTCTTCCATTGCATGGCTAACTAACTACTAACCCACTAATCTCTAACAACTTGATTGATAAACTCAAATGAGTCAATAGTGTCAAATAAGCCTGGTGCAAACAAGAGTTATGATATCTTAAGACGAGAGTTCTAACTCTACTTGCTTACAAGTATTAGCTCTCTTATATTTCACGCTTAATGGTTTTTGATGATTTATAGAGTTTAAACTTTTCTTGTTTTTATAAGTTAGAGATTTTCCTTTTAACTTTATTAATACCATTAGTGCACTTGTGTCTTCCCGTATTCTCACCTTCAATTGGATCTTTATAAGGGAATGCCCAAGTTTTTGTCGTGTAAAGCTAAAGTTAAAGGAAGAAATTTCACTCGATTTCCATGTGAATAGTTCCTTTGCATAAGGGTTATGCTTGCTTATGATCCATCGTGAGGCCACATCTTCAAGAAGTTAGAGATTAGTGGGAGCACTTAGTAGAAAGTTAGCCATGTGTTTTTACTATCTAGAAAAATCAGTTTTACATACCACCAAATCATTCTAAAACAATCTTTGAAACCAACCTGTTTTCATTTTCAAATTCATTATTTGAAACAATGAACTTTCTCTTTTTTTGAACAACGAAGCCGCATCAAGCTTTCATCGCTCTCCCTCCTTGTGGATACGACCCGTAGAGCCACCTTGCTACTATGGAAGAATCGCAAAAGCAGTAACATCGACCCACATTCCTTTACCTATTTTTGTGCTTGCTTTTTGCCGATCAAATTTTGGCGCAGTTACCGGGGAGGGAACGGCTTTATTGTTCAATACTAAAGATTTTTCTCTGTTCTTGTGTGTAGGAGAAGTACCAAGGAGCTCACTATCATGGAAGTGAAAGTGGTGGCCAAAGAAGTTTCACGAAGATTCATTTGCCCTCGGAAAATTCGTGTAAAAATGAGTTTCTCTGATTGAAGTACTAACAAACTCTTCTGCAGGGTTGCCGAAAGCCGCTCAAATTGCTTTCTCAAATTTTTTTGTTCTGTTGAATGCTTCACCTTATACATGTGTAATAAACTCAACAGAAATCCATTTGTTGCTTAATTGAAATTTGGATTAGACTCTTACATTTAGGGCACGTGTCTATTTCAATTCATTTCAATTTCTGTTGAAGAGTGCTGGAGAAAAGGTACATGTGCATTCATATAGAATAGGACCAAACATTTTGGAGCGATTTATCGCTTTGAGTGTTACCTTGTTGTGAATAAACTGTACACTTGCACAATTGACATTAAGGACAAAATCCCAAATAAATAAGATAAGATGGGGATTTCATCACCCTTCCTTAGCCCAAAAACCATCTCCAAGTGCACTCACATAACCCAAAGCTTAACTAAAAATTGATAGACGTTGGCCCTAGGGATAGCTCGGACTCACTAAGAGATTAACCGAGGGTGGAAATTGCAAGAACTATACTCCTTCAAAATCGGTGTCTAAGAAAAGTGGATTGAGAGGCAAAACCTCGAAAACTCCGTAGTTTGGCATAATTAAGGCCCGTGGCTCACGCCCGGATACCTTCCACCGAGTTTTACCCTTTCTTCGCCGATTAGCTTGTAGTCGAGTTCCTGCAACAATCTCCCCCGGAGAATCGACCAGTTAGGAGTCGTCTAGGTCCAGGTACCTTAGACTAAGGCTTTGTGGTTGTTTTTTTTCTTTTGTTTGTTTTTATTCTTTTTGATTGTTTGTTGTTTTTACATTATTTGTGGTGTGCTGCATGCAAGAGTGGATTAGAGATCCTGTAGCTTCCAGATTAACCAGAAACACTTCTCTAACCTTGCATCTAGAACGGTGATTGCGTCACTTCAGGACAGGTTTTACCCGATCAGAACCTCATTGCCATCTTGTATAAAACTGCCTGAGGCAAATGGAAATAATTTTGAATTAAAGCCTCAATTCATCAACACTCTCCCAAAGTTTCATGGTTTAGAATCAGAGGACGCATACTTCTTTGTTAGGGAATTTGAAGAAGTGTGCCTTATGATACTGAAAAACACCTAGAGGGGGGGCGAATAGGTGTAAGTGCTAATCTAGAATACAAATGCAAACTAAGTGCGCTAAATGCGGAAGCTAATGCAAATTATGCACAAACTAATACAATACAACAAGTGTAGCCGAATTCCCCTTGCGAGGCTCTGGACTAACTCCCCTTGATTCCCCTTGAAATGGGTTGAGGTGCTATGTGAAGCTCTTGTTGGATGAGTATAAGTTAGGCACACACACAAGCAATCCAAGCAATGTGAAATACACACAATCAAGCCAAGCATATAAGAATGAATTGCAATATAAAAGATGCAAGGCAACACAAGCAATGTATAAGATATGAATGAATCAATGCTCAACACAAGCAAGTATGATATGATGATGAGTATGATGCTTTGCACAATTATAAGAGAGAGAGTTAGAGAGACAATGGATCAAAACGCAAACACCAAGATTTGTTTCGAGGTTCGAGCACCTTGCTCTACATCCCCGCCTACACCACCGTGTAGGATTTTCACTATCTCAACTCCCACCGAGGGAACCTCCACCGAGGAGGATTTCTTACAACTCTAGGAGTACCAAACTCCTCTCTCAAACAACCACCTCACAACCGAGGGGTAGGGCCCCTAGCCAATACAACAACCAATACCTCTACCGAAGAGGCTCACAACCAATCTCAATCACCTCACACTTGAGGGATACAAACCAATCACCCGATCACCTCTACCTAAGAGGGATACAACAAGAATAAGGGTGTACAACTTAGAGGTTACAAACAACAACCTCAAAACTCTCTCTTTCTTTTTCTCTTTTCTTTTCCATAAAACAAGATCCTAATAGATTAGGATAGTATGATAGCTCAAGTGTGGAAACAAAGTGTTTTTGGAAACCAGCAACAAAGAAAAACTACTTGGGAAATCACTTGTAAATAATAGAAAATGAAAAACAAAACAATCTCCCAAAACCCTAGCTTTCTTTGATTTTCCAAAAACCCAAAAACAAATAAGATGAAATCTTTTTGGCTCAAAAACTCTTTTAAAAACTCTTTTAAACACTAGAGAAAGTCTGGAATTTTTAGCTCTAAAAATCTTAGCCAAAATAATGGAGAAATGGGGTATATATAGCCCCTAGGAAAAACTAGCCATTAGGCTGATGTGGCAGCCTGACAGGCCACCGGTCGACCGGTCCGGTCGACCGCCAACGGTCAGAATTATGACCGTTGGGCAACAGCGGTCGACCGGCCCGGTCGACCCAGAAAACCCGAGAGCAGAGCTCTCAACTCGGTCGACCGTCCCGGTCGACCGTGTCTGTGCCTAACAGACGTGCACGTCTGTGCACGTCGGTCGACCCGAACGGTCGACCGGCCCTTGGTGCGGTCGACCGTCAGGGTCGACCGACCAGCCTGTCAGCACAAAAACAAGGTCAGAAAATTTGGAAAAATATTTTCTAAAAAATCTTTTATCTCTTTTAAAAATACCATAAAAATTGTTTTATCATTTTATATTGAAACTCAAACAAGTGATAAAAATTTCAAGACAATATATCAACATATCAATTCATTTTTGTGTCTTGCCAATTTTATCAAAAACAAAACTTGTATTTTTATCAAACTTGATTTTTTTTTTCAATAGGAAATCTGATTTTCCTAAAAACTTATAGAAATACAAAAACATGATATTTGAACATTATTAAGCATGATGCATATGGACATAGGTCTAATACACATTCAACAAATATATCATAGTTTTTGTCTTTAATTACAAAAATATGTTTTATACCAAAACATAAAACTACATGAATAGGTATGTCAAACTAAGCTTGTATAAGTCATATAAGCATGTATGTATATAGAGCACATCTAATATACATATAAAACATGTAAACTTGTTTTGATCAAACTATTCATGAAAACTCATATCGGTTAACTAAAAACCGAAAAACCAATATCCAAACATGTGTGTGTTTTGTGCACTTGAGCATATCAACTATACTAAGCTTTACAAATGGATCTAAAACTCTATCTAAACTAGGATACCTAAGTCTTCTTGTCGATCTTCCATCTTCAAGTAGACTCGATCCCAAACGCGTGATCCTCCAAGTGCAAAGGTATGATCTTTAAGCTTTGGCACCGGAATCAACATGGAAAGCTTCTAAACTCCTTGTTGAAGCTAATCACCAACTAATATCCTGTTAATGATCTGAAACTTAGAAACACAAGAATATTAGTAAACATAACTACATGAGTTGATCATCATCAAAACTAGAGTGGAAGGCCATTGGGCCAACAGATACGTATTCCCCAGCTAGGAGACGATGCCGTTAGGTTACGTTTCATCCCCTTTTCTCTAAAGGACCTAGCTAAAAAAATGTTGTATAGTTTGGCAGTAGATTCAGTTACAACGTGGGATGATTTCGTCAAGGCCTTCTTGAAGAAATTTTACCCAATTCACAAAACAGCCCTCATTAGAAAGAATACCATGCAGTTCAGGCAACAGCTGAGCGAACCATTTTAGAGATACTTTGAGCGATTCAAAGACCTCCTAGCTCAGTGCCCTCATCACGGTGTGGAGAAATGGCGTCAGTGCGAGATTCTCTACGATGGTTTAGATTATCAAACAAAAACTCTGTTAGAAACCATGTATCAGGGAGGGTTCTTGTAAAAGGATGAGAATTAGGATTGGGATTTATTTGAGGATTTAGCTGAGAAAACCCTGAAATGGGAGCCAACCTCAAAAAATCAAGGAATTCACAATCTATAGCTTCAAGAGGAGGGCTCCTATCTCTAGAATTATCCATAGCTGCAGAAGCTAAGATTGCTACCCTAATGAGGAGAATAGAGGCTCTAGAAACAAAAGAGCAAGCCAATGCCAATCAAATCAACCCACCACCAATTCACAATCTGGGTTGTTCATACTGTCGGCACCAAACCATGTCTTTGAAGAGTGCCTTATTTTTCATACCCAGCAAGTGCCACCAGAACACCTGAACGCGGCCTACTCACGCACGCCGCATAATCCCTACTCGTAAACATACAATCCCGGTTAGAGGAATCACCCAAATTTTTCTTGGGCCCAAAACAATCCTCCCAGGCCTAATTTCTTCAACAATTTTTACCATCCCAGTCCTCCACCAAAATTTTCCAGTCAAGTTCCATCTTCCTCCTCCCAAACTTCACCAATGGAAAAGAAATTCAGCAAATTGGAGGAAAGCATGGAAGCTTTTATGAAGTCCCAAGCCGCTTTCATGCAAAATTAGGGACAAACCCTGAACAACCATTCACAGGCCATATCGAGATTGGAAATGCAGATGAGCCAATTAGCTAGCTCTCTAAGTGAAAGACCAAAGGGTACTTTACCTAGTGAGCCACTAGTTAATCCTAAAAACTCCAATCAAGCGTATGAAATTCAGGATCCTTCGATCAACCAGTGCAATGTTGTTCACACACTTCGATCTGGAAAGAAGGTGGACAACCAGGTCTACCAACAAAGAAATCCTGTCCACATTGATCCTACTCCAGCCTCCACCTCTGCTAGTTCCTCCCAATCTGCTCCACAAACATCTGACGAGGACAAAGCTACTGAACAAGTTCATAAGCCTGTAGAACCCTTTTCCAATAGGCTTAGGAACAACAATAAGAACATGCAGATGTTTGAGATGTTCAACCAGGTCAAACTGAATTGCCTCTTCTTGACGCTATCCAGCAAGTCCCAGCTTATGCCAAATTTCTTAAGGACGTGTGTACAAAGAAGAGAAAGAGAAATGTGCCCAAGAAAGAGTTCTTGGCAACCAATATAAGAAAAATTCTGTCTGGTCCCATTCCGGTGAAATACAAGGATCCTGGATGTCCTACAATTTCCTGCACTATAGGACAAACAGAAATTAGCAGAGCACTACTTGACCTGGAAGCAAGTATCAACTTGTTACCTCTCTCAGTATACCAGCAACTTGGGTTGGGCGAGCTGAGTCCAACTCGAGTCACCATTCAGTTAGCTGACGATCTGTGAAAATCCCGAAAAGGGAAATCACAGATGTCCTTATTCGGGTTGGGGATTTCATCTACCCCTTGACTTCATTGTGCTTGAGACCCAACCTGTTTCAAATCCGCGGTCGCAAACTCCGGTCATCTTAGGATGCCCATTCCTTACTAAAGCCAATGCCATAATTAACTGTAGGAACGGGTCCAAGCGATTGACCTTTGGAGACATTACGAAGGAAGTCACTGTCTTCAATCTTGGAAGACAACCTAGGGATATCAATGATCAGACTTTTAAGGTCAATTCTATTGAAAATCTGTCCAGTGAGCATGAGGAAAGCATGGAAATAGAAATAGAGGTAGAGTTTGATCTAGAGTCTGAGGATTTTAATCTAGACCAGATCGTAGATTCGATAGTGGACTGGGCGTCAAGCCCAAGTGTACCTCATCACAGGATTGAAAGTCTGAATATTACCTACAATGAAGCAACACCTTCCTTAAAGCTAAAAGCCTTACCTGAACACCTCAAGTACGCCTACCTGGGCAGAAGAGAAACCCTGCCACTTATCATAGCATCCCACCTGACTAAGCAACAAAAGGATAACTTAATGTCTATTCTGGAGAGACATAGGGAAGCCATTGTATGAACGAAGAAGAATATCAATGGGATAAGTCCAGCCATAGTTTAACATAGAATCCATTTAACCGATGAAGCGATTACCAAGAGGGACCCACAACGCGGGCTTAACCCACTTATGCAAGAGGCAGTAAGAGCGGAAATTTTGAAACATTAGATAAGATCATTTATCCCATTTCTGATAGCTAGTGGGTTAGCCTTGTTCATGCGGTCCCGAAGAAAGCTGGCTTTACGGTAGTTGAAAATGAGCAAAAAGAGTTGGTACAAACAAGACTACCTACCAAGGTTCGTGTTTATATCGACTATAGAAAGTTGAATGCAGCCACCCATAAAGACCATTTCCCGCTACCCTTCATCGACCAAATGCTTGAACGTTTAGCTGGACATGAGTACTATTGCTTCTTAGATTGGTACTTGGGATACAATCAAATCCCCATTGCTGCAGAAGACCAGGAAAAGATCACGTTCACCTGCCCATTCGAACCTTCGCTTATCGACGCATGCCCTTTGGATTGTGCAATGCTCCTGCAATGTTCCAACGGTGCATGCTCAGTTTGTTCTCCGATATGGTAGAATGTTTTCTTGAGATTTTCATGGATGACTTCTCCATCTACGGAGATTCATTTGAACAATGTCTTCATCATCTTTAGTTGTTCTGCAAAGACGCAAAGAAAAGAACCTAACTCTGAACTGGGAAAAATGTCACTTCATGGTGAGACAGGGGATTGTCATAGGCCATGAGATTTCTAGGAGAGGCATTGAAGTAGACAAGGCAAAAGTAGAAGTGATTGCTAAGCTTCCACCACCCAAAAGCATCAAGGATATTAGATCCTTTCTAGGGCATGCTGGGTTCTACCGACGGTTCATTAAGGATTTTAGCAAGATTCCTAGGCCCTCAACCAACTTGCTCGTAAAGGACGTGCCCTTTGAGTTTAACGATGAATGTTTCAAGTCATGGGTGAAGCTTAAGTAAGAACTTATTTCTGCGCCTTTTATTTTTGCTCCTAATTGGGCACAACCGTTTGAAATCATGTCTGATGCCTCTGATTTTGCTATTGGTGATGTTCTAGGACAACACATCGACAATAGGCAGCATGTGACTTACTACTCGAGTAGGACCTTGAATGACGCCCAACAGAATTATACAACGACTGAGAAGGAATTCTTGGTCGTTGTCTTTGCGTTAGAGAAATTCTGGCCCTACTTGATAGGCTCGAAGACGGTGATTTTTACGGATCACTTGACACTAAAATACCTCATGACCAAGAAGGAAGAAAAAGCCCGACTGATTCGGTGGATCCTTTTGCTTTAAGAATTTGACCTGAAAATTCAGGATAAACGAGGCATAGAAAATGTGGTCGTTGATCATCTATCACAAATTCAAACGCACCTATCATACAAGCTCTGATCAACGAGGATTTCCTAGACGAACGCATCCTGGCCATTTTAAGGGAATCCTGGTATGCGGACATAGTCAATTACCTGGCCACTGGACAAATACCCGCTGACTGGACAAAGCAAGACCAGTGTCATTTCTTTGCCCAAGTACGGTACTTCTTCTGGGAAGAGCCGTATCTTTTTAAGTATTGTCCCGACCAGATTATTCGACGATGCATACCAGCGGAAGAACAGAGGAGTGTGCTAAGCTTTTGCCATGAACTTGCATGCGGAGGACACTTCGGTCCCCACAAGACTGCAGAGAAAGTTTTACAGAGTGGGTTTTACTGGCCCACTTTGTTCAAAGACTCATTCCACTTTTGCAAGACATGTGCAAATTATTAGAAGATTGGAAAAATTTCAAGAAGAGACATGATGCCCCTGAACTGATCCTGGAAGTTGAAATTTTTTATGTTTGGGGTATCGACTTCATGGGACCATTCGCTAATTCCTTCGGCAACCAGTTCATTTTGGTTGCTGTCGATTACGTCTCTAAATGGGTAGAAGCTGTGCAAACAAAAACCAATGACAACAATGTGGTTGTCAAATTTCTCAAAGAAAACATCTTCTCCCGATTTGGCACCCCCAGAGCGATAATTAGTGACAATGGATCACATTTCTGCAATAGAGTTTTTGAAGCTCTGATGCGAAAATATTCCATCAATCACAAGTTATCTACTCCGTATCATCCCCAGACAAATGGGCAGGTCGAAATCATCAATCGACAGATCAAGCTTATTTTGGAAATGACTGTCGGACAAAAGTGAAAGGATTGGTCGGTCAAACTCAATAATGCATTGTGGGCTTACCGCACTGCTTTTAAGACAGTCCTGGAGATGTCTCCTTACAGAATCATATTCGAAAAAGCTTGTCACTGCTAGTAGAGTTAAAACACTGTGCCCTATGGGTCATTAAGTAACTCAATTTTGATCTGAGTAAGGCTGGTGAGTTAAGGAGACTGTAGATCTCAGAATTAGAGGAGATACGGAATGAAGCCTATGAGAATGCTTGGATCACTAAAAGCAGGACTAAAATTTTTCATGATCAGGTCATACCCCAGAAAAACTTTGCCCCGGGTGACAAGGTTACTTCATATTTTCGCGGGAAAGCTGAAGACTCGTTGGTCTGGACCGTTCATTGTGTGCACCGTTTTCCCACACGGTTCTTTGATTATTGTCAATCCTACGAACAACACGGAATTCAAAGTGAATGGGCAAAGACTGAAGCCCTTTTTGACCACTGAGCCTGCATCACAGGCTGATAGTGTGCTGACTCTTTTTGCCCTGTCATATACCTAACCACAGCCATCCCCACCGCAACTAAAAAAAAAATTACTTATTGTTTATATGCTTACCCCTTCTATATTTTTTTGACATTTCTTTCGCCTATTCGCACTTGGCCGGCCCGAGTCGACGAAGGCGGTAACATCATTTCTTCATCCTATTTATTGCATTTGCATTTACATGTCATTCATTGAGGACAGTGCATTAGATAGGTATTGGGGGGGTGCTAACACTTTCACTTTTTCTTTTTCTTTTTCTTTTTACTTTGAAAAAAAATAAAAAAATAAAAATAAAAAAATAAAAAATAAAAAAATATGAATAAAAATAAAAATCTCAAGAATGAAAACAGAATTTTCATGCTCTTTATAAAAATACCAATAGGTTGTAAGAATTAAGGGAACCTTATTAAGGAATCATTATTTTAGCCTAAATAAAAATGAAATATTGGTTTGCCTAAGAGTTGGGAGGGATAAGGAAAATAACTTATACCTTTTATTTAGTATTAGTAGAATATGCATAAACCACACACACATGCTTAGGATTTAGAGACACAACTTTGAAAAAAAATGCTGGATAATTGTGCCTCAAGAAGCATGATTACTCACGGCAAAATAATAATAATAATAATAAATATATATAACATGTAAGTAAATCTTGATTTCGTGGCCTACTCTACTTGCATATTTGACCTGAGGGGTATTTTTTCACCTGGTGCCCTATGACCATTTGGTTTGGGAGTCATCGGTTTGATATGTGTTATATGAATGAAGTAGAAAGCCTAATGAAACTAAGAATAATAGATACATATTAATAAAATTAAATGATATTCAAAGTTGAGTTGAAAAATCTCAAGCACATCACACTTACACATTATGCAAATCTATCTAAAGCAAAATAACAGAATAAGTTAGAAGTACAAGATCCTTTCTAAATTTAAAGAAAAACCATAATTTCTTCTTTTATAAAGGCTAAAGTATAGGAGGACTTATAAGGGTTGAACCTAATTCTTACATCATTTGGTGATTTTTACTTAGATAATTGAAAGTTTTTTTTTCTTGAAAGAGATTTGCTAACAACTAAATTTTTTTTCATTTATTGGATTTTGTGGGTGCAATTCGCTGAAAACCCTCAGGAGACAACACTCCTCCTCTAGGGGAAACCTAAAGGTTTAAAGGCTTGTTGCACATGCTCAGTGCAATCGCGTCACCTGCGAAAGTGGTGTAATAATTTTTTTATTTTTGTTTTGCTCGGGACGAGCAAAAAGATAAGTGTGGGGGCGTGATTAGTCTATAATTTTGCATGATTTGTATCACATTCGCACGCTTATTTGATATAAAATTCTGCTAATAAAGCTTTGCGTGCTTGATCGTAGGTCCATGGTGTGCAAATAAAGAAGAAGAAATCACCATTTAATGGGTGATTAAAGGCCTACCAAGTAGCCATTTACCTTAGAGAGGAGATTTTGTCAGCCCAGGGTATCAAATCCAGAAATCAGAAGATCCACCAGGCAGGGGACAGACAAGACGACACGCTGCCCGAAGCCAGGCGCGCGCTGCCCTGGCAGGGTAGCGGAAATGCGGCCCCAGCCGTGTTTCAATGGTCGTACGGGCGCGGGTGCACCCTGGCGTTAGGCCAGGGTTGCCCCCTGGCCCCCTTTCCCTAGGTGCCTATAAAAACCCCCCTGGGATTTGAAGAGAAGCAGATCCAGAGTTTAGTGCATTGTTGTTATCTTATTTTTAGGATTGTAGTTGTTGCTATTTCTTTCTTCTTCTAGTTTTAGTTTTAGCCATTAGAGTGAAAGAGAGAGAGAGTGTAAGAGTTGTATTTGAAGGGTGACAAGCTAATACAAGTAATTACTTCTCTTTTTCTTTCCATTTACTTGTGTTTTCCATTTGTTTTTACTTTCTTGTTTTAGTGTAACTCACTTTCTCTTTACTTCTTTTCTTTTATTGTTTCCTTTACTACCATGTCTAACTAACTCTTCCATTGCATGGCTAACTAACTACAACCCACTAATCTCTAACAACTTGATTAATAAATTCAAATGAGTTAATAGTGTCAAATAAGCCTTGTGCAAACAAGAGCTATGATATTTTAAGACGAGGGTTCTAACTCTAACTTGCTTACAAGTATTAGCTCTCTTATATTTCACGCTTAACGGGTTTTTGATGATCTATAGAGTTTAAACTTTGATTGTTTTTGTAAGTTAGAGATTTTTCTTTTAACTTTACTGATATAATTAGTGCACTTGTGTCTTCCCGTATTCTTACCTTCAATTGGATCTTGATAAGGGAATGTTCAAGTTTTTGTCGTGTAAAGCTAAAGTTAAAGGAAGAACTTTCACTCGATTTTCACGTGAATGTTCCTATGCATAAGGGTTATGCTTGCCTATGATCCATCGTGAGGCCTTATCTTTAAGAAGTTAGAGATTAGTGGGAGCACTTAGTAGAAAGTTAGCCATGCATTTTTACCATCTAGAAAAATCACTTTTACAAACCACAAAATCATTCTAAAACAATCTTTGAAACCAACTTGTTTTCATTTTCAAATTCTTTATTTGAAACAAAGAACTTTCTCTTTTCTTGAACAACGAAGCCACACCAAGCTTTCATCGCTCTCCCTCCTTGTGGATAAGATCCGTGAGCCATCTTTCTACTACGGAAGAATCGCAAAAGTAGTAATATTGACCCACATTCCTTTACCTATTTTTGTGCTTGATTTTTGCCGATCACTCCTCCTCCTTCCTCTTCTCCTCCTCCTTCCCTTCTCAGCAGTGGCTGCTCTAAGCAGCTCCTCTTCTTCCTCCTTCACCTTTATTTTCTCTTGTTATTTTCTTAATTTTTTTCTCTTTTATCTCTTCTCTGCTTCTTTATTTCAGCCTTTTTAACCTTTTCATCCACCAATTTTTCAAATTTTTTCGAGCTCATAAACATGTCTTCAGATACATGTTTTCATTTTTCAAAATTTCTAGTTCATCAGCACGTTCATCCGGCGGCTCTGGCAAATAACCTGCAAAGTTGGTTCTGGTTCCTTCATAGTCTCCTCAACTATTTTGACAAGTTATCCTTTTGTTTTCGCCTGGATATTAGCCTCAATATTTATATCTTCTTTCTCTCCTTCTTCTTCAACATCAAGGCCGATCATAATTTTTTCATTATTCGAAATGTTGGCCATTCGATTTAAAATCTAAAAATCATGTATAACAAAAATCAAATTAAAGTAACTTGTTAGTACTGCGACCTAAATCGTAACAAAATAGAAAATGTAAAAGTAGTCATTTTCAGCAAAACTGCGACCATGCACATGAAAATACACCTAGAGGGGGGGTGAATAGGTGTTGATTAGTCTCTAATATTGCATAATTTTTATCACATCTGCACATTTATCTTATATAAATTACTGCTAATAATGGTTTGCTTGTGTGATCCTAGGTCCATGGTGTTTAATGAAGAAGAAGACCCTAAATCACATTTAATGGGTGATTAAAGGCCTACAAAGTAGCCATTGAATTTAGGAGGTGATTCTGTCAGACCAGGGGATCAAATTAGAAATTCAGAAAATCCAACTAACAGGGGACCGAAGTGACTGCACGCAGCAGGCGGCGCTGCGCGCGCTGCCCTGGTATAGCCGTGAAAAAGCGGCTCTGGCCGTGTTTTCGCGATCGTACTTTGACGACCGCGCCAGTGCCTTGGGCCAGGGGTTGCCCCCAACCCTTTTTCCCCTGGTGCCTATAAATATCCCCCTTGGGGTTCTACATAGGAGATATCCAGAGTTTTTGGATATTGTTGTTAGTTTATTTCTAGGATTGTAGTTGTTTTTATATTTGTTCCTAGGTTCATGGTGTGCAATGAAGAAGAAGACCCTAAATCACTATTTAATGGGTAATTAAAGGCCTACAAAGTAGCCATTGAATTTAGGAGGTGATTCTGTCAGACCAGGGGATCAAATCAGAAATCCAGAAGATCCAACTGACAGGGGACCGAAGCGACTGCACGCAGTAAGCGGCGCTGTGCGCCGCCCTGGTACAGCCGCGAAAAAGCGGCTCTGGCCGCGTTTTCGCGGCCGTACTGGCACGGCCGCGCCAGTGCCTTGGGCCAGGGGTTGCCCCCTAGCCCTCTTTCCCTGGTGCCTATAAATACCCCCCTTGGGGTTCTACAGAGGAGATATACAGAGCTTTTGGAGTGTTGCTGTTAGTTTGTTTTTAGGATTGTAGTTGTTTTTATGTTTTCTTCTTCTTCTAATTAGTTTAGCCATTATAGTGAAAAAAAGAGAGTGTGTACAAGTTATATTTGAAGGTGACAAGCTTAAACAAGTAATATCTCTTTCTTCTTTCAATTTACTTGGTGTTTTTATATGCTTTTACTTTCTTATTTTAGTGTAATGCTCCTTCTCTTTACTTCTTTTCTCTTGTTGTTTTCTTTTCTTACTCATGTCTAACTAACTCTTTCATTGCATGACTAATTAACTACTGATCCACTAATCTTTAACAATATGATTGATAACCCAAATGCGTTAATAGTGTCAAACAAGCCTTGTCAAACAAGAGCTATGATATCTTAAGACGAGGGTTCTAACTTTAACTTACCTACAAGTATTAGTTCTCTTATATTTCATACTTAACGAGTTTTGGATGATTTATAGATTGTAAACGTTGCTTGTCTTTGTAAGTTAGAGATATTCCTATTAGTCTTTGCCGATACCATTTGTGCACTTGTTTCTTCCATTATTCTCACATTCGATTGGATCTTGATAAGGGAATGTTTAAGTTTTGCCGTGTAAAGTTAAGTTAAAGGAAGGACTTTCATTCGGTCTCTAACGTGAATAGTTCATATGCATAAAGGTTATGCTTTCTTATGACCCATCGTGAGGCTACATCTTCAAAAAGTTAGAGATTAGTGGGAGCACTTAGTAGAAAGTTAGCCATGCGTTTTTACCATTAACAAAATTCACTTTTACAAATCAACAAATCAATCCAAATAATTCTTGGAACAACACTTGTTTTCATTTCAAATTCTTTATTTGAAACAAAGAGCTTTTTCTTTACTTTGAACAACGAAGCCGCATCAAAGCTTCCATCGCTCTCCCTCATTGTGGATATGACCCGTATAGCCACTTTGCTAGTACAGAAGAATAGCAAAAGCAGTAACATTGACCCACATTCCTTACTTATATTTGTTCATGCCTTTTGCCGATAAAATTTTGGCGCCGTTGTTTGGGAGGGAACGACTTTATTATTCAACACTAAAGATTCTACTTTGTTTTTGTGTGTAGGAGAAGTACCAAGGAGCTAACTATAATGGGAAGCAAGAGTGGTGGCCAAAGACATTGCACAAGGAATTTATTTGCCCTCAGAAAATTCGTGTAAAAGCGAATTTCTCCGATTGAAGTATAACAAAAGCTTTTCTGCAGGGTTGCCGAAAATCGCTCAAATTGCTTTCTCCAATTTTTAGTTCATTTGTATGCTTCACCTTTATACTTGTAATAATTCAACAGAAATTCATTTGTTGATAAATTGAAAATCGAATTAGACTCTTGCATTTAGGGCACGTGTCTATTTCAATTCATTTCAATTTCTATTGAAGAGTACTGGAGAAAGGTACGTGTGCATTCATATAGAATAGGACCAAAATTTTGGAGTTATTTATCGCTTTGAGTGTTATCTTGTTGTGAATATACTGTACACTTGTACAACATAAAAGGCAAAACCCAAATAAAAAAGATAAGGTGGGGATTTCATCACCCTTCCTTAACCCAAAAACCATCTCCAAGTGCACTCACAATCCCAAAGCCTTAACTAAAAATTGATAGACGTTGGCCCTAAGGACATCTCGGACTCACTAAGAGATTAACCGAGGGAGAAAATTGTAAGAACTATACTCCTGCAAAATCGGTGTCTAAGGAAAGAGGATTGAGAGGTTTAGCCTCGAAAGCTCCGTGGTTTGGCATAATTAAGGCCCGTGGCTTATACCCAGATACCTCCCACCGAGTTTTGCCCTTTCCTGGCCGATTAGCTTGTAGTCGAGTTCCTGCAACAACCTCCCCCGGAGATCGACCAGTTAGGAGTCGTCTAGGTCTAGGTACCTTAGACTAAGGCTTGGTGGTTGTTTCTTTTTCTTTTTGTTTGTTTTTATTCTTTTTGATTGTTTGTTGTCTATACGTTGTTTGTGGTGTGCTACATGCAAGAGTGGGTGAGAGATCCTATAACTTCCAGATTAATCAGAAACACTTCTCTACCCTTGCATCCAGAACCGATAATGGCTTCGCTACAGAACAGGTTTTACCCGATCAGAATCTCACTGCCATCTTGTATAAAACTTCCTGAGGCGAATGGAAATAACTTTGAGTTAAAGCCCTAATTCATCAACACTCTTCCAAAATTTCATGGTTTAGAATCGGAGGATGCATACTTCTTTATTAGGGAATTTGAAGAAATATACCTCATGATGCGTATTCCCCAGCTAGGAAATGATGTCGTTAGGTTACGTTTCATTCCCTTCTCCCTAAAGAACCTAGCTAAAAAAATGGTTGTACAACTTGGCAGTATATTCAGTTACAACGTGGGATGATTTTGTCAAGGCCTTCTTGAAGAAATTATACCCAATTCACAAGATTGCCCTTATCAGAAAAAATATCATGCAGTTTAGGTAAGAACAAAGCGAACCATTCTATAGATACTTTGAACGATTCAAAGATCTCCTAGCTCAGTGCCCTCATCACGGTGTAGAGAATTGGCGTCAGTGCCAGATCCTCTATGATGGTTTGGATTATCAGACGAAAATCCTATTAGAAACCATGTGCCAGGGGGGTTCTTGAAAATGGATGAAAATCTGGGTTGTGATTTGTTGTAGGATCTAGCTGAGAGAACCCTACAATGGGAGCCAACCTCACAAAAACTAAGGAATTCACAGTCTATAGCTTCGAAAGGAGGGCTCTTATCCTTAGAATCATCCATAGATGCTGAAGCTAAGATTACAACCCTGATGAGGAGAATAGAGGCTGTAGAAACAAAAGAGCCAGCAATGTCAACCAAATCAACCCACCACAAATTCACAATCTAGGTTGTTCATACTGTCAGGCACCGAACCATGTTTTTGAAGAGTATACTATTTTCCAGACTCAGCAAGTACCACTAGAACACATGAATACGGCCTACTCATGGCCGCAACACAATCCGTACTCGTAGACGTACAATACCGGTTGGAGAAATCACCCAAATTTCTGTTGGGCCCAAAACAATCCTCCCAGGCCAAAATTTCCCAAAAATTTTCACCATCCCACTCATCAAACAAATTTCCCCATTCAAGCTCCATCTTCCTCCTTCCAAAGTTCACCAATGGAAAAGAAATTCAATAAATTGGAGAAGAGCATGGAGGCTTTTATGATGTCCCAAACTGCCTTAATGCAAAATTAGGGACAAATATTGAGCAACCATTCACAGGCCATATCTAGATTGGAAATACAGATGAGTCAATTAGCTAGCTCTCTAAGTGAATGACCAAATGGCATTTTACCTAGTCAGCCGCTAATCAACCCTAAGAATTCCAATCAAGCTTACGAAGTTCAAGATCCTCACATCAACCAGTGCAATACTGTTCATACACTCCGATCTGGAAAGAAGGTGGACAACCAGTTCTACCAACAGAAAAGTCCTGTCCATATTGATCCTACTCCTACCTCCACATCTACTAGCTTTCCCCACTCTGCTCCGCAAACGTCTGACAAAGAGACAGCTGCTGAACAAGTTCATAAGCCTGTAGCACTCTTTCCCAATAGGCTTAGGAACAATAATAAGAACACGCACATGGAAAAAATACATGAGATGTTTAATCAGGTTAAACTGAATGTGCCTCTTCTTGACGCTATCCAACAAATCCCAGCCTATGCCAAATTTCTTAAGGATATGTGTACGAAGAAGAGAAAGACAAATGTGCCCAAGAAAGTGTTCCTGGCAATAAACATAAGCAAAATTTTGTCTGGTCCTATTCTGGTGAAATACAAAGATCCCGGATGTCCCACAAATTCTTGCACCATAGGACAAACAGAAATTCGCAGAGCACTCCTTGACCTAGGGGCAAGTATCAACTTGCTACCTCTATCAGTATACCAGCAACTTGGGTTGAGCGCGCTGAGTCCAACTCAAGTCACCATTCAGTTAGCAGACCTATCTGTGAAAATCCCGAAGGGGGAAATCACAGATGTCCTTATCCGGGTCGGGGATTTCGTCTACCATGTTGACTTCATTGTGCTTGAGACCCAACCTGTGTCAAATCTGCGGTCTCAAACTCTGGTCATCTTAGGGCGCCCATTCCTTGCTACAGCCAATGCCATAATCAACTGTAGGAACGGGTCCATGCAATTGACCTTTGGAGATATGACAAAGAAAGTCAATGTCTTCAATCTTGGAAGACAACTCAGGGATATAAATCATCAGACTTTTGAGGTCAATTCCATTGAAAATTTGACCAGTGAACATTAAGAGAGCATAGAGATGGAAACAGAAAGTGAGTTCGATCTGGAGTCTGAGGATTTCAATCTGTATCAGATCATAGAGTCAACAGTGGACTGGGCATCAAGCCCAAGTATACCCCATCATAGGACTGAAACTCCAGATATCACCTCCAATGAATCAACTTCTTCCCTAGAGTTAAAAGCCTTACCTGAACACCTCAAGTACGCTTACTTGGGCGGAAGAAAAACCCTTCCAGTCATCATAGCATCCTATCTGACTGAGCAACAAGAGGACAACTTGATGCCTATTCTGAAGAGACACAGGGAAGCCATTGGATGGACCATGAAAGATATCAAGGGGATAAGTCCAGCAATAGTTGAACATAGAATTCACTTAACCGATGAAGTGATCCCCAGGAGGGGCCCCCAGCCTAGGCTCAACCCACTCATGCAAGAGGCCGTAAAAATAGAAATTTTGAAACTGCTAGACAGTGGGATCATTTATCCCATTTCTGATAGCCAATGGGTTAGCCCGATCATGCGGTCCCCAAGAAAACTGATTTTATGGTGGTAGAGAATGAGCAGAAAGAGTTGGTAGAAACAAGACTGCCTACCAAGGTTCGTGTTTGTATTGACTATAGAAAGTTGAATGCGGCCACTCGTAAAGACCACTTCTCGCTACCCTTCATCGACCAAATGCTTGAACGTTTGGCTGGACATGAGTACTATTGTTTCCTAGATGGGTACTTGGGATATAATCAGATCCCCATTGCTCCAGAAGACTAGGAGAAGACTACGTTCACCTGCCCTATTCGGAACTTTTGCCTACCGACGCATGCCCTTTGGATTGTGCAATGCTCCTGTGACATTCCAACGGTGCATGCTCAGTTTATTCTCTGACATGGTGGAACATTTTCTTGAGATTTTTATGGATGACTTCTCCATCTATAGAGATTCATTTGATCAATGTCTTCATCATCTAGAGTTGGTGCCGCAAAGATGCAAGGAAAAGAATCTAACTCTGAACTGGGAGAAATGTCATTTCATGGTGAGACAGGGGATTGTCTTAGGCCATGAGATTTCTAGGAGAAGAATTGAAGTGGACAAGGTAAAAGTAGAAGTGATTGCTAAGCTTCCACCACTCAATAGCATCAAGAATTTCAGATCCTTTCTAGGGCATGTTGGGTTCTACCGACGGTTTATTAAGGACTTTAGCAAAATCGCTAGGCCCTTAACCAACCTGCTTGCAAAGAACGTGCCCTTTGATTTTAACGAAGTATGCTTCAAATCATGGGAGAAGCTTGAGTAAGATCTTGTATCTGCGCCTATTATTTCTGCTCTAGATTGGGCACAACCGTTTGAAATCATGTTCGATGCGTCTGATTTTGCTATCGGCGCTGCTCTTGGACAGCGCATCGACAATAGGCAGCACATGATCTACTAATCGAGTAGGACCCTAAATGACACCTAACAGAATTATATAACGACTGAGAAGGAATTCTTGGCCGTTGTCTTTGCGTTAGAAAAGTTTCGGCCCTACTTGTTAGGATCGAAGACGGTGATTTTCACGGATCACTCAGCATTGAAATACCTCATGACCAAGAAGGAAGCAAAAGCCCGATTAATTCGGTGGATCCTTCTGCTTCAAGAATTTGACCTGGAAATCTGGGATAAAAGAGGTATAGAAAATGTGGTAACTGATCATTGTCAAGAATTCTGAATGCACCTATCATCCAAGCTCTAATCAATGAGGATTTCCCGGATGAGCACATCCTGGCCACTTTCAAGGAACCATGGTATGCGGACATAGTCAATTACCTGGCCATTGGACAATTACCTGTTGACTGGACAAAGCAAGACCAGTGTCACTTCTTTTCCCAAGTACGGTACTTGTTCTGAGAAGAGTCATATCTTTTTAAGTGTTATCCTTACCAGATTATTTGACGATGCATACCAGAAGAAGAACAGAGAAGCGTGCTTAGTTTTTGCCATGAACTCGCATGCGGAGGACACTTCGGTCATTGTAAACTGCAGAGAAAGTTTTACAAAGTGGGTTTTACTAGCCCACTTTGTTCAAAGATTCATTCCACTTTTGCAAGTCATGTGCAAATTGTCAGAAGATTGGGAAAATTTCAAGAAGAGACATGATGCCCCTGAACCCGATTCTTGAAGTCGAAATTTTTGATGTTTGGGGTATCGACTTCATGGGACCATACCCAAATTCATTCGGTAACCAGTTCATCTTGGTTGCAATGGATTACATCTCTAAATGGGTAGAAACTGTGCCTACGAAGACCAATGACAACAAAGTGGTTGTCAAATTTCTTAAGGAAAATATCCTCTCCCGTTTTGGCACCCCAGAGTGATAATTAGTGATGATAGATCGTATTTTTGTAATAGAGTTTTTGAAGCTCTGATGTGAAAATATTCCATCAATCACAAGTTATCCACTTCGTGTCATCCCCAAACAAATGGGTAAGTCGAAGTGACCAATCGACAAATCAAGCTTATTTTGGAAAAGACTGTTGGACAAAACTGAAAGGAATGGTCGGTCAAGCTAAACGATGCGTTATGGGCTTACCAAACTGCTTTTAAGACGGTCCTGGGGATGTCTCCTTATAGAATCGTATTTGAATAAGCCTGTCATCTGCCAGTCGAATTAGAACACCGAGCCCTATGGGCTATTAAGCAACTCAATTTCGAGCTGACCAAAGCTGGTGAACTAAGGAGATTGCAGATCTCAGAGTTAGAGGAGATAACTAAGGAGACTGCAGATCTCAGAGTTGGAGGAGATACGAGATGAGGCTTACGAGAATGCATGGATTACAAAAAGAAGAACTAAAATTTTTCATGACCAGCTCATCAACCGGAAAAACTTTGTCCCGGGAGACAAGGTTCTGCTATACAACTCGAGGCATCACATTTTCGCAGAGAAACTTAAAACTCGTTGGTCTGGAGCATTCACTCTGCGCACCGTCTTCCCACACGGTACTGTGGTTATTGTTGATCCTAAGAGTAATACGGAATTCAAAGTGAATGGACAAAAACTAATGCCATTTTTGACCACTGAGCCTGCGTCCCAGGCTGAAATTGTGCTGAGTCTTTTCATTCCGTCATACACCTGACCATAGCCATCCACACACCACCCAAAAAAAAGTGTAAATAAAAAAACTTTTTTGGGGTTCTTTATACTTATATGCTCACCCCCTTATATACTTGTAAATACCCTTTTTGAAAAGTTCTTTTTCTACCCCTATTTTTACTCTCTTTTCCTTAGCCGATTCGCACTTGGCCGGCCCGAGTCGACGGAGACGGTGATATCTTTTCTTTTCCTATTTATTGCATTTGCATTTACATGACTAGCATTGAGGACAATGCATTAGATAGGTGTGGGGGGTGCTAACATTCTTTCTTTTCTTTTTTACTTAAAAAAATCCTCCTGAACGAAAAAAGAATTTTTATACTCTTTAAAATAATGCAAAAGGTTGTAAGAATTAAGGAAACCTTATTAAAGAATCTTTATTTTAGCCTAAATAAAAAAGAAACACTGGTTTGACTAAGAGTCGGGAGGGACAAGAAAAATAACTCATACCTTTTATTTAGCCTTAGTAGAATATGCATAAACCATACACACATGCTTGGGTTTTAGAGATACAACTTAAAAAAAAAGCTGGATAATTGTGCCTCAAGGAGCATAATTGCTCATGCCAATATATATATATATATATATATATATATATATATATATATATATATATATATATATATATATATATATATATATATGAGAATAATGTAAAACAGCTGACATAGGAGATTCTACCTCCATTGTCGTTGATGTGGATCAATCTCAGCCCCAGATCTAAGACAAAGTAATAAAATTTATATTTTACATTTAACCCCTTCTCTTCTCCCAATTAATTCCTCTCTTCCCCAGGTAACCCCAATCTTCTCCCAATTAATCAGATCAGAGCGTCTCTCTCATCTCTCTCTCTCACCCAAATCCCCTCCCCGATCACAGATCAATTCCTCAGATCAGAGGATTCAGAGCGTCTCTCGCTCACCCAAATCCCCTCCCCGATCCCCGATCACAGACTGGTGGAGTCACCGTCGCTGCGCTCAAGCTCGCCAGCGCCGCCAGTGTCGGTCGCCGTCGCCGCGCTCAAGCTCGCCAGTGTCGCCAGCGTTGGTCGCCGTCGCCGCGCTCAAGCTCGCCAGCGTCGCCAGCGTCGCCGACTGGTGGAGGTCGCCGCCGCCGCCCTCTCAGATCAGAGCGTCTCTCTCTCTCACCAAAATCCCCTCCCCGATCCCCGATCACAGATTGGTGGAGGTCGCCGTCGCCGCGCTCAAGCTCGCCAACGTCGTCGCGCTCAAGATCTCCCCCGACTGGTAGAGGTCGCCGTCACTGGTGGAGGTTGCCGCCGCCGCCCTCTCAGATCAGAGGGATTGACCTCACCCAAACCCCCTCCCCGATCCCCGATCACAGACTAGTGGAGGTCGCTGTCGCCGCGCTCGATTTCAACGCCCCAACTTGATTGCCCAGTTCAAACTTGCTGCATCCGCCATTGTTTCTGGTATATATGCATCAATCCTTCATTCTCTTGATCACATGACTGTCTTTATCAATTGGTTGTCTTTTGTTAATCAGATCAAAGAATATTTTTGCTTGGGGCAATACAGTCGCTATTTGAAGGCTCTATGTATACCTTTGTGTTCCTGTGGACTCCTGCACTGAGCCCAAATGATGAGGACTCCTGCACTGAGCCCAAATGATGAGGGCTGGTTGGTTGCAGACTGGTGGAGGTCGCCGCCGCCGCCCTCGATTTCAATGAACGCTGCCTTCATGTCGCAGGCGCCGATCTCGCAGCGCCGCCCTCGCCTATCGCCCAGTCGCAGGTCTCCAGTCGCCATCCTCTCAGTATGGATCTCGTCGCCATAGTCACCGCCCCAACTATAATCTCTCACTCACTCATTTTTCTCTTTCATTGGCAAATTTTTTCAATGGCAAATAGACGCTGCCTTAAGGTTTTATTTTTCTCATTGATCTTCCAATGAAAGTTTGAATTCAATAGAAAATTTTCCACTTGAACTTGATGTGGAACATAAAACATTGCGTTAGGGGAATATATTTCATGTTATTTTTTGTTTTGTGTGAAAACTGTGTAAATTTAAGTCTTTCGTTAACGTCATGAAGGCCTCTTTTTGTTCTTGACATAAAGTAGAATCACCCTAATGGATTAAAATTGTTGTTAGTTTTGAAATTTGTTTTTTTTTTCTTTCTTCATATTGCATTCTTTGCAATTGTCCAATGCTGCCACTGTTCTTATCTCTGTACAAATTTGATACAATTACCTCATTATCTCTTGTGAAGCAAAGACATTTTAAATTTCGACAGGCATGCTTTTGTCAAGCAAAGAAGAGCTTATGAATCTCTACAGACATGTGAATCTAATAATCAAGCCCTCTCACCAAATTTCAATCTACAATACTGTGATGTAAAGTCTGAACCTTGTTGTGTGCATAGAGAATAGTATATATTGCTGCTGATACTTGAAGAAGTTGAATGCAATAGCAGAGAGCATCAGTAAAGTAGTACACTAAATGATGATATACCCTAATCTAAACACCATATTGCATCTCTTTCACTAGTCATTGCCTCTGGCATTTTATTTTCTGCTTGTGGTTACCTTATCTTAGACATGATATTCACCACTTGCTGGTCAAAATAGTTATCATTTTTTCCTTTCCTTATCTTTAAACTATTGCATTAGTAAATCCAAAGAAAGAAAAAGGGAAGTTGGATGTCATCTAACATCTCATGGGGCCTACGTATGTATAATGTAATTTTACAATTACTGAAAGCAAAATTTGCAATCTACCTATCTTCTAAGCTTTGCAAGATGTTGAGCTGTATTAATTTCTAAAACACTAAACAAACAACATATTCAACATAATATGCAATTATAAGCATTCTTCACTGTTATTTTTTTGTTATTCTTTATGTTCAATTTTTTTTGTGCTTAAACTTGGTTTTTGTGCTTCTTTTAAACTCTTCTCAGGAATGTATAGTGATGGAGGATATTGAAATGAATGACATTCTACCTAGTGGTTCAGGAGAACAAGAGACACAAAATTCAGCTAACGTGAATGTGGTGAATGAGAATCATAGCAGATCTCTTACCGGAGAAAAACCATATATTTGTTTGGAGTTTCGTACACATGATGAGGCATACAACTACTATAATTCGTATGCATTTCAATATGGCTTTGGAATTCGTAAAGAATCTATTGATAAGTCAAGGTCTGATCCAAACAGAGTTATTTCTCGAACTTTTGTGTGTAACAAGGCAGGGAAGAAAAGAATGACAGATAAAAGAGAATTGGGAAAACTCATCATTCGAAAACCTGACAAGAGAGTGGGTTGTGGAGCCAAAATGAAAATCAAGTGGACTACTTTGGACACATGGGTGGTTACTAAATTTGTGGGAGAGCACACACATGACATCACAAGTCCTAATAAAGTTATTCATCATTATTCTCATAGGAAGCAACATCGCACAAAGGTTGCAAGGAGCTACATCCAAAGATTAAGTGAAGAAGGGATTACTGCTTCTAATATTTCCCGAGTTCTTAATGTTACCTATGGGAGTCAAGATGGTTCACCACATTTCACACCACAACAATGCACCGATCATATCAGAAAAACAAGGAAGAATAACATCGGCAATGAATGCATTTCTATTATTAAGAATTTTCAAGACCGGAGAGCGACAGATTCAGATTTCTACCTTGCCATGGAGGTTGATCATTTAGGCATGATGAGGAGCGTGTTCTGGGCTGATGGGAGATCAAGATCATCTTATTTAAGTTTTGGGGATGTGGTAGTCTTCGATGTTACATACCGGACCAACAATTTATGTCTTCCATTTTCTCCATTCACAGGAATAAACCATCATCGGCAATCCACACTCTTCGGCTGTGCATTGCTTGCAGCTGAGCAAGAAGATACATTTGTATGGCTCTTCACTCAATGGCTTAAGTGCATGCATGGACTTGCACCAAAAGCAATCATCACAGATCAAGATCCACAAATAGGGGGAGCTATAGCAAAGGTTTTCCCTAACACTCGACATCGTTTTTGCTCTTGGCATATCGGCAAGCATATTGCAGAGAAGGAAGTATTGTCGAAGAGCCAATATGGAGATGAGTTCTCTAAGTTCTTTAATAACTGGTATCGAGCTAGTACCATAAGCAAGTGTGAGGAACAGTGGAAAGCTCTAAAGGAAAAGTTTGAGATAGATGAAAATGCATCCAGCTGGTTATCGAAGATGTACAGATTGAGAGAACATTGGGTGAATGCGTACCTGAAAGACGTATTTTGGGCAGGAATGACAAGCAGTCAGAGGAGTGAAAGTATCAATGCTTTCTTTGATGGCTTTGTTAATTCAAGAACTCAGCTTATGGAATTTGTATGTCAATATGACAAAGCCATAAAAGCCCGTCGTGCCTCCGAAGCTCATGAAGATTTCATGAATCTAAATAACGCCCCCCAATGTGTCTTTCACACCCCCTTGAAGTGCAAGCTGGAAAAACATACACTAGAGAGGTCTTAAAGCTTTTTCAAACGGAGCTCCTTGCTGGTGTGTCACTTTTTCATGAAGAGCTCCAAAAAGAAAGATCAAAAAGAATTTTTAAAGTTCAATATTCTCTCGATGAGGAAGATAAGTGGGAAGATGTGACATTTGATCAGGATGGTGAGCTTACCGTCTCATGCACTTGTGCGATGCTTGAAACAAATGATATTTTATGTAGGGACATCTTACATATCATGATTACTAATCTAGTGAAAGCTTTTCCACAAAGTTATGTATTGCCTAGGTGGAAGATTGATGCAAGGCAAAGAAATACTGGATTTGGAAGCCTAAAGAATAATGAAAGTAGCATGCAACAATGTGGGATCATAAGATTATGGGCCACTCGAGCCAAGTTCAATGATGCACTTGAATTTGTGTCAAAATCGGAGCCTCTTATGTCTAAACTTCATAATATGTTAGATAATTTAATCCTAGAGGCCAAGGAGGAAGTGATGCCCAAGGAGATATGTGCTCGAGATTCTGACATTGAAAGTCAAGTTGAATCGAGTGCTCCTGTGGTGTTGAGAGATGGTGAAGAAATATTTGTTCGAGACCCCAATGGTCCTGTTAAAACAAAAGGTCGTCCAAGGTGTCCTACAAGATTACAATCAGGGTTTGAAGCATCACAAAGAAATAAGGAGATAAAACACAGAAAATGTGGGAAGTGCGGACGATTGGGGCACTATAGAACCAATTGTACCGTAAGTAGAAATTCTTTTCTTTTCTTCACTGAGTTTTTATTTTATTTTGTTTTGTTGATAATTATGTTTGGTTTTGTTTTCTTCTATTAGGCAATAACACCTACACCAGGATTAGTATCTCAACCAGGACAAGCCAATCAAACTGGGTATGAAATCTCAAAGTGCACTTTCTTTTTATCTTCTTTCAGCTTAGAAATATTTCTGATACTTCTATAAAATACATATTGCAGGACTCATTGATGGTTGCTGGAGCTTCTTTGGACCTTGAACTGAGAATGTTCAATTTTGAGGAAATAGTTGTTTTAGAGAAACTTTTAAGTATGATGTTTGGAGTTTGAAATTAATGATGTAGAATGTATCAGAATGAAGTAGCAATGTATCAGAACATGTTGGAATACTTGTATCAGAATATTTTTGAATGATTGTGGTGGTTTGTCCCTCTAATATTTGAATCATCTTTTATCTCAAATACTTGTTGAGTTATCTCAATTTAGTTTTGTATCTCATGTTTGTGATGCTCAGCTTTCTTGAAATATTGTTAGTTTTGAGTTCAATGATATATGCTCCTCTATGTTGGAATTATAGTCCAAAATTGTGTTAGAATTATAGTCGCGGAGTCGTCAAGCTGTGCTAATTTTTGTTTTTCAGCCTATTATTGATGGCCTGTACCAAAGCACCAAGTGAGCAAGCAAATTTACAGGGAGTATTCGGGCTTTTGCTATAGTACGGATCGAACATTTTATGCTGCTGCTGCTGCCAATTTGATTTCAGATGTACAAATGCCAGTTATACATCTTACAAGAATCACCATGTTTTACTTTTATGTCAATACTAGAAAGATGTATTTATAATGTAATACATAGAACAGCAGAATATATGAATATTTCTGATTGAATGCATCTCTCTTGTTGACCAAATTCAACCTAGACAATCTGGAAACTGCCACACAGCGAGTTTTTAGTCTTTCACCTACACACAGTACACTTTCATTTTACATCTTGGGTTTTCGTTCTGCAGGGAGGATTGCCTACTGTTCTTCAAGAAATCATTTAATAATCAAACATCTTTTGAGATCCAATGCAGCAAAATGATTGATCTCCTCTCATGTTCTTTAATTGCTAGAGGACTACATCATGCTTCATCACAGATGCACTTAAGGTGAGATTAGGGTCAAAGACTCAATTAAACTAAGTAAATGACTTCTGGTAGAAGTAAATTAATGCACTGCGAAGTCCAGACTGATAATCCATCTAATAAGCCAGTGAGACATTCCGCTCAACATACAAGAGTGGAGTCGAGATATGAGAAGTGTCAGGTTCAGGACAAGGCGATCCTAACAGAGAGTGAGCAGCTGCCTAACATTGAGAGGAGTACCATGTATCATTCTGCTGCTGTATCATTCAGCTGCCCAGCTCTCTAACTTCACACTTTGTGTGTATCATTCTGCTGCTGTATATAAAGGCAATTTGTTGAAACAATTATGTAATCCCAACATTGCAACATTCTTTCTTTTTTGCAACATTGCAGCTCTCTAACAGAGAGTGATCAAATGAAGATCAATTCATACAATTCACAAATTGAATATGCAACATTCTTTCTTTATGCAAGATCAAATGAGGAAAAATTGAGTGTATACATTGCCATAATTGAATACATAGCAAAAATTGATTACATTGCCACTGCTACTTGATCGTCCACTCCTTAATCTTTCCACAACTTCGACGATTGAGCACCCTTTGGACACGCAAGCCGGGAGAGACTGGCTGGCGAGGTGATTGGCGAGATCTGGGGCAGGATAAGTGGCTACACTGCTAACAAACCAAATCCCAGGATGGCAAGCTAAGTGAGGAATTTTGTCAAGCACCTCTCATTTGCATCAACCTCCCTCTCTCCTGCAGCAATCTCTTGCTTCACCCTCATCATTTGGGCTCAGTGCAGGAGTCCTCATCATTTGGGCTCAGTGCAGGAGTCCACAGGAACACAAAGGTATACATAGAGCCTTCAAATAGCGACTGTATTGCCCCAAGCAATATTTGATCTGATAAACAAAAGACAACCAATTGATAAAGACAGTCATGTGATCAAGAGAATGAAGGATTGATGAATATATACCAGAAACAATGGCGGATGCAGCAACTCTGAACTGGGCAATCAAGTTGGGGTGTTGAAATCGAGCGCGGCGACAGCGACCTCCACCAGTCTGTTATCGGGGGTCGGGGAGGGGGTTTGGGTGAGGTCAATCCCTCTGATCTGAGAGGGCGGCGGCGGCGACCTTCACCAGTCGGGGGAGATCTTGAGCGCGGCGACGTGGGCGAGCTTGAGCGCGGCGACGGCGACCTCCACCAATCTGTGATCGGGGATCGGGGAGGGGATTTGGGTGAGAGAGAGATGCTCTGATCTGAGAGGGTGGCGGCGGCGACCTCCACCAGTGACGGCGACCTCCACCAGTCGGCGATGCTGGCGACGCTGGCGAGCTTGAGCGCGGCAACGGCGACGGCGACCGACGCTGGCGACGCTGGCGAGCTTGAGCGCGGCGACGGCGACCGACGCTGGCGAGCTTGAGCGCGGCGACGGTGACTCCACCAGTCTGTGATCGGGGATCGGGGAGGGGATTTGGGTGAGCGAGAGATGCTCTGAATCCTCTGATCTGAGGGATTGATCTGTGATCGGGGAGGGGATTTGGGTGAGAGAGAGAGATGAGAGAGACGCTCTGATCTGATTAATTGGGAGAAGATTGGGGTTACCTGGGGAAGAGAGGAATTAATTGGGAGAAGAGAAGGGGTTAAATGTAAAATATAAATTTTATTACTTTGTCTTAGATCTGGGGCTGAGAATGATCCACATCAACGACAATGGAGGTAGAATCTCCTATGTCAGCTGTTTTACATTACTCTCTCTCTCTCTCTCTCTCTCTCTCTCTCTCTATATATATATATATATATATATATATATATATATATATATATATATATATATATATATATATATCTTGATTTTGTGGCCTACTTTACTTGCATATTTGACCTGAGGAGTGTTTTTCCACCTGGTGCCCTAAAACTATCTGGTTTGGGAGTCATCAGTTTGATATGTATTACATGAGCAAAGTAGAAAGCCTAAAGAAACTAAGAATAAACATCTACATAAACATTAATAAAATTAAATGACATTCAAAGTTGAATTGAGAGATCCCAAGCACATCACACTTACACATTATGCATATCTATCTAAAGCAAAATAACATAATGAGTTAGAAGTACAAGATCCTTTCTAAATTCAAAGAAAAACAATAATTTCTTCTTTTATAAAGGCTAAAGTATAGGAGGACTTATGAGGGTTAAACCAAATTCTTATATCATTCGGTCATTTTTACTTAGATGATTGAAAGTTTTTTTTCTTGAAAGAGGTTTGCTGACAACTAATATTTTTCTTCATTTATTAGATTTTTTGGGTGCAATCCACTGAAAACCCTCAGGAGACAACACTCCTCCTCTAAGGGAAACCTAGAGGTTTAAAGGCTTCTTGCACATGCTCAGTGCAATTGCGTCACCTGTGAAAGTGTGTAACTATTCTCTTATTTTTGTTTTACTCGGGACGAGTAAAAAGATAAGCGTGGGGGTGTGATTAGTCTCTAATATTGCATAATTTTTATCACATCTGCACATTTATCTTATATAACATACTGCTAATAATGGTTTGCTTTTATATGATCCTAGGTCTGTGGTGTGCAATGAAGAAGAAGACCCTAAATCACTATTTAATGGGTGATTAAAGGCCTACAAAATAGTCATTGACTTTAGGAGCTGATTCTGTTAAACCAGGGGATCAAATCAGAAAACCAGAAGATCCAACTGACAGTGGACCGAAGTGATTGCACGCAGTAGGTGGCGCTGCGCACGCCGCCATGGTAAAGCACGGGCTGCGTTTCTGCGGCCGTACTAGCACGGCCGCGCTAGTGCCTTGGGTCAGGGTTGCCCCTGGCCTCCTTTCCCCTGCTGCCTATAAATACCCCCCTTGGGGTTCTTCAGAGGAGATATCCAGAGCTTTTGGAGCATTGTTGTTAGTTTATTTCTAGGATTGTAGTTGTTTTTATGTTTCTTCTTCTTCTAGTTAGTTTAGCCATTAGAGTGAAAGAGAGAGGGTGTGTACAAGTTGTATTTGAAGGTGACAAGCTTATACAAGCAATACTTCTCTTTCTTCTTTCCATTTACTTGGAATTTTATTTGCTTTTACTTTCTTGTTTTAGTGTAATACTCCTTCTCTTTACTTCTACTCTCTTGTTGTTTTCTTTTCTTACTCATGTCTAACTAACTCTTTCATTGCATGGCTAACTAACTACTAACCCACTAATCTCTAACAACTTGATTGATAATCCAAATGAGTCAATAGTGTCAAACAAGCCTTGTGCAAATAAGAGCTATGATATCTTAAGACGATGGTTCTAACTCTAACTTACCTATAAGTATTAGCTCTCTTATATTTCATGCTTAACGGTTTTTTGATGATCTATAGATTGTAAACTTTGCTTGTCTTTGTAAGTTAGAGATATTCCTATTAATCTTTGTCGATACCATTTGTGCACTTGTTTCTTCCCTTATTCTCACCTTCCATTGGATCTTGATAAGGGAATGTTCAAGTTTTGCCGTGTAAAGCTAAGTTAAAGGAAGGACTTTCATTCGGTCTCCAACGTGAATAGTTCCTATGCATAAAGGTTATGCTTGCCTATGTCCATCGTGAGGCTACATCTTCAAGAAGTTAGAGATTAGTGGGAGTACTTAGTAGAAAGTTAGCCGTGCGTTTTTACCATTAAGAAAATCCACTTTTACAAACCAACAAACCAATCCAAACAATTCTTGGAACAACACTTATTTTCATTTGAAACAAAGAGCTTTTTCTTTACTTTAAACAACGAAGCCGCATCAAAGCTTTCATCGCTCTCCCTCCTTATGGATACAACCCGTATAGCCACTTTGCTAATATGGAAGAATCGCAAAAGCAGTAACATCGAACCACATTCCTTTACTTATATTTGTGCATGCTTTTTGCCGATTAGTTTACTAGCTAATCTAATGACAAATGATGCGGAATTAAAAATTCAATGCAATACACTATGTGTAACCAAAGAGTGAGCCGAATTCCCGGTGAGGGGCTCTGGACTATTTCCTCGAGATTCCTCTAAATAAGAGTTGAGGTGCTATATGAAACTCTCTTGGTTCAACACAAGTATGAGCACACAAATAATACCAAGCATGTATGAGATATGAACAATATCAAGCAATGCAAGATACGAGAGGATAGAGTTTAGAGATAGCGGATCAAACACAAACAGTAAGATATGTTTCGAGGTTCGAGCCACTTCTCTACGTCCCCCCCTTCACACAGAAGGATTTCCACTACGTCCACACAGGACCTCCCACAAAGAGAACCTTCACCGAGGAATTTGCAATTACAAACTTTGAGCATACAACCCCTCTCTCAACACAACCACCTTTACTCAAGAGGCAAGGCACAAAGCCAAAATTCAATCACCTCTACAAAAGAGGGATGGGCACATAGCCAAACAACAATCACCTCTACACAAGAGGGATAAAGGCACAAAGCTAACACTCAACCACAATCACCTCCACACAAGAGGGATAACTACAAACCCAAAGCAAAGAAGAGATTACAACTTGGTGATCACAATAGACCACAAACAACTTTCCTCACAAAAACAAAATCCTATAGATAGGATAGAGATGATAGCTCAAGTGTGAGAAAACAAGATGTTTGGAAATCAAAATCACAAAGAAAAATACTTGGGAAAAATACTAGATAGAAATAGATATAAAGATCAAAAACTAATTTTCCAAAGACTATGATTTTCCAACCTTGGAAACAAAATAAAAGATAGAGATTTGAAGCACAAAACTCTTTTGAAACTCTTTAGAAAATGGGCAAGATGGCACTAGAAAACTTTTTCTCTTGAAACCCAAAACTTTGATTTTCAATGGAATTGTTGTTGTGATTTTAATCCATCCTAATGACCCTTTATATAGGTTTTAGAAAAAAAAATTTAGAATAGCTTTACCAGGTTTAAAAGGAATAAATTGACTCTTAAAATTCAACAAAACACGTTTTAAAAACATGCTAAAGATCAGCCTCCAGAAAATTAGCCATTATTGCCAATCTGGTAGACTATTGGTCAACTTTGAGCACAGTTTTTAGGCCTAAAATATCAGAGTTTAGAAACATGTATAGGAATAATTTGTAAATCTTTAAGTTTTCATTCTACTACAACCTGAATCAACTTAATATAATTTCAGAGTAGGAAGTTATCAATAAAATACAAAAAGGTATCAAATCAAAAACTGTAAACTATTTTCAAAATAATAACAGACTTCAACTCAATATTTGACATCTTTAACATTTTAATCAAAAATGATTATTGAATAAACAATGTAGCCCTAAAAGATATCTTTGAAATGCAATTTAAATCAAGTTATTTGAATATAATAATAAAGAGTTATGATAAGAAATCTAAATGGGTGTCGAGCAGATCTGCAGAACTAAAACTGGTTAAAATCCAAAACCCGATATATGTGTACTTGAAATCCAAAAATCGGTTAAACCAAAAACCAAACATATTGAACTTGTGTGTGTGTGAACTTGAGCATATCAACACTATCTATCTTTACATAAGATCTAAACACAATTAAACTAAACACAAACTGAAGTCTTCTTGCAGAACTTCTTCTCCAAGCCGACTCGATCCAAACACGATCTAAAGATCTTAACTCCTACCGAGTGCTAGATGCAATCTTGATGCGAAAGCTCTTGAATCTATATGTGTTAGCTCTAAATCTCTTTTGTTGAAGCTAAACACCTACTAATATCTTGATCAATAACTGAAACTATATAAACACAAGATTAGTAAGCTAACCTTCATAAGTTAGTCATCATCAAAACTAGGGTGAAAGGCCTTTGGGCTAACAATCTCCCCCTTTTTAATGATGACAAAACTTATGAGGTTATATATATGCATCTATTAAGGACAGGCTTCATAGAAGCTCCCCCCTAACATATGCATAATCAATAAACATATAAAGATATACAATGTAGCTCAAAACATCAATAAAATAAGATATATATGTGCATAAACACATAGTAAAACATGCATATATAAACCTGAATTCTTCTCCCCGCTTTTGTCACTCATCAACAAATTGGTGAAGAAAAACAACCAATAAACATATTTTAAAATAAAATTTTGATACCAATGAACACAATTAATTGGAAGATCCAATTGAAAGAAATAATCTTTTTTTATATAAATTGATACCAATAAAAGGACATGATATCAATTGAAAGTAAAAACTAAATTTTTAGGTAAACACTATATTTTGCAATAACGATACCAATTTGAAAGTAATACCAATTTAAAATTATTGATACCAATATTGAAAATGTAAGCATACCAAAGCAAAATATTTTTCATCATAAAGAGTGGGAGTAAGATACCAATTAAAAAGTGAAACCAATTGAAAGATAAAATCAGAATTTTTCTCCCCCTTTATGAAATACCAATAAAAACAATGCATAAGCTTGTATATAATAGCAATTGAAAAATAATTTACATTAAGAACTAAATCAAGCTTAGCAAGAAATAATTTGTGCTAGAGATGTATGTGATATATGTTTAAAACACAAGAAAACATCTATATATATGTATCAAAGTAATGTAATGTTACTTTAGATATGAGCTATACATATAAAAAAAGAGTATATAAAACGAATTTTGATACCAATTGAAATCAAATTTTAGTAGACAAAATAAATGTTGGTACCGCTTGTAGATAAACAAAAATTTTAAGAACCAATAGTAAATTTTGATATTAATAGAATGTGAAATTTATACCAATTGTAAGTAGCAATTGAAATTGAAGCATGAAATACATTTTGATACCAAAACAATAAATATCAATTGTAAATTAATGAAAAAAGCATGTAAAGATATCAATTAATATTTAGAAATAAGTCAAGCTTAGCATAAATAATTTTGTGCTTTGTAAAGACATTGCAAAATTAGCACAATTAAGATCATATATATGTATGTATGTAACTGAGAATACCAATTGAAATTTGAAGCATACATATATAAAAAATAAATATGAGCATACAAACATATGAAATATCATGAAGATCATGTGTATAACTCATACCTACCACTTTATTTATGCACACGTTTAAAAGATATTCAATAAGAGTATATAAGCATGGTCGCCCATCCAATCGCCCTTGAAAGGTTGGGCTTTTAAAAATATGATTTGAAAATATTTTAACCTATTTGAAAATCACTACCAATTGAAGAATAAAAACTAGTTTAAAGATAATTTTGAAAACTAGTATGAAATCCTTCAAGTAAGGAATAAGACATGAATATATCCACGAAGACATGAAAATCACACAATAATTGACACTCAAGATCTATAAAGCACATATATGCTCATGAAACAAAAATCATGAATAAACATCAAACATAGAGTGTAAGAATCATGTAAATAACAAAATCGTGGAGATAGGCAATGAAGCTCAAATGAACAAGAAATCATCAAAACTAAATACGCTTCAAGGTATGTGTATGTTTTGTTGAAACTAAAAGTATACATACATATCCCAAACATAAACGAGTCCATAATAAAAATTTTGTAAGAAGACAACTGACTCAAAGGTATACATGTATATATATTTGTTTTAGACAAATATAACATATATATGAAGCAAAACACATTTTTATGCAAATATATACAAAAATAGTGAATACATGTTAAGATGCAAAAATCATCAAAACAAGGTTATACAAGTACATCTAATGAGTACAATTGAGAAATAAAACACAAACATATAATAATCAAATGTGGCTGACAGTTGTACAAGTATAAACACAAGTTTTAATAAAACTTCATTTAAACAAGTAATCAAAACATGAAGTGCAAAATCATAGACAAATATGAAAAAAGGATAAATGCACGTGCTTTAGAGGTAGGATATACACAATAGCTAAACTATAGTGAGAACACAAAAATATAGTCTATATAAACATGGGTGTATCTCAAATACTATTTATGTATATCTCAAGTCTAATAAACATTACATTTAAACATAATGAATATGAAAAATCAAGACATGCTAAAAATTATCAATGAAAAAGCATGTAAATATAAATAAGGAGTTAAAGATAGTTACCAAAACCAATAGGGCTAATCTCTAGATCTCCAAACCATGGTGGTACTCCCACCAAATATCCTTGAAGGTGATGCGTCCAATGTAATGTCCATCAAGCTCAAACGTATGCACCATCAAGGCACCATACCTCTCACATCATATGAGCCCACATCTACATCAAATATAATAGGGGTCGATTTTAGTACCCATATCCTTTTGGGTCCATAGGGGTTAACACCTTTCCTAATGAAAACAAACTTGTTTGCAAAATTTGAATTATGTATTCTATCATAACAAAACTTTGCAAGGTGGCCTGTACGTCCACAATGTGTACAAGTGTACACATGAGCATATATAAAATCATGTGTGTGAGCTGTTGGTCCCGAAATGATACTAATAGTAGGATCTAAATTATGTCAACACAAATACTCAAACAAAGAATGATTAGCGTTAAAATATAAACTTACATAAAAGGAAATAAATCTCAGAAAAGAAAGCAAACGCAAACACAAGAGATTTATCCTGATTCGGTCTTCTTGACCTACATCCAGTCCCGAAACCACCCGCTTGAGATTTTCCTTTAACCTTTGACTTTGTACACCCAAAATCAACACCTTGTATACCACTTGACAAATCCCCTTTACCAAATGTATACAACTCTTCTTACAAACTAAGAAGACCACTACACCTTATACAACCTATCTTTAACCCTGAAGACGCTCTTGTACAATCTTTCTCTTTAAGTGATTACAAACAATCCTATAAGCCTTGAGTCTATATGTGATTGTGAACAAGGGCTCTTATAGGTGGACTCTCAGAAATCTTCACTATGGAGTAGGAATTTGAATGAAGAATGAAAGTGGAAACAGTTTTCTAAAAATATAGATTTTTGAACAGAGTTTTTTGGCAGAAAACTTGTATTTTGAATTGGTGTATTTTGCCTAGGACAACATCCCTATTTATAGCTGAAATCTATAGTCCGTTGGGTAGTTATCAGGACAAATTTGAATATTGAAACGTTGGATAAAACACCAGAAATCAGAAACTGTCCAACAGTCAGAAACTTCGATTAGTCGACTAGGGGTTGGGGGTTAGTCGACTAAGGTCTTGATTTTTGCCTATATTAGTCGACTAATAAAGGGGCCAAGTCGACTAGGACATGACTGAAACAAATGACATGTTCTGAAAACTGAATTTAATCGACCAGAAGAAAGTATAAGTCGACTAGGACATATATTAGTCGACTTTAAAGATTGGTAAGTCGACTAATAGTGCATACAGGTCAGAAACAGAGAGTTGGTATTTTTTTCAGGACAAAGGTTAGTCGACTACATAAAATATCAAGTCGACTATACAATGTATAAGTCGACTAATAAAGGGTATAAGTCGACTAATAGGGCTTATGATGTGTGTGTGTGCGTTCAAGGCTTTTAACATTCTAATAAATATTATAATACACGTCCATAACCATTGTCCTTGAGATGTCTTGAGCATGTAGAACTCTTGTATAAGCTTGTGAGATAGAGCTCCAATGAAAATGGCTTCACAAATGTATCAACAAAATCAAGTTCTAACATTCTCCCACTTTTTGATGATGATATTTTGTATGCATGACAACTCCCCGTGCAGAGAATATGTTATATGTTCTCCCCCTGCGTAGAACAGGTTATAACAAATATATAAAAACATGTGTTTTCCCCCTGCGAAAAATATATCATAACATATATATACATATGATAAATGTTTGAAATACTTTCCTATCAAACTTTTTATACAGTACCTGAAAGATAAACATTAGAATGGTACCAATTATTATAAGATCAAAGCATTAACCTTTAGGAGTCCTAACCCAATTTGAATTTGGTTTCCATCTGTTAGTATACACATAATTTCATGAATTACATATAGAATCAATGTATGATGCAATATAAGTATTTTTTATCAAAAATGCTTAAGTTTTTAGGAATCCATATGCACTTATTCTTAATTCTTTTTGAAATAATATCAGTATTTCTTTTCACAAAAGAATTATATGGATTATGATTCTTTTTATTAACATGTGTAGATTTTCTAAAAAATTCAAGACCATAAGATTATGTGACATATTTTGATATGATAACAAATCATTTAACTTTTCTTTTCCTTGATTAAATTTAGCCACATTTTTTAAAATCTCTTCATATTTCATTTTGAAACTTGATATATCTTTATTTAAAACAGTAATTTTTTCATTTAAAGACAAAGTTTCCTTTTTAAGTATAATATTTTCTTTTATAAAATTCTCACCATCCTTTTTCAATGATGATATAACTTTTTCAAAATCATCTTTTTAAGAATTTATAGAAGAAATTTGAGAAACATAACATGAATTTTCTTCAATAAGTTTTTCATTTTCCTTTGACAAAACTTTATTCTTTATCTTTTCATTTTTAAGATCATTGTATAATTCATGAAATGCATCTAAAAGTTCAGTATATTGTACCTCATCTTCTTCTTGACCCATGAAACAAATGTTGGCATGTTCAGTGGCTTCTTCTTCGTCAAAGGAAGAGAAATCACTATTTTCCCATGACTCTTGATAGTCTTTCTTCTTTTAAACTTTTTGCTCTTGAATTTACCTTTATTTTTGAGCAATGGGCAATCCTTCTTCATATGACCTATTTTATTACAATTAAAATATTTAAACTTACCTTATTCAAGAATTTTCTGAACTTTCTTAAAACCAAGCCATCTCCTCTTCATCATCATCTGAATTGTCCGTATCTGAGGATGCATGGAAGGCAAGTTCTTTCTTCTTTGAGAAAGGTTGTTTTTCATCCTTCTTTTTGTCTTCCAGTTGTACTTCATATTTCATTAAATTACCAATAAGGTTTTCTAATGACATAGTGGAGAGATCATTTGCTTTTTCGATTGCAGTTATCTTCTTCTCCCAATCTGATGTAAGTGCAGGAAGGATCTTGCGAACTTTTTCGACTTGGGTGTATTCCTTTCCAAGGGATGCTAAAGATTTGTTATGTCGGTGAATCTTGTAACCATTTCTGAGATGGTTTCATTCTCCATCATTTTGAATAGTTCAAACCTGTAGACAAGAATAGAAATTTTAGATTCTTTAACCTTATTTGTGCCTTCATGTGTTACCTGTAGAGTGTGCCATATTTGATTTGTAGATGTGGCTGTTGACACACGATTGAATTCTTCTTTGGTTAAGGCACAGACTAATGCATTCAGCGCTTTGACATCAAGGTTCACATTCTTCTTTTGATCATCACTCCAAGCGCTGTAATTGGTAGTCGGTTTGATGTACGCTGCTTCTACTATGTTTCAAAGTTCGTAGTTGAGCGATTGCAAGTAGATCTTCATTTTATACTTCCAGTAGTTGTAGTTCGATCCATCAAATAGTGGTGGACGTTGTGTAGAATGTCCTTCTCTGAATTACGATGAAGGAAATTCCGTTGCCATCCTCGTATGGTGTTGACCGGGTATGCAGGGCTCTGATAGAGTATGCTGGGCCGGGCTCTGATACGATTTATTGGTCCCGAAATGATACCAATAGTAGGATCAAAAATATGTCAACACAAATACTCAAACAAAGGATGATTAGCGTTAAAATATAAACTTGCTTAAAAAGAAATAAATCTCAGAAAAGAAAGTAAACGCAAACACAAGAGATTTATCCTGGTTCGGTCCCTTGACCTACATCCAGTCCCCAAGCCACCCACTTGAGATTTTCCTTTAACCTTTGACTTTGTACACCCAAAATTAACACCTTGTATACCACTTGACAAATCCCCTTTGCCAAATGTATACAACTCTTCTTACAAACCAAGAAGACCATACACCTTGTACAACCTCTCTTCAACCCGAAGATGCTCTTGTACAATCTTTCTCTTTGAGTGATTACAAATAATCCTATAAGCCTTGAGTCTGTATGTGATCGTGAACAAGGGCTCTTATAGGTGGACTCTTAGAAATCTTCACTATGGAGTAGGAATTTGAGTGAAGAAATTAAAGTGGAAACAGTTTTCTGAAAAAACAGATATTTGAACAGAGTTTTTGGGCAGAAAACTTGTATTTTGAATTGGTGTATTTTGCCTAGGACAACATCCCTATTTATAGCTAAAATTTATAGTCAGTTAGGGTAGTTATCAGGACAAGTTTGAATATTGAAACGTTGGATAAAACACCAGAAATCAGAAACTGTCCAACAGTCAGAAACTGCCATTAGTCGACTAGGGGTTGGGGGTTAGTCGACTAAGGTCTTGATTTTTGCCTATATTAGTCGACTAATAAAGGGACCAATTTGACTAGGACATGACTAAAACAAAAGACATGTTTCTGAAAACTGAATTTAGTCGACCAGAAGAAAGTATAACTCGATTAGGACATATATTAGTCGACTATAAAGATTGGTAAGTCGACTAATAGTGCATACAGATCAGAAACAGAGAGTTGGTATTTTTTTCAGGACAAAGGTTAGTCGACTACATAAAATATCAAGTTGACTATACAATGTATAAGTCGACTAATAAAGGGTATAAGTCGACTAATAGGGCTTATGATGTGTGTGTGTATTCAAGGCTTTTAATATTCTAATAAACATTATAATACACATCCATAGCCATTGTCCTTGAGATTTCTTGAGCATGTATAAGCATGTAGAACTCTTGTATAAGCTTGTGAGATAGAGCTCCAATGAAAATGGCTTCACAAATGTATCATCAAAATCAAGTTCCAACATGAGCACGATGAGCATGTGTATGCCGTGTTTTGTGTGCATGCATATGAGGAGCATGTTTCTTACGAAACATGGATCCCAATCGTGTGTGGTCATGGCACATTGGCTCAAAGTGGAGCCCAAATAATCTACACTTTTCTTCAACATGTAAATATCATTATTAATACTTGAAGAACAAGTGGAGTATTCTATAGGTTTATCAATAGAAGTTGAATCTATAGTAGCATGACAAACATGGGAATCAAAATTATTTTTTAAAGAAATATTTTCATTTGAGACACATTCCAATTCTTTTGAAATCAAAGCAAATTTATCTTTCAAAGAATTTTTCTCCTTTAAAACAAAATCGAGCTTTGAAGACAAAACCTCATTATTCTTTAAAACATCATCACAATCATTGTTATTCTTTAAAATTTCTTTTTCATTTAAGGCAAGGACAAGTTGCGATTTCAATGAGTCCCTTTCACTCGAAATCTCAACCCTCTCTTGCAAAATCATATTAAGTCTTGAAAACAAATCCTTATTTTCTTCTTTTAATTTAAAACTTTTCTTTTTCAAAAGTTTGTATTTTTCTAGCAAATTTTCACAAAATAGGGAAAGCTCTTCATTTAATGCATGGGCATCCATACTATCATGATCATCATTAGAAGAGCTAGCACTATCATTTAGATGAGCATCCAAATGTACCTCAAAGGGGTCAATCCCTTAGACCATATAGCAAGTTTCGTTGGACTCATCCACCATGTGTTCCTTCTCCACATAGTTTGTCGTTTGTACCTCGGGAGAGGTCAATGTATTCCACACTGTAAAAGCAGAATCACAATGAGAAATCATATATAGATAATCTTTGCTAATCGTATGTCTAAGTGCCACTAAGGCTTGTGCATTGGCCTCTATATGCTTGTCATTACCAAGATAAAATTCCTTGGTAGTGGTAAGGTAAACATGCAATCTTAGGATTTTAAGGTATGCACTCATCCTATACTTCCATATATCAATGTTAGAAACATCAAACATGGGAGGGGCAAGGTGATCCATGAGTGTATAAATAATATGTGTGCAAATGCAAATCTAGATTAGTAATCCAAGATCTCACCCTAGGTGGTTAAACCTAATATCAGGAGCGTAGGCTCTGATACCAATTGAAAATACACCTTGAAGGGGGGTGAATAGGTGTACTAGCTAATCAAATGACAGATGATGCGAAATTAAAAACTCAATGCAACACACTATGTGTAACCAAAGAGTGTAACCGAATTCCCGGTGAGGGGCTGTAGATTATCTCCTCGAGATTCCTCTAAATAAGAGTTGAGGTGCTATATGAAGCTCTCTTGGTTCAATACAAGTATGGGCACACAAATAATACCAAGCATGTATGAGATATGAACATTATAAAGCAATGCCAGATATGAGAGAGATAGAGTTTAGAGATAGTGGATCAAACACAAACAATAAAATATGTTTCGAGGTTCGAGTCACTGCTTTATGTCCCCGCCTTCACACAAAAGGATTTTCACTACGTCCACATAGGACCCCCACAAAGGGAACCTCCACCGAGGAATTTGCAATTACAAATTTGGAGTATACAACTTCTCTCTCAACACAACAACCTTTACTCAAGAGGCAAGGCACAAAGATAAAACTCAATCACCTCTACAAAAGAGGGATGGGCACAAAGCCAAACAACAATCACCTCTACACAAGAGAGATAAAGGCACAAAGCCAACACTCAACCACAATCACCTCCACACAAGAGGGATAGCCACAAACCCAAAGCAAAGAAGAGATTATAACTTGGTGATCACAATAGACCACAAACAACTTTTCTCACAAAAACAAAATCTTATAGATAGGATAGAGATGATAGCTCAAGTGTGAGAAAACAAGGTGTTTGAAAATCAAAATCACAAAGAAAAATACTTAGGAAAAATACAAGATAGAAATAGAAATAAAGATCAAAAACTAATTTCACAAAGACTATGATTTTTCCAACCTTTGAAAACAGAATAAAACATACAGATTTGAAGCACAAAAACTCTTTTGAAACTCTTTAGAAAATGGGCAGGCTGGCACTAGAAAACTCTCTCTCTTGAAATCCAAAACTTTGATTTTCAATGGAATTGTTGTTGTGATTTTAATACATCCTAATGACCCTTTATATAGGTTTTAGAAAAATAAATTTAGAATAGTTTTACCAAGTTTAAAAGGAATAAATTGACTCTTAAAATTTAACAAAACACATTTTAAAAACATGTTAAAAATCAGCCTCCAGAAAATTAGCCGTTACTGCCAATCTGGCAGACTGTTGGTCAACTTTGATCACAATTTTTAGGCCTAAATGTCAGATTTTAGAAATAAGAAATAATTTGTAAATCTTTAAGTCTTCATTATACTGCAACTTGAATAACTCAATATCATTTCGGAGTAGAAAGTTATCAATAAAATACAGACAGATGTCAAATTAAAAACTGTAAACTATTTTCAGAACAATAACAGACTTTCACCCAATATTTGACATCTTTAACATTTTAATCAGATAATGATTATTGAATAAGAAATGTATCCTTGAAAGTTATCTTTGAAATGCAATTTAAACATGATCTTTGAAATGCAATTTAAATCATGTTATTTGAATATAAGAATAAAAAGTTAGATAAGAAATCTAAAAGGGTATCGAACAGATCAGTAGAACTAAAACTGATTAAAATTCAAAACCCGATATATGTGTACTTGAAATCCAAAAAACGGTTAAACTGAAAACCAAACATATTAAACTTGTGTGTGTGTGTGAACTTGAGCATATCAACACTATCTATCTTTACACAAGATCTAAATACAATTAAACTAAACATAAACCAAAGTTTTCTTGCAGAACTCCTTCTCCAAGCCGACTCGATCCAAACACGATCCAAAGAGCTTGACTCCAATCAAGTGCTAGATGAGATATTGATACGTGAGCTCTTGAATTTACATGTGTTAGCTTCAAAACTCTTTTGTTGAAGCTAAACATCTACCAATATTTTAATCAATAACTGAAACTATATAAACCCAAGATCATTAGTAAACTAACCTTCAAAAGTTAGTCATCATCAAAACTAAGGTGAATGGCCTATGGGCTAACAGCGCAGTCGCAGTCAAAAGTTATAACTGTAAGAACATATTTATTTACTGTGACCATAGTCATAGTGTAAAATTTCATCCTAAATTTGTCCATACCCAGGTACTATAGCCTCAGTCGCATTCCCCTTAAAATGTAATAAAAGAACTGCAACTTTGGTCACAATCCTATATAAAATGCTTTCTCCTTATTAAAAACTACGACTTTCATCGCTGACTTTTAAAAACTAACCTTATCTTCTTCAATATCTGTAAGATCAAGTTCAGTGAGGGCTCTGCTAATATTATGGAGGTCCCATCTTGCTGCCCGTGGGATTTTATTCTCCAATCTATTTCTTGGCTAAAAAATTGCAAGCCTTTCACATAGCCAATTGATTGAGCTAAAACCTGCACACAAAATACAGAATTTCAGAATTAAGAATGAAAAGTGCAAGTTACTCAATTCTACTACAATAGCAAGTGGCTATGTGGGTCGTGATCCACAAGGAGGGACTAGCGATGGAAGCTTTTTAGTAAGTTCTCTTTTAGGCTACAAAGTATGGTTAAAGTTCTTCTTTAGTTCTTTAAAAGAAAAAGGAAAATTTGAGTTAAAGTTAAATTAGGAAGAAGATGGTAGAGATTAAAAAGATGGATCAACTAGAAATGATATGTACAAAAAGGAGTGATAAAAGAAGTGGTTGATTATGGTGCTCTAAACTAAAGAATAAAAAGAAAAGACACTAAAAGTTACTTACCTCTTTTGGCCAAACGCTTACCTTGAATCTTTTGCAATAAAGTTACCTTGAAGTGAGGCGATCAACGTATAGCTCATAAGAGTTGATTCCCGTCTCCTCCACATTATATCATCAAGACGTTGCAAGTATGAAGTGATACAGAATGAAACTCAAAATCCATCGTCATGAGCTATCGGTGGCACTCGCAAAGGCAAGCCTCTTTCGTTGCTTTAAGACTTACTTAGATAGCAATTGGTACCAAAAGAAGAAAAGTAGAGAAGAAGAAGTAGAACAAAAACAAAGTACATACAAAAGGGAAACTACAGATTCGATTTTATAGCAATAAGAGAAAAGAAGAAAATCTTACACCGGTGTCACTCTCAGCACAAGCTTCGTTCTCATTCTCCTATGAAACTCTGATCTCCTCTGATTTACATAAATTAAAACTGAAAATTACATGAAAAGAAAAACAAAAACCTATACTAAAAAATGGAAAAGTGGACTAAATCCTATCTCTGCATGGTCGTCCCCTTTTGCCTTTGAGATTGCAGGTATTTATAGGAGAAATGCAGAGGGTAGAGGAGTATGAAGATAAGGGAAGCTGGCTATTTCTGAATTTGAGTCCTTCCTTATCTCCAAACTTGATTTGATGTGGATATTCAGTTCTAATCTATAACTTATTGGCGTATTGATTGCTAAATTTAACTTATCAAATGACAAAATTAGAAATAATGATCAACTGAAGAGTTGTAGCCCTGTAAGTTCCCTTTCTGGATCATCTTGAATCATCAGATTTGAGTTCTTGTATCAAAAGTGATGATTCAAATACTAAAATGTATCCAGCCAGAATCTGAATTAGAATTGCTTCATCTCATCCGTTGATCTTCTCTCTATCCATTTATCCCTTTGGATTTGGACTCTGTATTTGACGTTATCCTCAGTTGATCTTTAGCTTTAACCACCTGATTCACCAAAAACTGAATTTAACCAACTGAATTTGGGATCATCCTTCTCTAACCGAATAGATCTAGTTAAATCTGATTTTAACTGTAATTTATTTGATTTTATCTTCTTTCTCTTCATTATTATCTTTTGCAAAATGGACATTTAAGACAAGGAATTTAGCAAATTTATTACATTATAAATGTGGAATGTAATAAAGAATTATGCAATAAATGTGTGCAATCACCAATACTGCAACATGTATTAGTATATTAGTTTATATGAGTAGTGTCAATATATAAGTAATTTTCAATATTTTTCTCCAACTATATAATTCATACTTATAATAATTTGCACAGAGTATGCTTGCAGCTCAAATATGGTGTGTCTGAAGATATCCATTGACTCAATCAGGAATTGTCAAACAACTTTAGCCCAGCATATGCTCTTCATCAGTTAAATATTGGCGATTTGCTCCACTATATGCCACGGCACCATGCATTTGCTATCAGAAAAGAATAGGGTGGCCGATATATAGGATGATTAGTGTTATGAAGTCTTGAGTTGCAAGTCTTTGTCTGTCTCTTATATTTTTATTCAAAGTCACTTGCTGCTCAATCGCTCATCCATTATCACATATAATTTAGTCCTCCTTCTTTTCTTCACCAGAAGATCATCCAAAGGTTCTTCAATGGATACGTTTGTGATCTTCTTAATATTTAAAAAATAGTGTTTATCACCCCTATCCTTCAGTGTAATTCAAAATGAAATCTACTCCATTGATAAGTAGACTGAACGTTGAGCGGGTGATTGGTATCCAATATTGCATATTTTACATCATAACTCCCATGCATATTACAAATAAATATGTGATTTTTACTCCTCTTCTCTACATATTTGCAGGTACACACTTAAAAGGAGAGATAGCCAAATAATCACTTAATTAACACTAATTAAGTGATTAATCAAGATTAAAGATAAAGCCAAATTCAAATCCAGATCTAGAGAAATCCGCGCAACAAACGAAGATTCTAGATATACCACGTGGCTAACAACCTCGTAACAACTTCACACCAGAAAGTTGTTAGCCAACGGACTCCAAAGTGCCGCGCCATGCCGCGCCCCCACCGCAAAATCAGGGCCGTTGGATTTCAGATTTTGCGCCAACAAACTTGGCTCTCGAAGGTTCTCTCCCATGCTATAAATACTGGACTTGGACCTGCGTACAAAGACTGAATGGAGAAGAGAGGAGATTAGTTTAGTTGTTGTAATTTTCATGTATTTTTCTTTAGGTTTTGTTCTTTAGATCCCTCTTCTTCTTCCCTAGAATTCAATGTAAAAGAGAGTGATTGTGAGGGAGAGAGCTTGTGTAATCAAGAGTGACACTTGAAGCAACAAGGATTGATCCATCCTCCTTCCTCTACTTGAAGCTTGGTTCTAGTTTTCTTGCATTCTTTAATTGCTTTCTTTATTGCTTTGTTTACTTCTTGCAATTTACTTCATGCTTTCTTATGGCTTGTTGTAGCTAAATTCTTATCCATGTACTAGTTTACCACTAGCTTAGCTTACTTCACTAACTCATGGGTGATTGCCTTTGTTAATCTTGCAAGTTGTATGATCTTCTCTTCTCCGACGGTTAAACCACCGTCTACCAAGTGAGAAAGTAATTAGGTCAACACGCGAGACAAATCCTAAGCCGATGGAGTGACAACATTAGGCAAGCATTCGCTATCAAGAAGTCTAATAAGTCTTGGCAAGCTAGCAAGGTAAGCTAGTCATGGATCTATTCTTTCTTTAAGTTTCATTTCTTTTCTTGTGAATACCAAATCCTCTTCTTGATTTCTTTTACCGACTTTTCCACCATGAACATAGCCATCCTTTCTTTAGTTTGTTTTCCACTTGATTCACTAATTTTATAAGCAAGAGAAGAATACTCGTTTGTTCACTTCACTACCACACGTAAAGCTTCCATCGCGAGCTCTCCCTGAGATCCGAGGTAGAACGAGCACTCGAAAATGTATATTTTATGAAATCAGTGAAAAGCTCATATGTGCTAATATTCCCTCGATACTTCCGTTATAGCATTGGCTCAATGGGCGAATCCACAGGGACGGAAGGCGATAGAAGAATTAACAGTTTATGTTCACGTGTTATGTTAACAAGTTCTTCTTTCTTAAAGAATGAAAAAAAAGTAAAAGAAAAGAAATTTGGAAGTGATAGGTGAAGAATTCGAGAAAACGCGAAATGAAAACAAATGAAAGTGGTTTTGAAAAGAAAAAATGAAACTTGTGGTAAAGAAAATGAAAACAAAGTTGAACAAAGAAGATGGTGAAAACAACGATGAAAACATAAAAGAAGAGTTTTGAAATTGGTTTTTAAAACAAGATAAAAGAAAACTCATGGATACTAACTACTAATTGCTCCACTAACCATGCTAACCTCTTAGTGATAGTTGCCTCACATGGATCCTTGCCATCACTAATCCTTGGCTTCAAGAGACGATACAATGCATGGCACATAAGATTGTTCTTCTACATTCAAACAACACATCCATACCACACAACAAGTTGAAAGCTACTATTAATTCATCAAAATCGGTTAGAGGTGAGCATGAAATAAAGAAGACATTGCAAGTTAGCAAGTTAATGGGTTAGGTGTTAGAAATGTTAGAATGTTAGAATCCATCATCATGAGCCATCAATGACTCTTGCAAGAGCAAGGCCTTGTAGAGGCTACTTGATTCATGTGGATTATCAAGTAAGTGGTTAGATGGTTAGCGGTTAGTAGTTAGATTACCACGAGAAGAAAATATTAGCTAAGCATCATGTAGAAGATTGAGAAGATTATAATGGAGAAGAAAGGTGATACCTTTACATAGATTGTCACCATCTATTACATCAATATCTCTCTATCTCTCGCTGAATCTCTCGACCCTACTACAAGATCTATAAAAGAAAAGAAAATACAAAATAAAAGAGAAAGAAAATCCTAATCTACAACTAGAAAGAGAAAACCTAGCCTAAATCCAAATCTGCTTCCGTTTCAGGCCTCTACAGGGGTTTTTATAGGCAAAAGAGGTTTCTAGAAGACGAGACGAGCCCACGCGTCGAAACTCGATGTGTGGGCCCACCACATTGCCGCATAAACGTGGCTATTGCAGTGTTTCCGCGACAAAACTAGGGACTTAGGTCCCTGGTTTTGGCGAGGAACTTTTCTACCTTCGAGGACCTTCCTGGTATATTCAGATTCTGATATTTTTGCCCGGATATTCTTCTGACATGCGCAAGTGTCTAGGTTCAATGCATCTTATAGAAGCTCCCTTGCTTGGCCTCAAAGTAATCCGGATTTAATTACCCAAAATTGAGTTTAATTAAGCTCTTATTACCCTTTTGCACTCCTTGCCTTGATTATCTGCAAGAGAGACCAAAACACGGTTTAGACCGATATTTTATTCATAAATCAGTAGAAAAATGCGATATAATAATGCAAAACTGTAGAGTAATCACACCCCCACACTTATCTTTTTGATCGCCCTGAGCAAAACACGAAAAAGAAAAAAAACTACACTATAAATGTTATTACCCCACTTTCGCAGGTGACACGATTGCACTGAGCATGTGCAACAAGCCATTAAACCTCTAAGTTTCCCCTAGAGGAGGAGTGCTGTCTCCTGAGGGCTTTTAGCGGATTGCATCCACAAAATTCACAAAGAAAGAAGACAAATGTTAGTATTTTGAAAACACATTTTGAAAGAGAGACAAGTTTACGAAATATTTTTGTAAAAATAAAAGCGATCTAAGGTCATAAGTCAACTAAAAGTTATTTTCCTTAAACTTAATCTATATGCAAGAGCTTGTCTTCAATTAAGGTAAGAATTCAAAATTAGATTGAATATTTTATCCTTCATAAAACCTAGATAATATGTACTTTGTGACAGTGAAGATTTCTTAGATTTCGACTCCAACCATCAAGCCATTTATTTATATATATTTTTTTCTTCTTTTTTTTTTCTTTTTTTTTCTTCCCTTAGTTTTCTTAGGCTTTCTAGTTCACCCGAATAGTGAGCCTTTAACCGATGACTCCTAGATCGGACGGTCTTAGGGCATCAGATGAGAAAACATCCCTCGCGTTTAAGGACTCGAGTAAACAAAGCCACATAACTAAGAGGGATTATTTTTTCTTTATTACCACCTTTAGGCGTGAATAATTATGCTTCTTGAGGCATAATTATCCAGCTAAATAAGTGGTTTTTATTCATTTATACCATATTTTTTTTCTTTTTAATTTTTAATTTTTAATTTTTTGCTTTTTGGCATTTTAGGTCTTTGTTTCCATCCCAAAAATGTGTAAGTGTGAAGTGCATACTATCTAAGGCAAAAAATTCAAGATAAAATTATCTCTCCAATTTATCTTGCTTAGCCTATAATCTTAAACAAGATCTATTATCTCGACTAGGTTTAAGATGTCATAATTAAGGCTTCCTTAATTTCTAAGATCATCTTAATTTTCTTTAAAATAGATTAAAACTTTGTCTCTTATTTTAAAAAGTTTTTAAAGAAAGAGAAAATTTCTGTACAAAAGGGAAATTCTAAGAATATCTTAAAAGAAGTGAAAAAGAAAGAAAATCTAAAAAACTCTATGTTAGTAAACCCTCCCCCACACTTATCTCTTGCATTGTCCTCAATGCATCGTGATATATGTATGCATGAAACAAATAGAGAGAGAAGAAAAAATCATCTCAAGGTGGTGGTTCCGGTAGTGGTCTGATTGGTCCACGAAATGCGGCCCAATCCAATTTGCGTGGAGTCTAGAGGAGTCCACCAGAGAGGTCTATAATATAACCCACTAGAATGATGTATATATGAATGAATTTTATTAAGAATTTTACCCCATCTAATTTTCAAATTTTCAAAATAATTTCGGAGTCATTATTATTAACACCCTTGTCCTAAAGTGGAGTGTGAAAAGATGAAATGATTGATTTGGACTCCGGAAGCACAGGAACGACTACTGACTCAGGAATTTGACTTAAGTCAAGTGAAGGCTCTGGAGTCGAGATTGGTTCAGGAAGTCAGTCCAAATCAAGAAGTTGAAATTCTAATCCACATTCATTTTTTCACAACGGAATGTGACATTCTAAGATAGGTGATTTAAGTTCAAGAATGACAGGTATGAGAACCAAAACTGACTCTAAAATGTTGCTCAAGTTGGGTAATAAAACAGGAGTCAATATTGATTCAGGAATTTGAATTGGATCACAAATTTGAGAATCTAGGTCACATTCCTCATTAAGTTCAATTTCATAAAAATGAGAACTTGCCAATTTGTCAATGGGACTTTCATAAGTATGAAATTCGTTAAGTTCAATTTGTTGATCATAAAAGATTGGCGATTCAATTTCACAATGGATTGGCACAGGATCCAATGTTGACTCGGGAAAAATCCTGAAATCAGGTAAAAATACCTCATTCATTATGGAATCAGGCAATGAAATTGAATTACTAAGTTGAGCTTCATGATCATATTCATGCTCAACTTCAATCTCAGGAAAAGGATAAGTTGTCAATGTCAATGGGATTTTCAACATTTGAAGTTTGGTCAAGTTCTGATGGGTGTGCTGAAATTGAATCTTGGTTTCCAAAATGACAAGAGTCCTGGATCAGATCAAAAGAGTTAGAGATATCTAAATTGATTATAGGTTGATAAGATAGAGTTTCCTCATTCCGATAAATGCTAACCAATTGACTTAATTGTGTTTCCAACCTATTGATAGACTGGGCAGAAGATTTTTGAAATTATAGCGCGGACTCCTGCAGGATTTCTATACTCTTTTCTAGATGTGATGTATCTTCAAGTGAATGCTCTAGAATGGGAGTGTAGGAATCTTGATTTCTAAAACAGCAAGAGTCCTGGGTCAGAGCGATAGAGTTAGGGATAGCTGAGTTGGTTAAAGATTGATAAGAGAGAGTTTCTTCATTCCTATAAAGGTTGACCAATTGCCTCAATTATGTTTCTAACCTAATGATAGACTGAGTAGAAGATTTATGAAATTGTAGCGCGGACTCCTGCAAGATTTCTATACTCTTTTCTAGATATGATTTTTCTTTAAGTGGATGTTCCAGAAAGGGAGTGTAGGAATCTTGGTTTTGAAAAGATTGTGAAGATTGTGAGTCTAACATGTTTTGAGATTGAAGCTTGGACTCACGCGCAAGAGTTCCTTGCTCATTTTCAGGGCAGATAGTTGTTCATTATGAGGAGGTGAAAATGAGTAAGGCTCTTGAAAATATTGTGAAATTGGAGAGGCCATCATTTTCTGAAATTGTCGCTCGACCTCTTGTAGGTTGGCGTCTATACTCTTTTCTAACTCAGATTTTTCTTCAATTGGTGGTTCTAGAAAAGGAGTATAGAAAGCAATATTGGGAATTAAATATTGTGAATATTGTGAAGATTGTGGATAAGGTGGTTGAAAATTTGACTCGGGGGAGGTGAATCCCCATTGACTCTGTGAAGAGTGAAAATTATTTTGGAAATTATGGTTGTAAGACTCGGGGTATGGGTTGTATTGATTCGGATAAGTCCACCCCGATGTATTTAGTTGGTTCATATTGTAAAAAGTAGGGTTAGAATTATCCGAATCAAATGGGGTCAGTGTGAAATATTGATTCATATTAGGATGGAAAGAATTGTTGTTGTTTGATTGAGTTTTTACTTGCACACAAGAATACAAAATTTCAAAACTTAGAATAAAGAGTGCAAGTACTCAATACTACCGCAATAGCAAGTGGCTATGCGGGTCGTGATCCACAAGGAGGAACTAGCGATGGAAGCTCTTTTAGCAAGTTTTCTTTAAGTTACATTAGATGGTTAATGATCTTCTTTTAGTTCTTTAAAAGAAAAGGAAAAATAAGTTAAAGTTCAGCTAGGAAGAAAGTGGTAGCGAAAGTTATGATTCAAATACTAAAATGTATCCAGGCAGAATCCGAGTCAAAATTGCTTCATCTCATCCGTTGATCTTCTCTCTATCCATTTATCCATTTAGATTTGGACTATGTATTTGACGTTATCGTCAGTTGATCTTTAACTTTAACCACTTGATTCACCAAAAACTGAATTTAAGTAACTGGATTTGGTATCATCCTCCTCTAACCAAATAGATCTAGTTAAATCTGAATTTAAATTATATTTATTTGATTTTATCCTCTTTCTCCCCAAATTATCTTCTGCAAAATAGACATTTAAGACAAGGAATTTGCAAATTTATTACATAATAAATGTGGATATGTAATAAAGAATAGTGCAATAAATGTGTGCAATCACACCCTCACACCTATCTTTTGCTCATGCTCGACAAAACAACAAAACTAAAGCAAAGATTATTAGACCACTTTCGCAGGTCACGCGATTGCACTGAGCTTGTGCAACAAGCCGTTAATCCTCTAGGTTATTCCTAGAGGACGATTTTTGTCTCGTGAGGGTTTTCAGTGGATTGCACCCACAAAATCTATAAAGAAAGTGAAAAATGCTAGTATTTTGAAAACACATTTTGAAAGAAAAATATTTGAAATATTATTGTAAGATTTAAGTAATCTATAAGTTATAGGAAAACTGAATTTTTCATTCTTAAACTTAGTCTCTATTCAAAAATTTGTTATCAATCAAAGTAAGGACTCAAATTGTGCTTCTCATCTAGTCTATTACTTTACCCTATGTCATATGCACCTTCGTGACCATGAAGTTTTGACTAAGGGTTCTTTAACTCTAACTCTTATTCCTTATTTATTTATTTATATATATATTTATTTTATTTTGGTGGTATTATTCCTTAGTTCTATTAGGCTTTCTAATATGCCCATGTAACGAGCCTTTAATCTGTGACTCCCAAACCAAATGGTCTTAGGGCACCGGATGAGAAAACACGCAAGGACTTGAGCAAACAAGGCCACAAAACTAAGGATTTTATTATATGAACCGCTTTCAGGCATGAATACTTATAGAATTGGAGGAGAATTTTTTTGTCAAATTTTTGGTTAGAATTTTTAGCTTAGGAATACTAAAGAGTTTAACTCTTCTATCAACTTACTGAGTTCAAGTTTTTGCCCAAGTCTCTTTGAGATTCTATTTGGACAGGAGTTGTGCTACTCCGTCCATAATCCGAACAGAAGATTCCCAGAAGACACTGATGTTTGTCCAGTCAACGGAAAATAAGAATCACTTTCTACCGCTACATCAAGAGCCCAGTATTAAACAAAGAGGATATTTGAGCTTGAATATCTCCTCTCTCTTGTAATTTGAGTATTGATTCGTTATAATATTTCATTGATTTAAGAAAATTTTACGATTCATATTTTTAGTTTTCTGACACGAACAATAATCCCTCTATAATAGGGATTAACTTCCCCATTTTGTGGGAAATTAATTGACCCAGTAATGGGGATCAGTTATAACAGAGCGTGGGTTTCGCGATGGACGCGGACCTCGCGTTGTTTGTTATAGATGCAGACGTCTCGGTCAGAACACGGAGCTGCTCAGACCCGCGCTTTAAGAGGGACGCGGAGTTTTTCAGACCAGTGTTTAAAGTAAGACGCGAGGTTGCTCAGACCCGCGTGAGACGCGGAGTTACTCAGACCCGCGTTTGAAGTAAGATGTGAGGTGCTCAGACCTACATTTGAAGTAAGACGCGAGGTTGCTCAGACCCGTGTAAGAGGCGGAGTTACTCAGACTCACGTCTGAATTCTGCATTTCCCTTTGGACGCGTGGTCTACATTTTAGTTGAAATGCGACCTTTGCGTTGAAGTGAGGTTCGTGTCTGGTAACTTGTCCTTGGTGATTTTTAGACAGCCTATAGAACCTCCTCTAAAGTTTTCGATATTCTGCGATTGACTGGGATAAATTTGGAAATACTTTGGACTTCATGCTGATTTTGGGCTCCCCATAATTGGACTGGCAATCTTTTGAGATGCCCTAAGCTTGATCCTGTTTGAAATTTGGTCTTCGTGAGTGTACTGTCAAACTGCTTGAAGCCTCCAGGAAAGATTGCCACAAGTGTCTTAGAAGCTTAGTCTAACACTTGTTATGAGCTCTGGTTTAATTGTCGGTGTACTATTGAACCAGTAGAGATGTTGATTGCTCTTTCTAGTGTACTATTAAACTGATTGCAGAAGCAGGAACATACTCCTTATGTGTGAGTGAAAGCAGCCTTCATAGACGCGATCGCTATGTAGACGCGAGCTTCAATGAAGTTGAAACGCGACACTCAGTTGCTGTTGAAACGCGACCCTCAATTGGTGTTAAGATGCGACTTTGAGACGCGACTTTAAGTTATTATTGAACATGACCTTGGTTGATGCTGAGATGGGACTATCAATTCTAAATGTGAAGATCGTGTTGGATGCTTCCAAACGCGGATGCGAGTACCATGTTTGACGCGTGTCTGGCTCAGATTGAGCTTGAGATACACGCCATGTTTCTCGGCTACTGAAGGGCTTATAAAAGACCCGGGTCTTTCAATAGTCAATTCACTTGACTGTTCTTCTCCTTCGATCAGACCCAAGTCTGAAGATCAAAAGCTCTCAATCTTTCTCAGAAACCATAAAGCTTCGAGCTTTTTCAAATCTTTTCAAAGATTTTTCTCGTTGAGATGGCCCCAAAACCTAAGCAAATCATTGCTTCTTCAAGTGCCGCCGCTGCGCCGATTACCGTAGGTGGTTCTCCTTCTCAGGAAGCCCCTATTTCTGGTAAGTAGAATGGCTTTTACCATTGAGAACATGAAGAGACACTGTCTCTTAATTTCTTCTTGAAGTTTTTGAAACTTCTGTTAAATTTAAACAATCGAGATGGATCTCATTGGTCCGCGTTTGATTTATGAACGCGTTTCTTACGTTGATGAGCAGAATATGGGTCTGGATCCTGGCGTTTTTCTGTTTTAACAACGTGACCTTCGCGTCTACGAATTGAGCACAAATCCAGGGGACTCTGTATCTTGATACTTATGAATGCGGGTCTTATTTGTAAGAATCGCATTTGAGTCTCAAGACTTAAATTTTTTTTCTAAGTATGGAGTCTAGAAAGCGGGCTTCATATGAGCCTCGCGTATTAGTTACAGAACGCAGGCCTCATTTGTTAAGCCCCGTGTTTGAACTCCAACACTTAGTGTAATTTCATTATTTAAAAGTATTAACTTTATATTCTTCTAATTACAGTGAGATACTCCTCGAATCCCTTGACCAAGAGAAATCACTTCGGTCACATTGGCGGTGTTGACTTTATCCTCCTCTTTAGCCTGCGGAAAACAGTCCCTGCGTTCACCGGAACAAATGAAGAGTGCCAAGCCCACTTAATCAAGGGCACTGCCTTTACCCTGCGAGAACTCATCTCAGATAGGAGATTTGAAACCACCAACCATCGTCTGTTCAGAAAGCCGGTGTTCCTTTTTTGGAGATGCCTTTGAAAAAAATGAGGAGGTTTTACTTGACGGGACTACAAGTGGCTCCGTCAAATTGGGGAATATCGTTTCTTTCTCTCTAATATGAAACAGATATTTCTGTTATCATATCAGCAGTCCATGTCTCTTCCCTGGTATATGGATTGAGATTTGGTTAGGGCACAATCAGGTGTCGCGATCGGGAGGATCTCTAATCGTTTTGCTTTTTCTGTCAGCCATAGTAGGGAGATTCTTGAATTTCTCTCAGGATCGATGAAATAAGAGTTTTCAATAAACGAGACCTCTAAGCAAGCTGCAACCCTCATCAGCTGATTCATGAAAGTGAAGGGAGAATTCCCTCAGTCTGACTTCCGGACGCCTAGATGGGTATACTCAACAACCTCTTGGTGGGCTAAAATGGTCTGCTTCGTTCTCAAAAAATTAGAGGAACCACTGCTCTAGTGCGGGTTATATCCCGCGGTCAGGGTCGTATGCTATGGAATTGTCCTGAGCCATTATAACTTCTTTGTAATCCTGGAGAAGTATAACCCAGATGCTTTCACATTTTTTACTCCAGTCGGAAAATGGGATTCACCCTGAATGAGATGTTTGAAGTTTCAGGGTTGTCTATTGGGGAGTAGCCATATGAGGATTACATTCCCAGTACTGAAGAATTACATTTATTGAAGAGGGATGCACTTCAGGTGTATGAGACATACTAGGAGGTCTTGTGCCATTTTTATATATACGCCTAAGTAATAGGATGGAGGTCCAGAGGAGTTAAGCAAATGTCATGGGTTAACTACCTCTTCTGTGGTCTGGGAGAAAAATCGGGCTTAGTGTCTCGATTGACAGCCAGCACCGATGCTGAGATCACAGAAAGGATTTCTGAATTAGTGACCACATATAGAATAGAGTCGAATGAGGACACCTCCGAGCCTGTACTATTTTGACAGTTTCCACCATCAGGCCAAAATTTCTATCCCTGACAGAGCCTTATTGGCAGGTTTCTGATGCTGTGGTTAAAGTGGTGTGTTGAACCCACCCTACCACATGATGTCATTGTTGCTGACGTAGTTCACCCGACCTTTCTTCTTGCTTATGGTTAGTCTCTCAGCTTGCTCCCTGCTATGGTAGGTTGCCTTCAAAGCGGGCTTTGAGTTTTATCTCAAAATTTTTGCAATGTAGTAGCTGAGGAAGACAGAGAGGGCAATATGGTTGTCAGTCCAGATGGTGAACTCAAGATGAAGGCACCGAATCCTCGTTTAGAGTTGCGTTATACGTACCTTATGGCATGGTACGTTATGCATTGCTCTTCCCTGATATCAATAGTGAAGTCATCTGAGAATTCTATGCCTTTTGTGCAGCGGCTGGAGCGCTCGAATTGGAATGGCTGGTACATGCTAATGATCTGACAAATCCTTCAAAGCAGCATGAGCTTCCAGTTAGTGAGATGCTTCCCTGATTTTCTAGTATCCTCATATGGGGAACGATTTTTTGATCGACCCGGTACTGATGGATTCACCATTCTTCCATCTGGGGTTTTTTGGTGGTTGATGAACGTTCGCCCTAGATATTTGTCTTCTGGCAGAGGAACATTTGCATAATTAAACAATATTTGCCCAGCCGATTTGCTCGCCAATTCGGGTACGAATAACTGTATGTAGGTAACCCGAACTTAGGCCTTCATTTCAGCGGCAATCTATATGAAGGGGCGAGGGCGTGGTATTTCAATGTGGCTGGAGGAACGGAGGCAAGATTCAACCTTCCCCAGAAGGTACCGAACTCCTATGCCAGCCTCAGGTTTTGCGCATGATATGTAACAGCGGATTCAGTTCCCGGTTATAACATAAACAACACCTGCATCAAGGGAATCAAGGCTATGTTCCAAGCCAAGAAGGGCTCCAAGAAAACCCGTTTGAAAGGGATGGATGAATTTCTGCAAGCTGAGCTAGAGGGTAATCCAACAGAGGCTGCTAGGCATTGAGAAAAACTTGCCGAAGAATCTCATCAAAAATGCTCACAGGGAGTTGCAAAGCATACTCGATCTCAGTCTACTGAGGTTGGCTCAAGTAAGAAGAAGATACGATAAGAATCCATAGCTGAAGTTCCTTCGAAGGGAAATTCCTCATCTGCTGTAGACTCTGATCCTATCCACGCAAGCTCCAAAGGGAATGAAGGCTCCGAAGTTACCCTACTTTCGAGAAGTCATCGAACCAAAGGTCCCGCATTAGTCATGGCTGAGGCATTGCCAGTGAGAGTCACAGAAAAATAAACCAGTGGAGGCGATTCTGTGCCAGCCTTTGTGCCCACTAAGACTATACAATCTAGCTCCTTTCTGAGTTAGAGAATGAGCGCTGATCCAACAGACATCCAACCGGGCCCCTCCGTTGAGATGAGATCTTCAGTAGAGATTCCAGAGCAAAGTCCTACTACTGGGCTTGTTGGGGTTGAACTTCCCACTACCAGAGTCCTACCTACTCCCGTATCATCCTCGTCTTCGAGTGAGAAATTAGATTACTCGAGAGATGATGATGTTGTATGGGATAATGTGCACCCTTCTCCTAATACTAGCAAATATTCTCATTTGACCGAAGAGGAGAGATGCAAGTAGCTGCTCCAAAAATAGATCTACCATTTAGAGAAACTTCTACTGTTGAGGGTATTCTTTTCTACCCCAGTCATTGTCTTTTTGTTTTCTAGCAAATACTATTTTGACCTTATTTAGTTGACATTTGCAGGGGCTACTGCTTCCGCTGAAGGTGATACCTCCTCAAGTATTGCTGAAATGACTGGGAAACTGACCCGATCGAAGAGAACAGAAGTTCTCAGGATCAGCGTTGGGGAAATTCCCGCGAGTGCATCTGGTGTGACAGGAAGGTCCTCTCATTTGGATGATTTTCCATCTCCTGTTCCTCGAATTGGTAATATATCAACATGTCCTGATACCCTCATCTTTTTAGCGCCATTATTAATGTTGTTCAGTTAAAATGACTGCAGGAGATATTGTACCAGTCCTAGCAGAAAATTCTATCCTTAGTACCAGTACAGGGGAGTATTTTACCCAAATCTCAGCGGATGGGGCTCCCATGGCGAAGTCTACTCTAGAGGTTGCTACCCAAGAAGCTGTCATAATTTCAATTTCTGAAACTCATATGGTGACATCAGAAATAAGGAAACTGATGATCCAGCTTGCGCATGATTATGGAAATTGGATCAGGAAGTACTCTACTAGTGCCGACACCAGTCACGGGCATCATGGAAGAACTCACTCTCCAAAAAGTGGAACAATTCTTTATGACCATAATGTATTGCATCGAGCTGGTACCCTCTAGGCGAAGTTCTTTTGAGTTTGTGCGATCCCTCCTTGAGAATCAGGTTGAAAATATTAAACAGACTGGAGGTTTTGATCGTGCGATCGCATACCAGGCGCAAGTTGAGCAGCTGGGTACATTGTCGAAGGATCTTAGGATCTTAGAGAGAGTCAGTCCAGTTGCTGATGCTCAATGGGTGTCAGAGGACCTCCACATCAATCAGGAATGGGAGCGGAAGGAGATTAAAGTGTGGATAGCTGAGTGTACCCATTATATTGATGATTCCAGGATCAGCTATCAGAGCTAAATCAACAACATCCATCAATCTGAAATCATTTCAAAACTGCAGAGGACGTCATTGCAAGTGCCCACATGGCGATTGCTAAGGTGCAAGTCTTAATTCAAGATCACGAGCTGAAACTTGCCAATGAGAAGAGGAAAGTGGAGGAACTTAGGACCACCAGGTGCAGAAGGAGCTCAACAACCATTCATCTAAATTGGAAGATCTCCAACACAACTGGTTTCAAAGACATTCTTATAAAATGAGGAGTTGAGGACCTAGGCTTTAGCTGAGGTCGAGAAAGCACGCCAAAGGGATATTCAACGCCTTAAGGACCAAATAAAGTCTCTTGCTGAGCAAGATTAACTTTTTTGTTTCTTTTTTTTCTTTTTGTAACACTCTATCTTATTGAATAAAAGAGTATTTATATCACTTTTATAATTTGCTCATGAATAATAAAAGTGATAATTTTGCCTTCATTTTATCTTCATTTTCTTTTTGTGTTTGAAAATTTGACAAATGAAAGCGATTTTGAATTTGATTGCTAGAGATGACGATTAATATAGCAACTCAAAGTTTTGTAATTCCATTAGGGAACTTTAAAAAGTTTATTGTCAGAGGTATAACTTTAACTTGACAGGAATTAAATTCGCGATTTGAACGAATTTTTGTGGACTTGCTATTGATGAGAATAAAAAGTGGAGTTTGATCCACTGGATTTACAGAGATTTGTGGACTTGCAATTTGACGGGTTTTTTGGATTTTTAATTGGAAGCAAATTAAATTGTCAGAGGTGCGATATTAACTTGACAAAGATATATGTGCTAGAGGTATGATATTAACTTAGCATCAAAAAGATCTCATTTTCATTGAGAAAACTGAGAAAATCACTGTCGTAGATTTAGTGTTAACTTGACAACGAGATGAATGCTAGAGGTGCAATATTAACTTAAGAGCTAACGTCTCGGTTTCCATAAAAAACTCAAGGGAAGATCACTGTCATAAGTGTAGTATTTAACTTAACAATGAAATTGATGTTAGAGGTGTAATATTTGAACTTAGTATCGAACTTCTTGTTTCCTTTAGGAAAATTGACAGAATCACTATCATAAGTATAATATTAATTTAACAGGGATTTGTATTGTGATATAAACAATTTTGGTCAGAGGTGTAGTATTTAACTTGACCAAAAGATTTTGTGATTTGAGAAATTTAGTGGACCCGTTATTCTATTGAAGAGAATTAACAAGTTAAAATTTTTTCCACTAGAAAAATTGAAGGTCGTTACTGTTAGAAATATAACATTAATTTATCAGAGATTTATTTTACGATAAGCACAATTTTGGTTAGAGATGTGGTATTTAACTTGTTCGAGAATTTACGATTTGAACAATCTTAGTAGACTCATCATTCTATTGAAGAGAATTTACAAGTTGAAATTTTTGTCCGTTGGGGACGTTGAAGGACATCGTTGTTAGAGGTATAATGTTAACCTAATAGCGGGGTATGCCAAAGGTATAATATTAACATAACAGGTTTGCTCTGTGATTATCTCACTGGGAAACAATTATAGCCTTTTAGTGGTCTTACCATTCCATGGACGGGAATTAATAAGAAATTTTGGAGGGGAAGGCGGGATCAGGTCCCTCAAGATTTTTAGCAAACCCTCAGCTATCAATGAATTTGGTATGCCCTTACTAACCACCATTTGAGTTAGGCTAGCCATGCTATTCCTCTCAATATGATGAGTTGTCAAGGATTTTTCATCAGGCTTAAATGCCAACTATTTCCTCTATCCTTTAGTCATCAGAGGCTTTGGATGTAGTGTAGTGTGCCTCCTGCAAATAAGCTGGGGGCCACAGAGGTAGATATAAATTCCGCAGGGGTTTTTTCTGGAGATAAGCCTCCTCATGGAGTCCTCTTTAATCCTCATTTGGTCGCCACACTTTGATATAAATGTGTAAAAAATGAAAAAGTTCTGCAAAGATGCATCACGAACCTTCTCCAATGAGCTTGGCTTGAATAGCCATTAGATAAAATCATTTGATCCTCCATGAAAGTCGATCGATCACCACACATGATATGAATGTGGATACAATGGGATGATTCTGCAAAGATACATCACAGACCTTCTTCAATGAGTTGGCTTGATAAGTCATCAGATAAACTCATTCAAGTCCATCATCTGATTATTTGAACCTTTTGTTGTTGGGTCGAGCTTCAATCGATCGAACAGGAACTGGGAGGTTGCCACCATTACATATGGAAAAGTCAGGCTAGATAATCCATCCTTCTGAGCATAAAGAAGTATGCCTGAAACTATTGCATAGGCATGCTCGACTTCAAAATATAACCTATTCTTCTAAGTTGAAGATAGGTGTATGTCTATATACTAGAGAAGAGTGAAAAGGCTAAAAAATTGATAATTTTCCTTTGTCTTTTCTTCAATGTTTACATCGTGCAACATAATGTCATCACTATTCGGTCGAATCAGTATTGATCGACCGTGATGTGATCCAGTGATGGAAGAAGCTCTTCTTTGGCACTCTTCCCAATATCTTAGATCTCAAACCCTAATCCATTTGATTGATCAAGGTAAAGCTTCGATCAGAGGTATAATGTTAACCTGATCATGAGAAGAGTGATAAAGCTAAAACTGAAGTTTCTAACTTTGTTTCTTCAATATTAAAATCATGATCACGATGTTAACAATATTCGGTCAGCTCGACGTCGATCGACCGTGATGTGATCCCTTGAAGGAAGATGCTCTTCTTTGGGGCACTTCCAAACATTTTGAATCTCAAGCTCTAATCTATCTGATTGATTAGGGTAAAGCTTCGATCAAAGGTGTAATATTATCTTGATCATGAGAAGAGTGACAAAGTTAAAATCAAAGTTTCTAACTTTGTTTCTTCTATATTAACATCATGCATCACGATGTCAACAATGTTTGGTAGGCTCGGCGTCGATCGACCGTGATGTAATCCATTGAAGGAAGAAGCTCTTCTTTAGTGCTCATCCAAACATCTAGGATCTTAATCTCTAATCCATCTGATTGGTCAGGATGGAGTTTCGATCAGAGGTGTAATGTTAACCTGATTATGAGAAGAGTGACAAAGCTAAAACCAAAGTTTCTAACTTTGTCGCTTCGATATAAACATCATGCTTCATAATGTCAATAATGTTCGATCGGCTCAGCGTCGATCGACCGTGATGTAATCTGTTGAAGGAAGAATCTACTCTTTGGTGCTCTTCCAAACATCTTGGATCTCAAGCCCTAATCCATTTGATTAATCAAGGTGAAGCTTCGATCAGAGGTGTAATGTTAACCTGATCATGAGAAGAGCGACAAAGCTAAAACCGTAGTTTCTAACTTTGTTTCTTTTATAGTAATATCATGCATCACGATATTAACAATGTTCGGTCAGCTCGATGTCGATCGACCATGATGTGATCTGTTGAAGGAAGAAGCTCCTCTTTGGCACTTTTTTCAAACATTTTTAATTTCAAACCCTAATCCATATGATTGATCAGGGTGAAGCTTCGATCAGAGGTGTAATGTTAACCTAATCATGAGAAGAGTCCCTCTAAGGATAGTACTTCTTCAAGAATCTGCCGTTAATTGGCATCTAAGCGTATCACCGTCCGGATTTATGAGGCTGTATGCTCCATTTGAGTAGACTGACACTAGTACAAATGGTCCTTCCTACTTGGGTTGGAATTTTCTTTTGTTTTATGTGTCATAACCATGGGTCTTCTGGCAATAAGACAAGGTCACCCTTCTTCAAAATTCATTCTCTAACTTTCTTATTGAAAGCTCTTGAAATTCGTGCTTGATAGAGCTCGATTTGCTATTGGGCTTGCAGATGTTTGTCATCTAAAGCTTCCAACTCTTGAAGGCACAATCAATGCTTCTCTTCATCCGTCATCCTGGTTGTCAAGACAAATCAGAGGGATGAGATTTGGATTTTTAGTGGAAGTACAACTTCGCATCTGTACACCGAGAAAAACGGCGTGGCATTTTTCGAAGTTCTCACCGTCATGCGGTAAGCCCATAAGCATTCGCCAAATTTATCATCCCAATCATGTTGGCCTTTTAAGACAAAATTCTTGAGAAGTTTTACAATAGTCTTGTTAAATGCTTCTGCAAGACCGTTGGCAACTGGATAGTATGCAGTTGATGACACTTTGGATTCTGAATTTATCACAGAATCTCTGAAATGCTTGGCTGACGAATTGGGGTCCATTATCTTGGATGATTCGTCGGGGTACACCAAATCGATAGAGCATATGATGTTTGAGAAACTTGATCACGTTTGATGTCTTTACTTCCTTTAGCGGAACGGCTTCTACCCATTTAGAGAAGTAATCAGTTATGGCAGGATGAAGCAATGTCCTTTTGATGTTGGAGCTCTAATGGGTCCGATAACATTCATTCCCCACATCTCAAATGGCCATGAAGAGGATGTTGGATGAAGATGTCTCGGTGCTTGATGGACAAAGTCACCATGGATCTGACAGGCATTGCATCAGTTAGTGTACGAATGGCATAAAGGATCATCTTCGGACAATAGTAGCAAAGTCCTCTAAGCTGATCTTCGAGCTTAGGTCCAGGTTGATGAGTTCTACACATACCTTCATGAGCTTTATTGAGTGCCTTATGTGCCTCTTTGTGTGAAAGAAATCAGAGTAAGATTCCATCACATGACCTACGATACAATATTCGCATGATCGCATTGTAATAAAACCGAGGAGCTTTCCTTCTGATGGCATATGCCTCTTTGGGGTCGTCAGGCAATATGTCATACAAAACAAAGTCAATGTAAGGGAATCATCAATTCCTAGGTTCGAGACTTGTCAAAGTCTTAAGAACCTCTTTAACATGAAGGTCTCCTTTTGGAGTTTTACGGTCTTCAATGGTAAATTTGCAACAGTATAGCTCATAATTGTAGACAAGTACTCTCTCCGTGGCTCTGGCTGAAAGGCCCAATGAAGCAGCGAGGGATGCCAGTGCATCTGCATGCGCACTTTGCTGACACGGCACATGGTCAATGTAGAAGTTTTTAAACTTCTCTGCTATGTCAATGGTCGTGTTGTGATAGGTTACCAAGTCTTCATGTCGGACTTCATACTCCCCACGAGCCTGGTTGATGATGAGCTTTGAGTAGCATATGCTTTGAGATTTTTTGCTCTAATTTTGTTAGCAAGTTTCATCCAAATCAAGAGAGCATTGTATTCCGAAACGTTGTTGGAACATGGCTCAGTTAATAAGAATGCACGAGAGATCACATAATTATGTGTGGAAATAAGTACTACCCTCACACCTGTGATGACATTTCTCTCGGGACTAGTCCTTGATGGTCCGTCGAAGAATAGTTGCCACACTTGTTCTTCTGAGGAGAAGTTGATTGAGTTAACTTCTGCAATTTCATCTAGGAGATCATCATAAAGCTTTGAAGTTCCTGGAACTGGATGATCGATCAGGAAATTTGTCACAGCTTGACCTTTGATTACCTTTTGTGGCATGAATTGCATCTCATATTGTGAGAGCAATATGGGCCATTTCGCTAATCTGCAATTCAGTGAAGATGGCCTTGTTATGAGTAATCGCAAAGGATTAACTCTGGAGATGACGTGAATGTGTTGCCCCATAAGGTATGTCGCATCTTTTGAATGGCGAAGACTAAGGCTAAGCATCCCTTCTCGATCGGGTTGTAGCGATGCTCCGCCTCAATCATTATTCTACTTAAATAGTAGGTTGTCTTTTCTTGGTTTTGATCATTGTTTTGAGCTAGTAAAGCTCCCAAGGAATGATTCATCACTCGAATATATAACAAGAAAGGTTTTAATGATACTTGAGCTATCAGAACGGGAGGGTATGTGAGATACTCCTTGATCTCTTCGAATGTTTTTTGGCAAGCACTATCCCAAATGAATGAGACTCCCTTCTTCATTAGTTTGGTAAAGGGTTGGCAGTATCCTGAAAGATTTGATATAAATCTCTTGATATATGCCAATCGTCCTTGTAAGCCTCTAATTTCTTTAAGATTTCTTGGAGGTTGCATCTCTTGCACATCACAGATTTTCTATGAATCTCGATGAATTCCTTTGGATGTAAAAACAAATCTAAAGAATTTGCCACTGTCTACCCCCAGAAAGGACTTGGTTGAGTTCATTATCAACTGATGAGCCCGCATGATGTCGAATACTCTTTTCAGGTTTGCGAGATGATCGCCTTTGTGATGGCTTTTCACAGGGATGTCATCAATTTAGCATTCTACAGTCTTACGTATATGCTCATGAAAGATCGCATTCATGGCACGTTGATAGGTTGCACCAGCATTCTTCAAGCCAAAGGGCATTACTGTGTAGCAGTATACTCCCAAAGGCGTCCTAAAAGATTGTTGTTTTTCATCATAAGGTTACATCTTTATTTGATTATACCCTAAGAAGCCATCCATGAAAGACATCCTCTCAAGCCACACTTATTGTCAATCATATCATCTGTGATCATGAGAGGGAATTCGTCTTTTGGACAAGCAGCATTTGGATCATGATAGTCGATACAAATTCGAATCTTTCCAATTTTTTAGGAACAGGAACTATGTTGGCCATCAATCCGAATGTCGCTCTTCCCAGATGAAACCAGAGTCTATGAGCTTCTTGACTTCTGATTCAATTGCTTCCATGATCTCGGAACAGAATTGTCGTTGTTATTGTTTGACAGGCTTGGTGTCCAGGCTGATGTTGAGATGATGTATAGCAATTTGAGGATCGAGCCTGGGCATGTCCTCATAGTTCCAAGGGAAGACATCTTTATACTCTCATATGAGATGCATTAAGTCTTCTTTCTCGGCAGGTGATAACCTCTTGCTTATGAAAATAGGCTTAGGGTTAGCCTCATCTCCAAGATTTATTTGAGTCACTTTATCTTCAGTGGGTGGTTGCGTTGTTCAAAGCGTATATCTCAAAGAGTATTTAAGTGCTTAATTAATGGATAGAGTCTGATTGGATTAATTTTTCAGATTTAAAGGTTTTTTCTGTCATCTTCTAAATAGCTGGTTGATACCATATTCATTGAGAGACTTCGAAAGATATCACCGATGCTGACATCTAAGTCCCACGATGATGTTGCTGACGAGCTATCATGATAGACCTCTTCTTCAGATTCAGAATCTGACGAGACTAGCGTAGATACATAACCGAGTACCCTTTGAGTCTTGTAATAGTAGTCGGGGTCTTTGCCTTTCAGTACAAATGAACAAAGCAATGCTCGCTTTTCTTTTCTGAAATTAAGGTCTGATTCCTTGGTAAAATCATACCTCATTCTTTCCATCATATGATGAGACTTTTGATCATAATGAATGAATTGTGGAGACTCAGAATTACCCCATGTGCTTTCACAAGCTATGGGTTCCGACTCGATTCTTCTAAATAGAATTGGTTTTTGACTTTTTCGCTTGGCTGGTACTTCAAAGAGAGCATTGTGCGCGTCTCCGATCTTTTCGGGTACAATAAGGGATGACTTTATTGGTACAACAATAATGTCAGGGCATTTATTGCTGACCAAGGGTCACTGTCTACGTCAATATTAGCGTCTGACGATACAAAATCAGAACCAAACGTAGAAAAGTAGCCAAATCTAATTTTAATTGATAAACCACTCGCCTTTGACATTAGCGGTGGTATTTAAACCGAGCTTATCAATGCTCGTTACAAGGAAATTTATTTTCCAGAGACACTCTTCTTCTTTTGCTCCGTATCAGCTTCATTCCCAGAGTCAAGTTCTTTTGGGTGTGGATTTCTATCTGTCTCAAGAGAATCCTGATAGAGGAGGGAATCGGTCAAGTAATTCTTGACTATCTTGAACGGATGTCTTTCGGCAATCAACGTTCACACTTTTTTATCTTCATCAATATACTTCATTACTTGATGAAGAGTGGATGGGACGATGGAGTTGCGGTGAATCAATGTCATCCCAGCGGCAAGATGTACGAGGTGTCAACGTTAATGACATAACATGTCAGCTCGGATCTCAGGTCCCCAATTTGACATCGGAGCTTGATTTTTTTCCATCAGGTGCTACCATTTGCATTGAAGCCATAAATAGTTATCTGACTGGCACTTAATCGGTGGGTAGGGATCCCCAAATACTATATGATCCTGTGGGGATAATGCTCAACGCGGATTCCGGATCAACCTGAGTATGGCTCACTTCAGATGATCCAATATACACTGTATAATATAGGGGCCTATCTATTTCCCTTTAACTTGCATGTCTTCTGGGGTAAAGGTGATACAGGAAAATTGTTTTGAGGTATGGTGGCAATGGTTTCCCTCTCCACATATAGCAAGAATTGGGTTATGAAAACTTCTGCATCTGCTAATGCTTCTCTTAAGGCATCCCCTTGTAGACTTGGAAAGCTTCAGGAGCTCATGAAGAGTAATTCGAGCAGGGATGTTGGCTAGTTGAGCCATGACATCAAAACGGAAGAGAGTTTATGGTCCCATACCACCTTTTTAGAGAGCTTAGACATAACAAAACTCTTTCTGTTTTTCCAAGGATGGTTTCGTGGACTGCTCGATTGTCTCCTCTGCTGACTGGGGGGAGTCTACCATTGGCTTGCCATACGATTTCTGAAAGTACACCTAGAGGGGGTGAATAGATGTAGTGCTAATCTAAGACAAATAATGCTAAATTTAAAACTAATTACTAACACACTATATGTAACCAAGAGAGAGTCCAAATTTCTCGTGAAAGGCTCTGGAAATACTCCTCGAGATTCCTTTAAATCAAAAGTTGAGGTGCTTTTAAAAGCTCTCTTGATTCAACACAAGTGTGGGTGTATACTTAAGCATATCAAGACTAACTATCCTTACACAAGATCTAAACAAACCTAAACTGAAGTCTTCTCGTCGATCTTCATCTCCAAGATGACTCGATCCAAAAACGATCCATAGAGCTTGATTCCAACTCGAGTACTAGATGCGATCTTGATGCGCGAGCTCTTGAATTAACACGTGTTAGCTCCAAAACTCGACTTTAAATCCTTGGTTGAAGCTAAACACCTACTAAGATCTTGATCAATATCTGAAACTATATAAACTAAAGATCATTAACTTAACTTCATAACTTAGTCAACATCAAAACTAAGGTAAGGGCTTTTGGGCAAGCAATCTCCCCCATTTTGATGATGATAAAACTTATAAGATTATATATGGATTGATTAAGGACATAGAAGCTTCCCTTAACTCATGCATATCAAATAAACAAATAGATATTCAATGTAAGCTCAAATACCAATAAATAATAATAAAAAATGTGTAATAAGAATAATTAAAACATATGTACATATTCATAAACAATAAGAAAATATTGGATATATAAACACAACATTTCTCTCCCCCTTTTTGTCACTCATCAATAAAGGTGAAGAAAAACAAACAATACCAATAAAAAAATATTTTTATATTAATTGAAAAAATTAATCTTTTTATCAATTGAAAGTGAAACAATCTTTTTACCAATTGATACCAATTGAAAGAGATGATACCAATTGAAAGTAAAAACCAAATTTTTAGGTAAATACTAAAATCATTTTCCAATGTGGATATAATTTAAGAATAATATCAATCGAAGGTTATTGAAACCAATATTGAAAAAGTTAACATTTTTCAAAACAAAATATTTTTCTTGATAAAAAGTCAGAGTAAGATACCAATTAAAAATAAATACTAATTGAAAGATAAATCAAGAATTTTTCTCCTACTTTAAGAAATACCAATAAAACTAAAGCATAAGCTTGTAAATATACCAATTATCATTAAAAACTAAATCAAACTTAGCATAAAATCAATTTGTACTTTAAAATATTTATGTCAATGTAAAATAAGCACAAAAATCATATATATGTATGTATGATCAGAGCAATATAATATCAATTGAGATATGATGCATACATATATAAGAAAACATGAATATACGAAAATCAATTTTCATTAAAATCATGTATATCTCATAACTATCTCTCTTTCATGCACCAGTTTAAAAAGATATTCAATTTGAACATACAAGGTATGGTCACCCATCCAACCGCCCTTATACGGTAGAAGTTTTCAAAAGTAGTATTTTGAAAATAATTTTAGCTTAGGTTGAAAACTCTACCAATTGAGGAATACAAAACTAGTTTTAAGAAAATTTTAAAAACTAGTACGAAATCCTTCAAGTAAGGAATAAAATAACAAATATTTATCCCATAAAAATAAGAAAATCACACGATCAATCTCAAAGAGCAATAAAGCACATATATGCTCATGAAATAAAAATTATGAGTAAACACCAAACATAGAGTGTAAGAATCATGTAATCAATAAAATCATGGAGATAAGACAATTAAGCTCAATTAATGAAAATCCTTTATAAATATGAAAAAAATCAATTTTCATCAAACTAAACAAATCTTCAAGGTATATGTATGTTTTGTCAAAACTAAAGAATACATACATATCCAAACATGAAATGAGTCCACAAAAATAGTATATGGCATGTAAAGCAAGTGACTCTAGGATAGACATGTATATCTAATAGTTTTTTGCTAAATTAACATATACATGAGGCTAAGCAAAAACATGTACAAAATGGGGAATGCAAGTATAAATGCAAGAATCATCAAAACTATGTTATACAAATATATGTAATGAGTACACAAGAGCAATGAAGCACTCAAACACAATAATCAAGTGGAGCTCACTATTTGTATAGGTATAAGCACAAGTTTTAATGAAAATTACATTCAAACATGTAATCAAAACATGAAGTATAAACAAACATCAAAACATGATATAGATCATTAGTGTAAATGCGAGTGTTATTATACCAAGGATATGCATACATAGCTAAACAATAGTTGAGAACAAAATATATGATCTATATGAACATAGGTATATCTCAAATACTATATATGCATATCACGTGTCTAATAAACATTGCATTTAAACATAATGAATATGAAAACAAAGACATGCTAAAAATTAACAATGAGAAAGAATGTAAACAAAAATAAGAAGTTTGAGATAGTTACCAAACTCAATTGAAATAGTATCTAGGTCTCCAAACCATGGTGGTTCTTTCACCAAACATCTCTTGAATGTGATACATCCAAAAATATGAATATTTAGCTTGAAACACTTCCACCATCAAGGCGCCAACACTCTCACGTCATGTGAGAGCCCACACCTACATCAAGTACAATAAGGGTGGATCTTGGTACCTACACTTTCTTGGGTCCATGGGGTTAGCATCTTTCCTAACCCACAATTTTGATACGAAAATCAAGCTATCAAGAATTTTGTGTGCGAAGTTGACATCGTAGGGAGCTTCTTTTCATTATCTTCTTGCCACCTCCTCCTCTCCCCATCGTCGCCGCTTTTCCTTTTCATTTGTAGAAGACTCGAAAAGAAGAGCCTTTTTTAGGAACATATTTATTTTTAAAATTTGAAACATTTAACCTCTCATAGAAAAATTTTACAAGATGGCCCTTGCGACCACAATGTGTACAAGTGTGCACATTAGCATACATGGTATCTTGTGTGTGAACATGAGAAGCATGCGTATGCCGTAAAAAGTGTGCATACATATATGGAATATGTTTCCTGCGAAACATGGATTCTAATCTTGTGTTTCCATAGCATATTGGTTCAAAGTGGAGTCCAAACAATTAACACTTCAACATGCAAATATTGTTATTAATACTTGAAGAAGAATTGGAGCATGCAACAAAACTTTTATTCCTAAGAGATGTATCAAAAGAAGCAGGAAAAGAGTGAGAAGCAAAATCACTTTTCAAAGAAATATTTTCTTTTGAAACTAAAATCAATTCTTTTGAAATCAAAATAATTTTGTTTTTTAAAGAATCATTTTCTTTTAAAACAAAATCAAGTTTTGAAGATAAAAACTCATTTTTCTTCAAAACATGATCAAACTCATTTTTATTTTTCAAAATCTCATTTTCTTTTAAAGTAAGATCCAGTTGGGTTTTCAAAGAATCTCTTTCACTTGAAACCTCAACTTTCTCCTTCAATACCAAATCAAGTTTTGGAAACAAATTTTTATTCTCTCTTTTAAATCCAAAACTCTTGTTTTTCGAAACCTTATACTTTGAAAGCAATTTTTCATAAAACTCAAAAAGCTCTTCATTTAAAGCATGTGCATCCATACTATTATGATGATCATTAGAAGAGCTAGCACAATCATCAAGATGGGATCTGAGGTTACCTCAAGGTAGTCACTCGCTTGGACCATGTAGCACGTTTACTCAGACTCATCAACCAAGGGTTTCTCTCTAAAATGTTTAACGTTTGTTTCTTAGAAGAAGTCAATATGTTCCACACTGTAAAAAAGGAATCACATTGACAAATTAAAAAAAAATGTTCTTTTCTATGTGTGTGCTTTAATGCTTCTAAGAATTGTGTATTAGCCTCTAGGTACTTGTCATTACCAAGATAAGCTTTCTTAGTTGTGGCAAGATAGACATGCAATCCTAGGGCATTGAGGTATGCACTCATCTTAAATTTTCACATGTCAATGTTAGAAACATCATACATAAGAGGGGAAAAAAATTCATGAGTGTAAACTAATATGTGTGTAAAGCAACTAATTAGATTAACACACACACCTAAGTGGTTAAACCGAATATTAGGAGTGCATGCTCTGATACCAATTAAAAACTAATTGCTAACACACTGTGTGTAATTGATTAGGGGAAACCCGTGCACAAAATGTGTCATTTTGAAATCACTAATTAAAGTGTGTGTGCTTTGGCTTCCTCGATACTTTTATTATAGCATGGTGGCAAACGGGTCGAATCCACAAGGACGGGAAGCAATAGAAGCTTTACTGGTCGATTCATGTGTGTGTTAAGTGTTCTTCAATGTTTTAAATAATCAAAAGAAAAGAAAACAAAGAATGAGAAGAATACGGTGAAAACAAAGAAGTGGGAAGCATAGAAGAGTTGTCATGATTTTTGGGTTTTTGAAAAAAGATAAAAGGAAAAGATAAAAAGAGATACAAGAAAACTCATGGCTACTAACTACTAATGGATCTACTAACATGTTAACCTCTTAGTGATAATTGTTTCACATGTATCATTGGCCATTACTAGTCCTTAGCTTTAAGAGTTTTACAAAGCATGACCCATAAGATCACTTTCACATCCAAACTCAACAAACAAGAGCAAGATGCACTTAAACTATCAAAACTAACTAGTATAAGCATGAAATAAAGTAATGGTAACATATTAGAGAGTTGATGCTAGAGTGTTAGAATCCATCATCATGAGCCATCAATGGCTCTTGCAAGAGCAAGGCCAAGTGAATTCTACTAGATTCATGTGGATTATCAAGTAAGAGTTAGCATTGTTAGTGGTTAGTAGTTAGTTGCCATGAGAGAAAAGTTAGCTAAACATGTAAAGAGCTAGAGAAGAAATAAATAGAGATAAAGGAAGAACCTTTCGTAAAGTGTCACCCTCCATTACAAGAACTTTCTCTTCTATCCATGATCACTCTCTTTCCTATTACATAATCTACAAAAATGAAAAATACAAAAGAGAAAGAAGAAGAATAACTAAACTACACAAATGGGAGAAAACTACCCTAAAAACTCTCCTATCTGAAAATCTGCTGAACACTGGGTATTTATAGGTAAAAAAGGGTACCCGGGAGGCTGTACGGAGTCGTGCGTCGAAGCTCGACGCATGACTCCACAGCATGTTGAGGGAAATACGGCCATGGCCACATTTCCGTGGCTATGCTGTGGCCGTTCGTGCAACACCAGGGCATGGGTCAAATGTCAGAGGAATGGGCTATGTACAGCCTATTGGTTTGTTGTTTTCTGCTCTCAGGATTAACAGATTGGGCTTCAACATTCTTGGGCTTCTTCTAGGCTCTAAAATTTCCAAATAAATTAGAGTTTTGAACTTCTTCTTCACCTCATTCCATGGACCTAGAAACACACAAGAAAACCATTATTTAGCAGAATTTTATAAAGAATAAGTGTGAAAATGTAGTTGAGATATGCAAATATAGAGAACAATTACACTCTCGCACTTATCTTTTGCTTGTCCTTAGCAAAATAGAAAAACTAAAGAAATTATTACACCACTTTCACAGGTGACGCGATTGCACTGAGCATGTGCAATAAGCTGTTAAATCTCTAGGTTTTCCCTGGAGGAGGAATTTTGTCTCCTGAGGGTTTTCAGCGGATTACACACACAAAATCCATAAAGAAAGAAATAAATGTTAATATTTTGAAAACGCATTTTGAAATAGAGAAAAGTGTTAAAATATTTCTGTGAAAATTTAAGTGATTTAAGGTCATAGGTTAACTAGAAATTATTTTTTCTTAAACTAAGTCTAAATACAAAATTTTATTACAAATAAAATGTAAGAATTTAAAATTGAATCGATTCTTTGATCTTTCATAAAAACTCTTTAGAAAATATGCACTTTGTGAACTGTGAAGATTTTGGGATATCGACTCCAACTTTCATGCTATTTATTTATATCAATTTTTTCTTTTTTCTTCCCTTTGTTTTCTTAGGCTTTCTAGCTTACCTGGGGAGTGAGCCTTTAGCCGGTTACTTCCAAACCAGATGGTTTTAGGGAACCAAATGACAAAACATCCCTCAGGCTTAAGGACTCGAGAAAACAAGGCCATAAAATAAAAAGAGATTATTTTATTTTCATCCACAATTTTAGGCGTGAATAATCATGCTTCCGAGGCATAACTACCCAACTTCAATAAGCTTTTTATCATCATTTTTTAAATTTGATCGTGAAAAAATCGCGCAGAAAATGTGTTATTTTGAAATCACTAATTAAAGTGTGTGTGCATTGGCTTTCTCGATACTTCCGTAATAGCATGGTGGTTAAATGGGTCGAATCCACAAGGATGGAAAGCGATAGAATCTTTACCGGTCGATTCACGTGTGTGTTAAGTGTTCTTCAACATTTTAAAGAATTGAAAGAAATTAAAACAAAGAATGAGAAGAACACAGTGAAAACAAAGAAGTGGAAAACATAGAAAAGTTGTTGGGTTTTTGGGTTTCTGAAACAAGATAAAAAGAGATACAAGAAAACTCATGGCTACTAACTACTAATAGCTCCACTAACATGCTAACCTCTTAGTGATAGTTGCCTCTCATTTATCATTGGCCATCACTAGTCCTAGGCTTCAAGAGTTTTACAAAGCATGACGCATAGGATCACTTTAACATTCAAACTCAACAAACAAGAGCAAGCTACACTTAAATCATCAAAACTAGCTAGAGTAAGCATGCAATAAAGTAATAGTAACTTGCTAGAGAGTTAGATATTAGAGCGCTAGAATCCATCATCATGAGCTATCAATGGCTCTCGTAAGAGCAAGGCCAAATAGATGCTATTAGATTCACGTGAATTATCAAGTAAGGAGTTAGCATAGTTAGCGGGTAGTAGTTAGTTGTCATGAGAGAAAAGTAAGCTAAATATGTAAAGAGTTAGAGAAGAAATAAATAGAGATAAAGGAAGAATTTTTCATAGAGTGTCACTCTCCATTACAAGAACTTTCTCTTCTATCCGATGATCACTCTCTTTCCTATTACATGATCTACAAAAATGAAAAATACAAAAAAGGAAGAAAAAGAATAACTAAACTACACAAATGGGAGAAAATTACCCTAAAAACTCTCCTCTCTAAAAATCTACTCAACACTGGGTATTTATAGACAAAAGAGGATCCTAGGGAGGCTGGACGGAGTCGTGTGTCGAAACGCGACACACGACTCCACAATATGGTTGCGAAAACACAGCCATTGCCGCATTTTGACGGCTATATTGTGGCCGTTTGCGTAGCACCAGGGCATGGGTTAGGTGCCAAAGGAATGGGCTATGCACAGCCTACTGGTTTGTTGTTTTCTGCTCCTAGGATTAGCAGATTGGGCTTCAAAACTCTTGGGCTTCTTCTAAGCACTAAAATTCCTAAATAAATTAGAGTTTTGGGCTTCTTCTTCACCTCATACCATGGACCTAGAAATAGACAAGAAAGCCATTATTTAGTAGAATTTTATAAAGAATTAGTGTGAAAATATAGTATGAAATATGCAAATATAGAGACTAATCACACCCCCACACTTATCTTTTACTCATCCCGAGCAAAGCAAAAAAACTAAAGAAATTATTATACCACTTTCACAGGTGACATGATTGCACTGAGCATGTGCAATAAGCCTTTAAACATCTAGGTTTCCCCTAGAGGTTAGGTTTTGTCTCCTGAGGGTTTTTTAGCGGATTATTGATTAGTCTCTAAAACTGTATATTTCATACAACATCTTCACATTTATTTAAAATTAAATTCTGCTAATAATACCTCTCTTGCATGTTTCTAGGTCCATGGTATGAAATGAAGAAGAAGACCCAAAATTACCATTTAATTGGTGATTAAAGGCCTACAAAGATAGTCATTGACTTTGGAAGGTTGTTTCGTCAAAACCAGGGCCCAAATCAGAAAACCAGCAAATACATCCGACAGGGGGACATCCGGGAAGCGCACAGCAGGAGGCACTGCGCGCGCTTCCCAAGCATTGCGGTTGAAACGCAACAAATGCCGCTCTTTCGTGGCAATCTTGTGGAGCCGTGCGCCTAGATTCTACACGCGGCTCCATACAGTCCCTCCGGTGCCCAATTTTGCCTATAAATACCCCTTTGTATTCTGCATTGAGAGATATACAGAGAGTTAGGGTAGTTTTCTTTCCATATTATAGTTTAGAGTCGTTTAGTTTAGTTCTTCTTCTTCCTCCTCTTTGTATTTTTTATTTCTTTTAGATCTTGTAATAGGAGAGAGTTATACATGGTTGGAAAGTAAGAGTACTTGTAATAGAAGATGACAAGCTATGAAAAGTTCTCTCTTTACCTCTCTTTGTTTTCTCTCTAACTCTTTTTACAAGTTTAGCTAATTTTCTCTCATGGCAACTAACTACTAACCACTAACTTGCTAACTTCTTACTTTATAATCCACATAAATTTAATAGCCTTCACTTGGCCTTGCTCTTGCAAGAGCCATTGATGGCTCATGATGATGGATTCTAACACTCTGACATCCTAACTCTCTAACAAGCTAATATTACTTTATTCCATGTTTATTCTTGTTTAGTTTTAATGGTTTAAGTGTAGCTTGCACTTGTTGTGTTGAGTTTGGATGTAAAAGTTATCGCATGGGTCATGCTTTGAAACGCTCTTGAACCAACGACTAGTGATGGCCAAGGATACATGTGAGGCAACTATCACTAAGAGATTAGCATGGTTAGCGGAGCCATTAGTAGTTAGTAGCCATAGGTTTTCTTTATCTTTTTATTTTATTTTAGATATATCTCAAAAATCATAAATATATTCTTTTCTATGTTTCCCACTTCTTTGTGTTTCACTGTACTCTTCTCTTTTACTCTTTGTTTTCTTTTCTTTTCATTCTTTCAAACATTAAAGAACCATTAATACACACGTGAACATTTCGGTACAGCTTCTATTGCTTCCCGTCCCTGTGGATTCGACCCGTTTAGCCTCTTGCTATAACAGAACAATCGAGGAAGCCAAAGCACATACTTTAACTTCTAGTTTCAAAACATATACTTTTCGTGCACGGTTTTTCCCCGATCAAATTTTGGCGCCGTTGCTGGGTATGGGAACGGTTTGATTTCACATTTTTGTTAACTTTTCATCTTTGTTTTTGGTGTACAGGTCAAATTTTTAGCATTGCAGAAAGTCCACACTTGCTTTTGTGTGGTTGGGTAAATTCTTGTACATTCTTATATTCTGCTGCTAGTTTTTGTCTATATTACCTGTGCACTGTAGTAATTTTAAGAACTAAAATACGGTAATTGGATGTTTTAAAACGGTTTAGACATTTGCATCTAGGCACGTGTCAATTTTTATTCCAATATACTGTATTTTATTCTTGCGTTGTTGTGATCTTGACGGAGGTGTACATATTGCATTGCATATAGTTTGGACAAATACGTGGGTGATTTATTCTCTTTGTGTATTCATTCTTATCTATATTGCACAGTTGCACGAATTGAACTTAAGCGCAAAACCCAATATAATATAAGGTGGGGAAGTCATTACCCTCCCTTAGCCCAAAAATCACCTCTCCACTCACACAACCCAAGCCTTAATAAAATTTGCTAGACGTTGGCCTCTAAGGATATCTCGAACTCATTTAAGAGATTGACCTAAGGGGAAAGTTGTTAGAAGTTGACTCTTGTCAAATTGGTGTCTAAGGTTGGGGATTGAGAGGCGAAACCTCGAAGAACAGTGGTTTGGCATAATTAGGCCCGTTGTTAGCTCCCACTGATCTTACCCCTACCTGGCTGATTAACTCGTGATCAGATTCCAACAATGTACCTCCAGTGGCCAGTCTAACTAGTTAGTAGTCATCTAGTTCTAAGTCAACCGTAGCATAGGCTTATTTTCTTTTTCTTTTTCTTTTTCTTTTTCTTTATTTGTTTGTTTGTTTGTTTGTTTGTTTTCTTTTTTGTAAATTGTGATATGGATTTCAACAATAACAATTTTTTCCATTCAAATATGAATCCATATTTCACCCCGACCTCATTTGACTCGGATAATTCCGACCCGGCTATGTACAACATGAACCAACCTTATATGCCTAATTGGGATTATCCGACTCAATATGTGCCCCAGTCCCAATACTATGAACAAGACCGGAATAATCATCACAACTCTTCACCGAGTCAATGGGGATACAACTTCCCCGAGTATTATGGTCAACCACCATACCAACATCCAGCTTCATATACTCCTTCCCCCGAATAACCATTAGAAAAACCAATTGACTGGAAAAAGAGGATGGAAGCCTTAGAGGAACTTGAGCGACGAATTCAAAATCTAGAGGACTCGAAATCCCATCAAAGTTTTCAAATCCAAGATCGTTATTCCATTTTCTATGTCCCACAGCAAGAAGAACATACAGACTTAGAAAGATTATAGAATCCATGATTCAGTTCCAAAGCGATCCTTTTAATATGATAGAAGCTAGATTTAGTCGATTGGAAAACATGTGTAGGAATAAGGAAACTCTCCCTATCTAATCTTTGACTATTCCAACACTTCTAATCATATTGATGAAAATCAAAAATCATGGAATTTTGAAGAGTTTGACCAAGATTCAATTTTATCACAAAACCTTGAACTTGACCAATATCAACCCATTGATAAATTGGCAAGTTTTCATTTCAATGAAATTGAACTTGAATATGAATGTGAACCCTACCCACAACTTTGTGATTCAATTCCAATTTTTGAATCAATGTTGACTTCGGCATGCTTACCCAAGTTGGACCCATTGCCCGAGCCAATATTAATTCCTGTATCCATGGATTTTGAGATTGAACCGCTTCTTTTGGATTGTCACACTTCATTGATGGGAATAGAATGTGAAGTTAAATTCTTTGATTTGGACTTAACTGTTGAACCTAAACTGACTCTCGAACCCAATGTCAATTTTCCTGAGTTAGTATTGGTTCTCGAACTTTTCATTTCAAAGCCCAAATCATCCATTCCACAAAATCACATTCTATTATTGGACCAAGTTATTGACCAGAATGACTCAGTGATGATCTTCCAAGATTGGTCATGTAAAGGGAATAATTTTCATGATAGGATCTTGTATGATCCTATTAAAATGGGGGATTGTAAATATGTAGATAAAAAAAAGGTCAATAAAGGTGGATTCTGTGAGCCACAACAGTATCTTGATTGGGTAGCAACGCTTGACCAAATCAGACCACCACCGGAGCCACCACCATGAGGTAATTTTCCTTCCCTTCCCATTTGTTTCATGTATATACACATTCACGATGCATTGAGGACAATGCATGAGATAAGTGTGTAGGAGGGTTTACTAATGTAGATTATTTTAAATTTTCTTTCTTTTACACTTCTTTTTAGGAAATTTTTAAATTTTGTATAGAAACTCTTTTCTTTTCTTTTTACAAAACTTTTTGAATTAAGAGAAATAGTTTTGATTTATTTTAAAGAAAATTAAGATTATCTTAGGAATTAGAAAGACCTAAAATTATGAATTTTTAAACCAGGTCAAAATAATAGATCTTGTTTAAATTTTAGGATAAGGAAGTAAGTTTGAAAAGATAATTTGATTTTGAATTTTTTCCCTTAGATTTATGCACTTCAGACTTACACAATTTTTGAGATTGAAACAAAGACTGAAAATATCATAAAAACTGCTATAAAAGTATATATAATAAAAAATGATAATAAAATCACTTATTGAAGTTGGGTAGTTATGCCTCAGGAAGCATGATTATTCAGACCTAAAATGGTGGACAAAAAAAATAAAATAATCCCCTTTAGTTTTGTGGTCTTGTTTACTCGAGTCCTTAAGTTCGAAAGATGTTATCTCATCTGGTGCCGTAAAACTATCTGGTTTGGGAGTCACCAGCTAAAGGCTCACTACACGGGTAAGCTAGAAAGCCTAAGAAAACTAAGGGAAGAAAAAACAATAATAATAATATAAATAAATTGCATGAAAGTTAGAGTCGATATCCCAAAAATCTTCACCGTTCACAAAGTGCATATTTTTCTAAGAGTTTTATGAAAGATCAAAGAATCAATTCAATTTTAAATTCTTACATTTAATTTATAACAAGATTTTATATTGCGACTTAGTTTAAGGAAAAATAGTTTCTGGTTAACCGATGACCTTGGATCACTTAAATTTTCACAAAAATATTTTAACACTTTTCTCTATTTCAAAATGCGTTTTTAAAATACTAATATTTGATTTTTTTTCTTTAGGGATTTTGTGGTGTAATCCGCTGAAGACCCTCAGGAGACAAAACTCCTCCTCTAGGGGAAACCTAGAGGTTTAACGGCTTGTTGCACTGCTCAGTGCAATCGCGTCACCTGCGAAAGTGGTGTAATAATTTTCTTAGTTTTTTGTTTTCCGCGGGACGAGAAAAAGATAAGTGTGGTAGTGTGATTAGTCTTTAAAACTGTATATTTCATACCACATCTTCATATTTATTTAATATTAAATTCTGCTAATAATACCTCTCTTTCATGTTTCTAGGTCCATGGCATGAAATGAAGAAGAAGACCCAAAATCACCATTTAATTTGTGATTAAAGGCCTACAAAGATAGCCATTGACTTTGGAAGATGGTTTCGTCAAAACCAGGGCCCAAATCTGAAAACAAGCAGCACATCTAACAGGGGGACATCCGGGAAGCGCACAACAGGCGGCGCTACGCGCGCTTCCCAAGCATTGCCGCAGAAACACGGCAAATGCAGCGTTTCCGCTGCAATCTTGTGGAGCCGCGCATTGAGATTCGACGAGCGGTTCTGTACAGTCCCTCTGGTGCACAATTTTACCTATAAATACCCCTTTGCATTCTGCATTGAAAGATATACAGAGAGTTAGTGTAGTTTTCTTTCCATGTTGTAGTTTAGGGTAGTTTAGTATAGTTCTTCTTCTTCTTTCTCTTTGTAATTTTCAATTTTTTAGATCTTGTAATAGGAGAGAGAGTGATACATGGTTGGAAAGTAAGAGTGCTTATAATAGAAGGTGACAAGCTATGAAAGGTTCTCTTTTTACCTCTCTTTGTTTTCTCTCTAACTCATTTTACATGTTTAGCTAATTTTCTCTCATGGCAACTAACTACTAACCACTAACTTGCTAACTTCTTACTTGATAATCCACATGAATATAATAGCCTCTACTTGGCCTTGCTTTTGTAAGAGCCATTGATGGCTCATGATGATGGATTCTAACACTCTAACATCCTAACTATCTACCAAGCTAACATTACTTTATTCCATGCTTACTCTTATTTAGTTTTGATCGTTTACGTGTAGCGTGCACTTGTTGTGTTGAGTTTTGATGTGAAAGTTGTCGCAAGGGTCATGCTTTGAAGCGCTCTTGAACCAAGGACTAGTGATGGCTATGGATACATGTGAGGCAACTATCACTAAGAGGTTAGCATGGTTAGTGGAGCCATTAGTAGTTAGTAGCCATGATTTTCTTTATCTTTTTACTTTATTTTAGATATATCTCAAAAATCACAAATATATTCTTTTCTATGTTTCTCACTTCTTTGTGTTTCACCGTACTCTTCTCTTTTATTCTTTGTTTTCTTTTCTTTTCATTCTTTTAAACATTAAAGAATCATTAATACACACGTGAACATTCCGGTAAAGCATCTATCGCTTCCCGTCCCTGTGGATTCGACCCGTTTACCCTCTATGCTATAATGAAAGTATCGAGGAAGCTAAAGCACACACTTTAACTTCTAGTTTCAAAACATACACTTTTCATGCACGGTTTTCCCCCGATCAATTACACACACAAAATTCATAAAGAAAGAAATTAAATGTTAGTATTTTGAAAACATATTTTCAAATTGAGAAAAGTGTTAAAATATTTCTGCAAAAAATTAAGTGATCTAAGCTCATTGGTTAACTAGAAATTATTCTTCCTTAAACTAAGACTAAATGCAAAATCTTATTATAAATTAAATGTAAGAATTTAAAATTGAATCGATTCTTTGAGCTTTCTTAAAAAACTCCTTAGAAAATATGCACTTTGTCAATTGTGAAGATTTTTGGGTTATCGACCTCTAACTTTCATGCCATTTATTTATATCAATTTTTTTCTTCCCTTAGTTTTCTTTGGCTTTCTAGCTTACCGGGTAGTAAGCCTTTAACCGATTACTCCCAAAGCAGATGGTTTTAGGAAATCAGATAAGAAAATATCCCTCGGGCTTAAGGACTCGAGTAAACAAGGCCACTAAATAAAAGAAAATTATTTTGTTTTTGTACCATTTTAGGCTTAGGCGTGAATAATCATACTTCCTGAGGTATAGCTACCCAGCTTCAATAAGTATTTTTATCATTAATTTTTTTATCTGTTTTTATGGCATTTTTAGTCTTTGTTTCAATCCCAAAAAAGTACATAAGTGTGAAGTACATATATCTAAGGCAAAAAATTCTAGAACAAATTATCGTTTCAATCTTACTTTCTAATCCTAAAATTTAAATAAGATCTATTATTTTGAGTCAGTTTAAGGATTCATAATTTTAGGTCTTCTTAATTCCTAAGATCCTTTTAACTTTCTTAAAAATAAATCAAAACTATTTCTTTTATTTCAAAAAGTTTTGTAAAAAGAAAAGAAAAGAGTTTTTATACAGAAGAAAAATCTAAAAAGTTTCTAAAACAAAGTGTAAAGGAAAGAAAGTTTAGAACAACTTACATTAGGAAACCCTCCCCACACTTATCTCATGCATTGTCCTCAATGCATCGTGAATGTTTATATACATGAAACAAATAGGGAAGAAAAAATTATCTCAGGTTGGTAGTTCCAGTGGTGGTCTGATTGGTCCACGAAATGCGGTCCAATCCAAAGATTGTGGATCTCGAAGGAACCTACCAGGGACCTCTCTAATACAACCTATTAAAAAATTTTAGAAATATATGATCTTATTGAAAAAATTCTCTCTCAAATGATCAATTTTCAAAAATAAACTCAGAGTCATTATATTCATCCAACAATAATGTGTGATTGTGGAAGATAATTTACTTGGGCTCAAAAGGAACAGGAACGAATATCGACTCGGGAAACTAACTTAGATAAGGTCGAGATTCAGAAATTGGAGTCGAATTTGGTTCAAAATTGGGGTCCAAATCAAAAAAATTATGTTCACACACTTTCCCCATTAACGTAATGTGATCGTAAAATTTTGGTGATTCCATTCATGCTGTACTAGTACAAGATTTAATGTTAACTCCAGAATATGAAAAAAATCTATTAAAAATACCAGAGTCATTATTGAATAAAAAATGAAATGGAATTACCAATTTGTGGATTAGGATTACATTCACGCTCAATTTCGAGAAAAGGATAACTTGTCAAAATGTCAAGGTGGTTCTCAAATTTTTGGGCAAGTTCAAATAGATGTAGTGAAATTGAATCTTGATTTTCGTCCATAGAAGGAATGTGAATGGGTGAAATGATTGATTATAGTTCAGGAATGAGAATCAAAACTAGCTCAAGAATTTTACTTATTTTAGGTAATACTACATGAGTTGATATTGATTCTAATATTAGACTCGAATCGCTAAATTCAGGCGCAGAATCACATTTATATTCAAGTTCAATTTCAGGAAATGGATAACTAACCAAAATGTCAAGGATTTGACTTTGGTCAAGTTCAGGTTGGCATAGTGAAATTGAAGTTTGATTTCCAAAATCACATGATTCTTGAGTCTATACGAAAATTTGGCGGATATTGGAAGTCAACAATATTTTGAATTAGTCGCTCGGACTCTTGCACGAATTCCACATTTTTTCCCAGCAATGATTGTTCTTTTAGTGGTTTTGGAAAAGAACTGTATGAATTTTGGAAATTCTGTGGATAAGATGAGGCCACCATATTTTTAAATTATTTTTGGGCCTCTATCATTTCTGGCAAACTCTTTTGCAACTCTGATTTCTCTGCAATTGATGGTTTTGAAAAAGAAGTATGTGAAGCAAAATATGGGAAAGAAGATGGTGGACAAGGTGATTTATAATCTAACTCCGGGATGGTGAATCCTCACTAACTCTATGAAGAGTGAAAATTATTTTGAAAATTTGGATCATAGAACTTGGGATATAGGTCATATTGAGTCGAACAAACCCAATCCAGCTTATATGGTTGATTCATGTTGTATATAGCCAGGTTGGAGTTATCCAAGTGAATGAGATCAGGAGGAAATATGGATTCATATTAGTATTGAAAAAATTGTTGTTGTTGAAATCTATTTCACAATTTACAAAAAAGAAAAGCAAACAAACAAAAAAATAAAGGGAAAAAAAAGAAAATAAGCCTATGCTAGGGTTGACTTAGACCTAAACGACTCCTAACTGGTTAGACTGTCCACGAGGGGTATCTTGTAGAAATCTGACCACAAGTTAACCAGCCAGGTAGGGGCAAGACTAGTGGGAGGTATCCGTGCTGGAGCAACGGGCCTAATTATGTCAAATCACTGTTTTTCGAGGTTTCGCTTCTCAATACCCAACCTTGGACACTGATTTGACAGGAGTAAAATTCTAACAACTTTTCCCTTAGGTCAATCTCTTAAATGCGTCCAAAATGTCCGTAGGGGCCAACGTCTATCAATTTTTAAATTAGGCTTGGGATTGTGAGTACTTGAAAAATTATTTTTGGGCTAAGGATGGGTGATGAAATCCCCATCTTATCTTGTTTATTTAGGTTTTGTTCTTAAAATTGATTTTGTGCAAGTGTACAAAATATATCAAAGAAGATTTACCCAAAGCGGATAAATCAGCCAAAGAGTTGGTCCTATTCTATATGCAATGCTTACATACCTTGCTCATGCACTCTTCAACAATAATTTAAATGAATCGTAAAGACACGTGCCTAAAATGCAAAAGTTTTAATCGATTTTTACATTTGCAACATGTTTTTTACTGTTGGTTTATTAGCAGAATCATGGTGATGGCACACAAGAAAAATAATATTTGCATAGAGCTAATTTTTTTTCAAAGTAAGCAACCTGTAAAAATCTGTTAGTAGTTCACTCAATCTTAACGCGAAATGTGACAAGTTTGAGGGTACTTGGTCTTAGCTTTTTAGAGTAGAGGCCTAAGACCACTTATATGTTTTTGCAGTTATTGTTTTCTTGATACCAAAACCAGTACACTGAAACAAAGAAGAAAAGTTAACAGAAATGCGAAATCAAGCCGTTCCCGTCCCCAGCAACGGCGCCAAAATTTGATCTGGGGAAACCGTGCACAAAATATGTCATTTTGATATCACTAATTAAAGTGTGTGTGCTTTGGCTTCCTCGATACTTCCGTTATAGCATTGTGGCCAAATGGGTCGAATCCACAAGGACGGGAAGCGATAAAAGCTTTACTGGTCGATTCACGTGTGTGTTAAGTGTTCTTCAATATTTTAAAGAATCAAAAGAAAAGAAAATAAAGAATGAGAAGAATACGGTGAAAACAATGAAGTGGGAAACATAGAAGAGTTATTTTTTTTGGGTTTTTGAAACTAGATAAAAAGAAAAGATAAAAAAAGATACAAGAAAACTACTAATGGCTCCACTAACATGCTAACCTCTAAATGATAGTTGCCTCACATGTATCATTGGCCGTCACTAGTCCTTCACTTCAAGAGCTTTACAAAGCATGACCCATAAGATCACTTTTACATTCAAACTCAACAAACAAAATCAAGCTACACTTAAACCATTGAAACTAAATAGAGCAAGCATGGAATAAAGTAATGGTAACTTGTTAGAGTGTTAGAATCCATCATCATGAGCCATCAATGGCTCTTGCAAGAGCAAGGCCAAGTAGATGTTATTAGATTCATGGGGATTATCATGTAAGGAGTTAGCATAGTTAGTGGTTAGTAGTTAGTTGCCTGAGAGAAAAGTTAGCTAAACATATAAAGAGTTAGAGAAGAAATAAATAGAGATAAAGGAAGAACCTTTCATAGAGTGTCATCCTCCATTACAAGAACTTTCTCTTCTATACTATAATCACTCTCTTTCCTATTACATGATCTACAAAAATAAAAAATACAAAAGTGAAAGAATAAGAATAACTAAACTACACAATGGGAAAAAACTACCCTAAAAACTCTCCTCTCTGGAAATCTGCTCAACACTGGGTATTTATAGGCAAAAGAGGGCACCAGGAGGCTGTACATGAAAAGTCACCTAGAGGGGGGCTGAATAGGTGACGATGCTAATCTAGTGAACTAAATGCGGAATTTAAAAATTAATTGCAATTACAACAAATGAAGCACACATAAGCAAGTATAAGATATTACAATTTGCACAATATACAAAGTAAAGAGAGAGAGTCAATGGATCAATCGCAAACACAGAGATATGTTTCGAGGTTCGAGCACCCAGCTCTACATCCCCGCCTTCGACACACGAAGGATTTCTAAGCCACTAGCTCGTTCACCAAGAACTCTCACAAGGAGTACCCAACTCTTCTCTTTACAAGTACAACCTCCTTCTTGAGGCACCACTCCAAGCCAACAAACACAACCTCCTCCTTGAGGTAGACTCCAACAATCACAACCTCCTCCTTGAGGCAAACTCCCAACCAATACAACAAACTCCCAATCACAAACCAATACAAGGATCACCTCACAACTTGAGGGATACAACCCAAAGCACAAAGCAAGTAAAGATTGGGTTACAACTTGGTGGTCTAAAACAACAACCACAAACTATATCTTCTCCCACACAAATATCCTATAGATTTAGATAGTAGATTTTTGCTCAAGTGTGGAGAAAACCAAAGGATTTGAAACCAGCAACTCAAAGAAAATCTTTGGGAAATAAATGAAACCAAGATAGAGAAGTACAATTCAAAAGCTTTTCCCAAAACCCTTTTCTTTGATTTTTCAAACCCTAATGAAAACACCGAAAAGATTGTTCAATATCAGTTCAAAAACCTATTTTGATTGCTGTAAAAACACCAGAGAGAATGGAAAAATTCGCACAAAAAATCTTAGAGAAAAACTCTTGCAAATGGGGTATTTATAGGCTAATCCAGAAAATAGCCATTGGCTGTAATTTTTGCCAGAATAACCCTGCCGGTCGACCGGCCGGTCGACCGCGCAACGGTCAAATTTTGATCGTTGCCAGCTAACGGTCGACCGCCCCGGTCGACCCAAACAAACAGAGAGCAACTGCTCTTAGTCGGTCGACCAGCACGGTCGACCGGCTACAAGTGTAGCCAGCGTGCAAGTTTCTGTGCACGTCGGTCGACCCATACGGTCGACCGGCTACATGGTGCGGTCGACCGTTCCGGTCGACCGACCTAGCCTGGCAGACACTGTTCTGGCAGCAAAAACCTGGAATTTTTTAATCCTAAAAATTCTCATTAAATCTCTAAAAATCCACAAAAATAGTTTTATCATTTTGCATTGATATATAAACATGTGGTAAAAAGTTTAGCTCAAATATCAATCAATAAGGACTATTTTTGTGTTATAGAAATTTTGCCAAAAACCAAAAACTGTATTTTCTAAAACTTGAATTTTGAATAGAAAATACGTTTTGTCCAAAACACTTCCAGATACAAAAACATGATAATTAAACACTTTGAAGCATGATGCATATGGATAGAAATCCAATATACATGAAACAAATATATATCACAGTTTTGTCATTAATTCAAAAATATGTTTTGTCATAAATACCAAAACATAAAACACATGAATAAAGGAGTCAAAACTAAGTTTGTCTAGGAAATTAAAGCATGCATCATATATACATTAAACCATGTAAACTTGTTTTGATCTATCTATTCATGAAAACCAAGATCGGTTAAACCTAAACCGAAAAACCAAAAATCAATATTCAAAACATGAAACGTGTGTGTTGTGAACTTGAGCATTATCATACTATTCTAATCTTTACAATTAGACTCTAAACACAAACTAAACTAGGGATACCTAAGTCTTCTTGTAGAGCGCCGTCTCCAAGTTGACTCGGTCCAAACCGTGATTCACCAAGCAAGTGCTATATATGATCTCTGACGCTTGGGCTCTTGAATCAACATGTGCAAGCTTCCAAATCATCTTGTTGAAGCTAAACACCAACTAATATCTTGGTTAATGATCTGAAACTAAAATCACAAGATTATTAGTACACATAACTACATGAGTTAATCATCATCAAAACTAGAGTGGAAGGCCTTTGGGCCAACAATCTCCCCCTTTTTGATGATGACAAAACTCATGGAGTTATATATGCATGGATTAAAGTAAAGCTTCAAAGAAGCTCCCCCTTAACTCATGCATAACAATAAAACATATAAGATATGCAATGAATGTTCTTAAACACATATAAACATGTTCTGGATATCAATTAAAATAAAACATAAACAATGAAACATGCTCTTGATACCAATAAAACAATAATATTGAAACCAACATATTATTATTAATGAAAACTAACTAAAACATATGCATAAATCAACCATGCATATAAACTACAAATTCTTCTCCCCCTTTTTGTCAATCATCAACAAAGGGGTAAAAACAAACATAATGAAAATAAATACTTCTCCCCCTAAATGTTCAAAACAAAGAAGTAATAAATTATTCCAAGGGGTAAAACCAAAGTTAATATGATATCAATTGAAAATAACAAACTTTGAGAAATGTTAAATCCTATTTGAAATAAAACAAGGTATTGAAACAAAATAACATTTTATATCAAAATAAAAACATGTAATGTAAACTTGATACCAATAGATAATAAATAGCATCTTGATACCAAAAGAAGATATTTTTCATTATAAGCATATGATACCAATTACTTTGATATCATAAAGTTAGGGAGTGGGAAACAAAAACAATGGTAAACCAAATACCAATTGAAATATAAAATACGAGTTTTCTCCCCCTTTATGAAATACCAAAAGAAAATATGCATAGGCTTGAAATAAGATACCAATTGAAAATTAAATCAATTGAAACATGATATTCATTAAAAATTCAAGCTTAGCAATCTTGAAATTATGATAAAGCTTGTATATGGATACCAATTGAAAAACTCAAGCTTGACATAACCAAAATTTGTGATATCTTGAAGCACAAATAAATCATCTATATATGTATGTAAGAAATAGATACCAATTGAAATTGATACTATATGAAGTGTAAGCATACATATATAAAACAAAACATATATGAGTATACAAAAGGATGTCAAGATTGATACCAATTGAAAGAATTCAATGATACCAATTGAAACAGCAATAAGATCAAGTGTATGACTCATATCAACTACCTCCCAACCAAGTTAAGTTTTAAAAGATTTGCAAGATGAAACATACTTGATCATGGTCTCCCATCCAACCGCCCATAGATGGTAGGGGTTTTCAAAAATAGATTTGAAAATAGAGTATGTTTGAAAATCACTACCAAAGTGAAGAATATGAACTAGTTTATGAAAATTTGAAAACTAGTAGAAATCCTTCAAGATAAAACAAAAGGATTTTTCATGAAACATGAAAATCACAAGATCACTAAACACTCAAAATCCATATGGCACAAATAGCACTCATGAAAATCAAGTCATGAGAAAACTTCAAGATTGGGTGAGTGTACAAGTGTTGTGAGAAACATATCATCATGAAAATGGACAATCAAGCTCAATATAGAAATCATCATAAAACATGAGACTCACAATCAAACATGAAAATCATCACAATGATTTAAACTTCAAGGCATATGTATGTCATGTACAAACTAAGGTATACATACATATCCCAAACATGAAGAGTCCACAAAAGTATATGCATGAAGGCACGTGGCTCAAGGATGTATATGTATAAATGATAGTTTGGACAAGATGGACATATACATGAAGTTAAAATAAAATGTGTAAAATGATGAATACATGTCAAATGCAAGAATCATCAAAACTAGACTATACTAGTACATCAAGTGAATACAAATGAGCGTTCAAGCACAAACATATATAAAGGTCTACTTGTAGCTCACTAGATGTACAAGTATAAATCCTAATCTTAATGAAAACTATCATTCAATCTAGTAGTCAAAATATGAAGCATAAAACGGGTCAACAATCAGCATGAACATGAATTATTAAAACAAAAAAATCATAGTCAACCATATGATTAGCAAGACAAAGACATGTGCATTAGAACTATGATCAACATGATAGCTAAACATAGAGAGAACACAAAATATGGGTCCATACTAAACATGGGTGATCTCATAAGCTAAACATGCATGTCAAGGGTCTAACAAACATGGCATATATCATACTAAAACATGAGTCATCAAAACAAATCATCATATAATCATAAACATCCAAATGGTCATAATGCAAATGTATGTTCATTAGATCTAGGGCATACATGTTAGTTCTAAATAAGGTGAGAACACTAAATATAGATCCATATGAAACATGGGTGCTCAAGTAACTAAACATGTATAACACTAATCTAACTAACATAGCATAAGCATAATGAACAATGAAACAAAACATGCTATGAATAGATGAACATGTAAAAGCATGCAAATAAAAATGGGAGTTAGAGAATGATACCAAAACCGATGAAGGTGCATCTCTAGTTCTCTAAACCACGGTGGTCCTCCCACCAAATCTCCTTGAGAGTGAAGCATCCACATGGTTCTCCTTTTAGCTTAGAATGCATCCACCTCAAGGCACCAACACTCTCACGTTATGCGAGAGCCTCCACCTACATCAAACATCAAAGAGGTGGATCTTGGTACCCATTTTCTTGTGGGTCCACGGGGGTAGTATCTCTCCTAACCCAAACAAGATTAGTTGCTAAATTTTCAATATGTAATCTATCATAGCAAAATCTAGCAAGGTGGCCTTTTCGACCACAATGTGTACAAGTGTACACATGAGCATACATGTTATGATTGTGTCCGTGATGAGCATGTGTATGCCGTGATGGGTGTGCATGCATAGTTGGAGCTTGTTTCTTGCGAACCAAGGATTCCAAACGAGTGTGATTTAAAGCACATTGGCTCAAAGTGGAGCCCAAACAATCAACACTTTTCTTCAAATTATTTATATCATTTTCAATGCTAGAAGATAAAGTGGAGCATGCTATAGGTGTGCAAGAAGTAGAAGCTACACTTGCATGGCAAACATGAATATCAATATCATTTTGCAAAGATTTATTTTTATTCAAAACCAAATCCAATTCTTTTGTTATGAAATCAATTTCATTTTTCAAGGTAACATTTCTTTAAAAACAAGATCTAATTTTGAAGATAAAATCTCATTGTGCTTTACAACATCATCACAATCATTTTTGTTTTTCAAAAATTCATTTTCTTTTAAAGCAAGTTCAAGTTGAGATTTAAGTGAGTCACATTCACTTGCAATCTCTTCCTTCTCTTGCAACATCAATTCAAAATTAGAGCATAAATCCTTTAATTCATTTTTCAAAACAAGATTATCATCTTTCAACAAATCATGTTTTTCTAACAAATTCTCAAGCTTTTGAACAAGTTCCATATTTAAAGTTTGAACTTCAAAACATCCATGACAATAGGAATTAGAGCTATCATCTATTTGAGAATCTGATTGTACCTCAAAGGAGTTCTTCCCTTGGACCATGAGGCATTGCTCTTCGGACTTTTCTCTCTTAGATCTCCTCATCTTGTTGATAATCCTTGGAAGCTCGGGAGAAGTCAAGATGCTCCAAACTGCAAAAGCCGAATCATAACGATCAAAAACATGTAATAAATGTTCATTTAGAGATGCTCTAAGTGCCCTAAGTGCTAATGCATTGGCCTTCTTATGCTTACTACTATTTGGGAGGGATTCTATGGTAATGGCTTGATAAACTAGATGTCCTAGGTCTTTTAAATGTTTAGTCATATTAGCCTTCCAAGCATCAAGTCTAAAATGATCAAACATAGGAGGGCTAGCCATAAGTGCAACAATATGTGTGCAAATGATAATGCAAATGAAGATTAGCAAACCAAGATCTCACTCCTAGGTGGTTAAACCTAAATATCAGGAGCGCTAGCTCTGATACCAATTGAAAAGTCACCTAGAGGGGGGTGAATAGGTGATGATGCTAATCTAGTGAACTAAATGCGGAATTTAAAAATTAATTGCAATTACAACAAATGAAGCACACACAAGCAAGTATAAGATATTACAATTTGCACAATATACAAAGTAAAGAGAGAGATAGAGAGAGTCAATGGATCAATCGCAAACACAGAGATATGTTTCGAGGTTCGAGCACCCAGCTCTACATCCCCGCCTTCGACACACGAAGGATTTCTAATCCACTAGCTCGTTCACCAAGAACTCTCACAAGGAGTACCCAACTCCTCTCTTTACAAGTACAACCTCCTTCTTGAGGCACCAGTCCAAGCCAACAAACACAACCTCCTCCTTGAGGCAGACTCCAACAATCACAACCTTCTCCTTGAGGCAAACTCCCAACCAATACAACAAACTCCCAATCACAAACCAATACAAGGATCACCTCACAACTTGAGGGATACAACCCAAAGCACAAAGCAAGTAAAGATTGGGTTACAACTTGGTGGTCTAAAACAACAACCACAAACTATATCTTCTCCCACACAAATATCCTATAGATTTAGATAGTAGATTTTTGCTCAAGTATGGAGAAAACCAAAGGATTTGAAACCAGCAACTCAAAGAAAATCTTGGGAAATAAATGAAACCAAGATAGAGAAGTTCAATTCAAAAGCTTTTCCCAAAACCCTTTTCTTTGATTTTTCAAACCCTAATGAAAACACCGAAAAGATTGTTCAATATCAGTTCAAAAACCTATTTTGATTGCTGTAAAAACACCAGAGAGAATGGAAAAATTCGCACAAAAAATCTTAGAGAAAAACTCTTGCAAATGGGGTATTTATAGGCTAATCCAGAAAATAGCCGTTGGCTGTAATTTTTGCCAGAATAACCCTGCCGGTCGACCGGCCGGTCGACTGCGCAACGGTCAAATTTTGATCGTTGCCAGCTAACGGTCGACCGCCCCGGTCGACCCAAACAAACAGAGAGCAACTGCTCTCAGTCGGTCGACCGGCACGGTCGACCGGCTACAAGTGTAGCCAGCGTGCACGTTTCTGTGCACGTCGGTCGACCCATACGGTCGACCGGCTACATGATGCGGTCGACCGTTCCGGTTGACCGACCTAGCCTGGCAGACACTGTTCTGGCAGCAAAAACCTGGAATTTTTTAATCCTAAAAATTCTCATTAAATCTCTAAAAATCCACAAAAATAGTTTTATCATTTTGCATTGATATATAAACATGTGGTAAAAAGTTTAGCTCAAATATCAATCAATAAGGACTATTTTTGTGTTATAGAAATTTTGCCAAAAACCAAAAACTGTATTTTCTAAAACTTGAATTTTGAATAGAAAATACGTTTTGTCCAAAACACTTCCAGATACAAAAACATGATAATTAAACACTTTGAAGCATGATGCATATGGATAGAAATCCAATATACATGAAACAAATATATATCATAGTTTTTGTCATTAATTCAAAAATATGTTTTGTCATAAATACTAAAACATAAAACACATGAATAAAGGAGTCAAAACTAAGTTTGTCTAGGAAATTAAAGCATGCATCATATATACATTAAACCATGTAAACTTATTTTGATCTATCTATTCATGAAAACCAAGATCGGATAAACCTAAAACCGAAAAACCAAAAACCAATATTCAAAACATGAAACGTGTGTGTTGTGAACTTGAGCATTATCATACTATTCTAATCTTTACAATTAGGCTCTAAACACAAACTAAACTAGGGATACCTAAGTCTTCTTGTAGAGCGCCGTCTCCAAGTTGACTCGGTCCAAACCGTGATTCACCAAGCAAGTGCTATATATGATCTTTGACGCTTGGGCTCTTGAATCAACATGTGCAAGCTTCCAAATCATCTTGTTGAAGCTAAACACCAACTAATATCTTGGTTAATGATCTGAAACTAAAATCACAAGATTATTAGTACACATAACTACATGAGTTAATCATCATCAAAACTAGAGTGGAAGGCCTTTGGGCTAACAATCTCCCCCTTTTTGATGATGACAAAACTCATGGAGTTATATATGCATGGATTAAAGTAAAGCTTCAAAGAAGCTCCCCCTTAACTCTGCATAACAATAAAACATATAAGATATGCAATGAATGTTCTTAAACACATATAAACATGTTCTGGATATCAATTAAAATAAAACATAAACAATGAAACATGCTCTTGATACCAATAAAACAATAATATTGAAACCAACATATTATTATTAATGAAAACCAACTAAAACATATGCATAAATCAACCATGCATATAAACTACAAATTCTTCTCCCCCTTTTTGTCAATCATCAACAAAGGGGTAAAAACAAACATAATGAAAATAAATACTTCTCCCCCTAAATGTTCAAAACAAAGAAGTAATAAATTATTCCAAGGGGTAAAACCAAAGTTAATATGATATCAATTGAAAATAACAAACTTTGAGAAATGTTAAATCCTATTTGAAATAAAACAAGGTATTGAAACAAAATAACATTTTATATCAAAATGAAAACATGTAATGTAAACTTGATACCAATAGATAATAAATAGCATCTTGATACCAAAAGAAGATATTTTTCATTATAAGCATATGATACCAATTACTTTGATATCATAAAGTTAGGGAGTGGGAAACAAAAACAATGGTAAACCAAATACCAATTGAAATATAAAATACGAGTTTTCTCCCCCTTTATGAAATACCAAAAGAAAATATGCATAGGCTTGAAATAAGATACCAATTGAAAATTAAATCAATTGAAACATGATATTCATTAAAAATTCAAGCTTAGCAATCTTGAAATTATGATAAAGCTTGTATATGGATACCAATTGAAAAACTCAAGCTTGACATAACCAAAATTTGTGATATCTTGAAGCACAAATAAATCATCTATATATGTATGTAAGAAATAGATACCAATTGAAATTGATACTATATGAAGTGTAAGCATACATATATAAAACAAAACATATATGAGTATACAAAAGGATGTCAAGATTGATACCAATTGAAAGAATTCAATGATACCAATTGAAACAGCAATAAGATCAAGTGTATGACTCATATCAACTACCTCCCAACCAAGTTAAGTTTTAAAAGATTTGCAAGATGAAACATACTTGATCATGGTCTCCCATCCAACCGCCCATAGATGGTAGGGGTTTTCAAAAATAGATTTGAAAATAGAGTATGTTTGAAAATCACTACCAAAGTGAAGAATATGAACTAGTTTATGAAAATTTGAAAACTAGTAGAAATCCTTCAAGATAAAACAAAAGGATTTTTCATGAAACATGAAAATCACAAGATCACTAAACACTCAAAATCCATATGGCACAAATAGCACTCATGAAAATCAAGTCATGAGAAAACTTCAAGATTGGTGAGTGTACAAGTGTTGTGAGAAACATATCATCATGAAAATGGACAATCAAGCTCAATATAGAAATCATCATAAAACATGAGACTCACAATAAAACATGGAAATCATCACAATGATTTAAACTTCAAGGCATATGTATGTCATGTACAAACTAAGGTATACATACATATCCCAAACATGAAGAGTCCACAAAAGTATATGCATGAAGGCACGTGGCTCAAGGATGTATATGTATAAATGATAGTTTGGACAAGATGGACATATACATGAAGTTAAAACAAAATGTGTAAAATGATGAATACAAGTCAAATGCAAGAATCATCAAAACTAGACTATACTAGTACATCAAGTGAATACAAATGAGCGTTCAAGTACAAACATATATAAAGGTCTACTTGTAGCTCACTAGATGTACAAGTATAAATCCTAGTCTTAATGAAAACTATCATTCAAGCTAGTAGTCAAAATATGAAGCATAAAACGGGTCAACAATCAGCATGAACATGAATTATTAAAACAAAAAAATCATAGTCAACCATATGATTAGCAAGACAAAGACATGTGCATTAGAACTATGATCAACATGATAGCTAAACATAGAGAGAACACAAAATATGGGTCCATACTAAACATGGGTGATCTCATAAGCTAAACATGCATGTCAAGGGTCTAACAAACATGGCATATATCATACTAAAACATGATTCATCAAAACAATTCATCATATAATCATAAAAATCCAAATGGTCATAATGCAAATGTATGTGCATTAGATCTAGGGCATACATGTTAGTTCTAAACAAGGTGAGAACACTAAATATAGATCCATATGAAACATGGGTGCTCAAGTAACTAAACATGTATAACACTAATCTAACTAACATAGCATAAGCATAATGAACAATGAAACAAAACATGCTATGAATAGATGAACATGTAAAAGCATGCAAATAAAAATGGGAGTTAGAGAATGATACCAAAACCGATGAAGGTGCATCTCTAGTTCTCCAAACCACGGTGGTCCTCCCACCAAATCTCCTTGAGAGTGAAGCATCCACATGGTTCTCCTTTTAGCTTAGAATGCATCCACCTCAAGGCACCAACACTCTCACGTTATGCGAGAGCCTCCACCTACATCAAACATCAAAGAGGTGGATCTTGGTACCCATTTTCTTGTGGGTCCACGGGGGTTAGTATCTCTCCTAACCCAAACAAGATTAGTTGCTAAATTTTCAATATGTAATCTATCATAGCAAAATCTAGCAAGGTGGCCTTTTCGACCACAATGTGTACAAGTGTACACATGAGCATACATGTTATGATTGTGTCCGTGATGAGCATGTGTATGCCGTGATGGGTGTGCATGCATAGTTGGAGCTTGTTTCTTGTGAACCAAGGATTCCAAACGAGTGTGATTTAAAGCACATTGGCTCAAAGTGGAGCCCAAACAATCAACACTTTTCTTCAAATTATTTATATCATTTTCAATGCTAGAAGATAAAGTGGAGCATGCTATAGGTGTGCAAGAAGTAGAAGCTACACTTGCATGGCAAACATGAATATCAATATCATTTTGCAAAGATTTATTTTTATTCAAAACCAAATCCAATTCTTTTGTTATGAAATCAATTTCATTTTTCAAGGTAACATTTTCTTAAAAACAAGATCTAATTTTGAAGATAAAATCTCATTGTGCTTTACAACATCATCACAATCATTTTTGTTTTTCAAAAATTCATTTTCTTTTAAAGCAAGTTCAAGTTGAGATTTAAGTGAGTCACATTCACTTGCAATCTCTTCCTTCTCTTGCAACATCAATTCAAAATTAGAGCATAAATCCTTTAATTCGTTTTTCAAACCAAGATTATCATCTTTCAACAAATCATGTTTTTCTAACAAATTCTCAAGCTTTTGAATAAGTTCCATATTTAAAGTTTGAACTTCAAAACATCCATGACAATAGAAATTAGAGCTATCATCTATTTGAGAATCCGATTGTACCTCAAAGGAGTTCTTCCCTTGGACCATGAGGCATTGCTCTTCGGACTTTTCTCTCTTAGATCTCCTCATCTTGTTGATAATCTTTGGAAGCTCGGGAGAAGTCAAGATGCTCCAAACTGCAAAAGCCGAATCATAACGATCAAAAACATGTAATAAATGTTCATTTAGAGATGCTCTAAGTGCCCTAAGTGCTAATGCATTGGCCTTCTTATGCTTACTACTATTTGGGAGGGATTCTATGGTAATGGCTTGATAAACTAGATGTCCTAGGTCTTTTAAATGTTTAGTCATATTAGCCTTCCAAGCATCAAGTCTAAAATGATCAAACATAGGAGGGCTAGCCATAAGTGCAACAATATGTGTGCAAATGATAATGCAAATGAAGATTAGCAAACCAAGATCTCACTCCTAGGTGGTTAAACCTAAATATCAGGAGCGCTAGCTCTGATACCAATTGAAAAGTCACCTAGAGGGGGGGTGAATAGGTGACGATGCTAATCTAGTGAACTAAATGCGGAATTTAAAAATTAATTGCAATTACAACAAATGAAGCACACACAAGCAAGTATAAGATATTACAATTTGCACAATATACAAAGTAAAGAGAGAGATAGAGAGAGAGAGTCAATGGATCAATCGCAAACACATAGATATGTTTCGAGGTTCGAGCACCCAGCTCTACATCCCCGCCTTCGACACACGAAGGATTTCTAATCCACTAGCTCGTTCACTGATTGGTCACTAAGATTGCATATTTAATGTCACATTTCCATACTTATTTTAGAATAAAAGCCTGCATTGTCCTAATTATTTGTTTAATTTATTTGCAGGCCCAATCCTTAAGGAGATGAAGAGAAATGAGCCCAAAAGCCACCAGAATTCTGAATTAAATCAGAGTTAATTCGCACACATAAAATCAGGGCAAAATCAAGAGGTTGAAACCGTTGAGAAGAATCCTCTCAGAATCGATCGGTTAAAGCCAAGAATCCGAGGCCATTTCGTCAGAATCCGGAGCTCAAACGACAAAATCAACAAAGGATAAAGCCAGAAGAAGATCCCGGGATGACCCACCAACAGGGTGTGGCCATCTGGCCACACCCTTGCCGCAAAAACGCGGCAAAAGCTGCGTTTTTGCTGCAATCCTGGGGAGTTACGGGGAGCGTGAACTCCCCCGACCTCCCCGGGATCTTGGTTGTTAGGGTTTTTGCCTATAAAAAGCCATATTGTGCACTGAAAATGGAGGCCAATGCAGAGATAGGAATTTAGCCTAGTTTTCATTTCTTAGTTTAGGTTTTTAGTCTTTTTTTTTTATGTAATTTTAGTTTTCATCTATGTAATTCAGAGGAGATCGACTTGCATCGAAGAACAAGACTGAAGCTTGAGCTGGAGTGACACCGGTGTAAGACTTGTTTCTTTTCTTTAATTGTAATGAAATCGAATCAAAGTTCTTTTTATATGTACTTCTTTTCAGTCTTCTTCTTCTTCTTTTTCTATTTTACCTTTCTTTTTGGTACAACTGTCTTCCAAGTGAGTCTAGAAGCATCGAAAGAGCCTTGCCATTGCGAGTGCCATCGATAGCTCATGACGATGGAGTAGAGCCTCTCTCTGTATCATTTCATTCTTGAAGTAGTCTTGATGATGTAATGTGGATGAAGACCAACACTCAAATCTTATGGGCTATGCGCTGAATGCCTCCACTTCAAGGTAAAATCGTCGCTGCAGACTCAAGGTAAGCTTTTGACGAAGAGAAGGTAAGCAATTGTTTTTATTTCTTTTCTTTTATTTCTGTAAATTAAATCACAAACACAATACCTCTTCTAAATCATCCTTTTCACTTCCTTGTCGCTTTCTTTCGCCGTTTTCTGATTTTTCCACATTCTCACCTCTCGCTTTCTTCTTAACTTTAACCTTTAACTTTCTTTTTCTTTTTCTTAACTTTAAAAACAGAGAAGAACCTTCGCTTATTTTCATAAGATTTCAATAAAACTGTAAACGCTTCCATCGCAAACCCTCCTTGTGGATCACGACCCGCATTAGCCACTTGCTATAGCGGAAGTATTGAGCACTTGCACGTTTTTATTATAAGATCTGAAAATCCGTATTTTTTGTGCAGGTTTAGCATCAATCAAATTTTGGCGCCGTTGCCGGGAAGGGTAAAACGGTTTTTATTGAAATCTGAATTTTTATTGCAAATTTTTAAGAACTAAACGAATCTTCTTCTCTGTTGCAGGTTACAGGTTGAAGAAAACAGGAACTTTGCATTGCAGTGACATATAAGTGGACCTGGGCCTCTGCTCTTGAAAGCAGAGACCAGGATCCCTCCAAATTGCCGCAAAATCCTGGCTTTTGCCGCGAATTTGCAGCAATAAGGAGTGCACTACTGATCATTTTTCAGCAGAGTCTCTGATTCTGCAAAATACTTCTGCTGCATTACTTAATTTCCTGTATTATTCACCCTATACCTGCTTAATAAAGTCAACAGTAAAAAATTGGTTGTAATCGTTAAAAGTTGATTAGACATTTGCATTTCTAGGCACAAATCTTTTCAATTCTTTTACTTTACTGTTGAAGAGAGCTGGAGACAAGGTATGTATGCATAGCATATAGTTTAGGAAACATTCTTGGGTGATTTTGCTTTTGAATGCTACTTTCCTATATCTTGCACACTTGCACGAATCAATTCTAAGGGCAAAACCCAAATCAAGATAAGGTGGGGATTTGATCACCCTTCCTTAGCCCAAAAACCATCTCCAAGCACTCACTAACCCAAGCCTAACTTAAAATGAGTAGACGTTGGCCCTAGGGACATCTCGGACTCAATTAGGAGATTATCCTAAGGGGAAAAAATGTTGGAATCTAACTCCTGCAAAATCAGTGTCTAGGAAAGGGATTGAGGGCCGAAAGCCCGAAGGTTGGTGGTTATTTAATTAAGGAACGTCTTTGACGGAAAACCTCCCACCAACCTTGCCCTGACCTTGCTGATTAGCTTGTGGTTAAAGTCTACATTAGACCTCCCGTGGACAGTCTAACCAGTTAGGAGTCGTCTAGGTCCTAAGTCTACCCTAACTTAGGCTAGAATTTTTTCTTTTTGTTTGTTTATTTGTTTGTTTTTCTTTGTTTGTATTCTATTGTGTGATATGGACTATAATAATAATTTTTTCAACTATAATAATAATCCATATTACACATCAAACTCTTTTTCGGATATTACCAACCCGTCATATCATGACTTTAACCAACCTAGTGTGCCGGATTGGTCTTATCCGAATCAATATGACCCATACCCCCCATCTAATAACTATAATTTCCATAATGACTTCAACTCTTCACCGAGTCAGTGGGGATTCACCTCCCCCGAGCATAATTTCCAACCACCTTGTCCTCCTTCTCCACCTAGTCCACAATATTTTCAAGAGTCATACTCAGTTCCACCCGTCAAAAATAAGAAACCATCAATTTTGGAAATGAGTATGCGTGAGTCCAAACACAAATCCCAAAATCTGATGGACTCACAATTTAACTACCACTTCCAAGACAATTCTTCATCTTTTCATCAAAACAATGAACCTATCAACTATGAAAAGATGCTTGAAGCCATGACTCAGGCTCAAAACACTCGTAATCGTGACATAGATATGATGGTCGAATCTCTATGTTCCCACCGTCCTGATGTCACTAACTATTCTGTTAGAGCCGAAGAGTCATGTAGTTTTAGAAATCAAGATTCCATTTCAGAACAACCACTTGAACTTGCCCAAACTCCAAATTTGAAAAATATTGATAGTTTAGCAAGTTTTCCTTTTCCTGAAATAGAACTTAAGAATGAATATGATCTTGAACCCCAACTTAGTGATTCAATGCTTCTTCCTGATTCAATAATGACTCCAGTATCTTCACCTGATTTCGATCTTTTCCCCGAGTCAACATTGGATCCTGTACCAATCCATAATGAAATTGAATCACCCATCTGTGAGGATCATATTGAACTTGACCAATTATACACTCTTGAAGATCCTATTGACAAATTGGCAAGTTCTCAATTTTTTGATATTGAAGTCAATGAGATATGTGACCTAGATTCTCATATCTGTGATCCAGTTCAACTTTCTGAATCAACTTGACTCATGTTGTGTACCAAACTTGAGTAATGTTTTAGAGTCAGTTTTGATTCCTCCACCTATCATTCATGAACTGGAATCACCCACATTAAGTCACATTCCATTGTTAGAAAATACATGTGGACTGGAGTTTCAATTTCTTGACTTGGACCCAATTTCTGAACCTATTTTGACTCCTGAACCTTTACTTGACTTAAGTCACCTTCCTGAGTCGGTATTCCTTCCTGAGTCCAAGTCAACTGTTCTATCATTTCATACTCCATTCTGGGACGAGGTGGTTGACAAATTTGACTCCGAAATCAATTATGGAATTTGGAAATTAGATGGGGTTAAATTTTTAATAAAACTTCTTAATGGAGTTATCTTTTAGTGGGTTATATTAAAGAGATTTTTGGTGGGTTCCTTCGAGACCCAAGAAAAGTTGATTGGGCCGCGTTTCGTGGACCAATCAGACCACCATCGGAACCACCACCTTAAGGTAACACTTTCCTTCCCTGTCGTCTTTTTCATGCATCTATGCATTAATTCATACATTGAGGACAATGCATGAGATAGGTGTGGGGGAGGGTCTAACATAACTTTTCTTTTCTTTAAAAAAATAAAATAAAAAATAAAAAAATAAAAAAATTAACATTTTTCTTTACTTTTAAAAACTTTTTGAAAAATAGAAACAATATTTTGACTTATTTTGTAAGAAATTAAGTTAATTTTAAGGAATAGGAAAGTCCAAATTAGGATTTCTTATACTTGGTCAAAATACGATTATTTGTTTGATTTTTAGGTTAGGAAGATAATTTGTCAAAGTAATTTAGTCTTGATCTTTACCTTGATGAAATATGCACACTTCATACACTTACACACTTAGGGTTCAAAAACAAAGATTCTTATGCCTGATAAAAATATATATATATATAAAAAAAATATGAATAAGTCTAATTATCGATTAGCTAGGTGCTTTGGCCTAAGCAAGCCTTAGTATTTATGCGAAAGATAATTAGATAAGTTTGAAAGAAAAAAAAATGAATAAATCTAATTATTGATTAGCTAGGTGCTTTGGCCTAGGCAAGCCTTAGTATTTACGCGAAAGTGGTAGATCCTCTGATTAAGCTGGGTATTTGTGCCTAATAAAGCATAAGTATTCACGCCTAAAAGGGATTCATATAATAAAATCCTTAGTTTTGTGGCCTTGTTTGCTCGAGTCCTTAAGTCCTAGGGGTGTCTTCTCACCTGGTGCCCTAAGACCGTCTGGTTTGGGAGTCATCGATTAAAGGCTCGTTACATGGGCAGATTAGAAAGCCTAAACTAAGGAATAATACCACCAAAAAACAAAAATATATATAAATAAATAAGGCATAAGAGTTGGCGTTAATGAACCCTTAGTCAAAATTTTCACAGTCACAAGGTGCATATGACTTAGGGTAAAGTAATAGACTAGATGAGAAGTACAATTTGACTCCTTACTTTGATTGATAACAAATTTTTGAATAGAGACTAAGTAGGAATGAAAAATTTGATTTTCCTATAACTTATAGATTGCTTAGATCTTACAATCATATTTCAAATATTTTTCTCTTTCAAAATGCTTTTCGAAAATACTAACTCTTTATTTCCCTTTCTTTATGGATTTTGTGGGTGCAATCCGCTGAAAACCCTCACGAGACAAAACTCGTCCTCTAGGGGTGACCTAGAGGTTTAACGGCTTGTTGCACATGCTCAGTGCAATCGCGTGACACTGCGAAAGTGGTCTAATAATCCTTAGTATAGTTTACTTGTTTTGCTCGAGGATGAGCAAAAGATAGGTATGGGGGTGTGATTGGTCACTAAGATTGCATATTTAATGTCACATTTCCATACTTATTTTAGAATAAAAGCCTGCATTGTCCTAATTATTTGTTTAATTTATTTGCAGGCCCAATCCTTAAGGAGATGAAGAGAAATGAGCCCAAAAGCCCACCAGAATTCTGAATTAAATCAGAGTTAATTCGCACACATAAAATCAGGGCAAAATCAAGAGGTTGAAACCGGTTGAGAGAATCCTCTCAGAATCGATCGGTTAAAGCCAAGAATCCGAGGCCATTTCGTCAGAATCCGGAGCTCAAACGACAAAATCAACAAAGGATAAAGCCAGAAGAAGATCCCGGGATGACCCACCAACAGGGTGTGGCCATCTGGCCACACCCTTGCCGCAAAACGCGGCAAAAGCCGCGTTTTTGCGGCAATCCTGGGGAGTTACGGGGAGCGTGAACTCCCCCGACCTCCCCGGGATCTTGGTTGTTAGGGTTTTTGCCTATAAAAAGCCATATTGTGCACTGAAAATGGAGGCCAATGCAGAGATAGGAATTTAGCCTAGTTTTCATTTCTTAGTTTAGGTTTTTAGTCTTTTTTTTATGTAATTTTAGTTTTCATCTATGTAATTCAGAGGAGATCGACTTGCATCGAAGAACAAGACTGAAGCTTGAGCTGGAGTGACACCGGTGTAAGACTTGTTTCTTTTCTTTGATTGTAATGAAATCGAATCAAAGTTCTTTTTATATGTACTTCTTTTCAGTCTTCTTCTTCTTCTTTTCTATTTTACCTTTCTTTTTGGTACAACTGTCTTCCAAGTGAGTCTAGAAGCATCGAAAGAGCCTTGCCATTGCGAGTGCCATCGATAGCTCATGACGATGGAGTAGAGCCTCTCTCTGTATCATTTCATTCTTGAAGTAGTCTTGATGATGTAATGTGGATGAAGACCAACACTCAAATCTTATGGGCTATGCGCTGAATGCCTCCACTTCAAGGTAAAATCGTCGCTGCAGACTCAAGGTAAGCTTTTGACGAAGAGAAGGTAAGCAATTATTTTATTTCTTTTCTTTTATTTCTGTAAATTAAATCACAAACACAATACCTCTTCTAAATCATCCTTTTCACTTCCTTGTCGCTTTCTTTCCCCGTTTTTTGATTTTTCCACATTCTCACCTCTCGCTTTCTTCTTAACTTTAACCTTTAACTTTCTTTTTCTTTTTCTTAACTTTAAAAACAGAGAAGAACCTTCGCTTATTTTCATAAGATTTCAATAAAACTGTAAACGCTTCCATCGCAAACCCTCCTTGTGGATCACGACCCGCATTAGCCACTTGCTATAGCGGAAGTATTGAGCACTTGCACGTTTTTATTATAAGATCTGAAAATCCGTATTTTTTGTGCAGGTTTAGCATCAATCATTCACCAAGAACTCTCACAAGGAGTACCCAACTCCTCTCTTTACAAGTACAACCTCCTTCTTGAGGCACCACTCCAAGCCAACAAACACAACCTCCTCCTTGAGGCAGACTCCAACAATCACAACCTCCTCCTTGAGGCAAACTCCCAACCAATACAACAAACTCCCAATCACAAACCAATACAAGGATCACCTCACAACTTGAGGGATACAACCCAAAGCACAAAGCAAGTAAAGATTGGGTTACAACTTGGTGGTCTAAAACAACAACCACAAACTATATCTTCTCCCACACAAATATCGTATAGATTTAGATAGTAGATTTTGCTCAAGTGTGGAGAAAACCAAAGGATTTGAAACCAGCAACTCAAAGAAAATCTTTGGGAAATAAATGAAACCAAGATAGAGAAGTTCAATTCAAAAGCTTTTCCCAAAACCCTTTTCTTTGATTTTTCAAACCCTAATGAAAACACCGAAAAGATTGTTCAATATCAGTTCAAAAACCTATTTTGATTGCTGTAAAAACACCAGAGAGAATGGAAAAATTCGCACAAAAAATCTTAGAGAAAAACTCTTGCAAATGGGGTATTTATAGGCTAATCCAGAAAATAGCCGTTGGCTGTAATTTCTGCCAGAATAACCCTGCCGGTCGACCGGCCGGTCGACCGCGCAACGGTCAAATTTTGATCGTTGCCAGCTAACGGTCGACCGCCCCGGTCGACCCAAACAAACAGAGAGCAACTGCTCTCAGTCGGTCAACCGGCACGGTCGACCGGCTACAAGTGTAGCCAGCGTGCACGTTTCTGTGCACGTCGGTCGACCCATACGGTCGACCGCTACATGGTGCGGTCGACCGTTCCGGTCGACCGACCTAGCCTGGCAGACACTGTTCTGGCAGCAAAAACCTGGAATTTTTAATCCTAAAAATTCTCATTAAATCTCTAAAAATTGTAAGTGTGAAGTGCATATATCTAAGGCAAAAAAATTTGAGATCAAGTTATCTTTCCAATGTTACTTTCTTATCCTAAAATTTAAACAAGATCTATTATTTTGACTCAATTTAAGAATTCATAATTTTAGGTCTTCTTAATTCCATAGATCCTCTTAACTTTCTTAAAAAAAAATCAAAATTATTTCTTTATTTCAAAAAGATTTTGTAAAGAGAAAAGAAAAGAGTTCCTATACAAAAGAAGAAAAAAATCTAAAAATTTTCTAAAAAGAACTGTAAAAGAAAGAAAGTTTACAACAACCAACATTAATAAACCCTCCCCCACACTTATCTCATGCATTATCCTCAATGAATCGTGAATGTGTATATGCATGAAACAAATGGAAAGGGAAGAAAAATTACCTCATGGTGATGGTTCTGGTGGTGGTCTAATTGGCCCACGAAATGCAGCTCAATCCAAATTGCGTGGAGTTCGCAGGAACACACCAGTGACCTCTCTAATATGACCCATTAAAAGAATGTAGAAGTGTATATTTTATTTAAAAATTTATCATCATTTAATTTTTAATTTTCAAAAATAATTACTGAGTCATTTTGTTTAATATCGTTGTCCAACAATGAAGTGTGATTGTGAAAAATGATTAATTTGGGCTCAAATGGAATAGGAACAAATATCGACTCGAGAATGTGACTTAGGTCAAGTCGAGGTTCAAAAATGGGAGTTGGTTCCAAAATGAAGTCCAACCCAAAGAATTGATGTTCAAATATTGACCCTATTAACGGAATGTGATCGTAAAATATTCGTGATTCAATTTCACAGTGTACTGGTATAGATTCAATGGTGACTCCCGAATATGAAAAGAGTCTAGTAAAGATACCAGAGTCATTATTGAATCAAAAAGCGAAATGAAATTACCAACTTGTGGATCAGGATCACATTCTTGCTCAAGTTCATTTTCAAGAAAATGATAACTTGCCAAAATGTCTAGATGGTTCTCAAAATTTTGGGCAAGTTCAAATGGATGTAATGAAATTGAATCTTGATTTTTGTTCCCGGAACGAATGTGAATGGGTGAAATGATTGATTCAAGTTCAGAAATTATGGGGATCAAAACTGGCTCAAGAATGTTACCTAGTTTAGATAACACTACAGAAGTTGGTATGGATTTAAAATTGGACTCGAATCGCTAAATTGAAGCTCAGGTTCATATTCAACTTCAAGTTCAATTTCAGAAAATGGTAACTTGCTAGAATATCAAGGATTTGATATTGGTCAAGTTCAGGTTGGTATGATGAAATTGAAGCTTAATTTCAAAATTACATGATTCTTAAATCATATGAAAATATGGTGGACATTTGAAGTCAACCATATTTTGAATTAGTCACTCGGACTCTTGCACGAATTTCATAATTTTTTCAACAATGATTTTTCTTTTAGTGCTTCTGGAAAAGAACTATATGGATTTTGAAATTTCTGTAGATCTGATAAGGCCACCATGTTTTCAATTATTTTTGGGCCTCTATCATTTCTTCCAAACTCCTTTGCAACTCTGATTTTTCTTAAATTTGTGGTTCAGGAAAAGGAGGATGTGAAGTAGAAAAAATGAATATTGTGAAAATTGTGGACAATATGGTTAAAAATTTGACACGGGGGAGGTGAATTCCCATGGACTCTGTGAAGACTGGAAATTATTATGAAAACTATGGTCATAGAATTGGGGATGTGGGTCACATTGAGTCGAATAAGTCCAATCCAGCCTATATTGTTGGTTCATGTTGTACAAAGATGGGTTGGAATTATCCGAATCAAATGAGATCGGGGTGAAATATGGATTCATATTAGGATTGAAAAAATTATTGTTGTTGAAATCCATATTACAATTTACAAAAAAGAAAAGAAAAATAAACAAACAAACAAAGAAAAAGAAAAAGAAAACAAGCCTATGCTAGAGTTAACTTAGACCTAGACGACTCCTAACTAGTTAAGACTATCCATGGGGGGTACACTGTAGGAATCTGACTACAAGTTAATCGGTCAGGTAGGGACAAGATCAGTGGGAGGTATCCGTGCCGAAGCAACGGGCCTAATTATGCCAAACCACTGTTCTTCGAGATTTCGCCTCTCAATCCCCAACCTTTGACCCCAATTTAACAAGAGTCAAATTCTAACAACTTTCTTCTTAGGTCAATCTCTTAAATGAGTCTGATATGTCCCTAGTGACCAACGTCTAGCTACTTTTATTTAGACTCGGGTTGTGTGAGTAGGGAGGTGATTTTTGGGCTAAGGGAGGGAAATGACTTCCCCACCTTATGTTATATCGGGATATGCCTTTAAGTCCAATTTGTGTAAGTGTGCAATATAGACAAGAATGAACACAAAAAATGAGTAAATCACACACGTGTTTGTTCTAACTATATGTAATGCAATGTGTACACCTCGGTATAGATCATAACAATGGAAGAACAAAATGCAGTATATTGGAGTGAAAATTGACATGTTCCTAGATGCAAATGTCTAATCCATTTAAAAATATTCAGTTACCGTATTTTAGTTCTTAAATTATTGTAGTGTATAGGTATAGAAACTAGCAAAAGAATATAGCAATATACAAGAATTTACCCAACCACACAAAAGCAAGTGTGGATATCTGAAAATTTTGACCTGTATACCAAAAACAAAGAAGAAAAGTTAACAAAAACGTGAAATCAGACCTTTCCTACCCCCAGCAATGGTGCCAAATTTGATCGGGGGAAACTTGTGCTCAAAAAATGTCATTTTGAAATCACTAATTAAAGTGTTTGCACTTTGGCTTCCTCGATACTTCTGTTATAGCATAAAGGCTAAACGGTCGAATCTACAGGGATGGGAAGTAATTGAGCTTTACCGATATATTCACGTGTGTGTTAACAGTTCTTTTATGTTTCAAAGAATGAAAAGAAAAGAAAAGAAAGAAGAGAAGGATACGGTGAAAACAAAAAAAATGGGAAACATAGAAAAGAATGTATTTGTGATTTTTGTAATCATTTCTAAAATAAAGTAAAAATGGAAGAAAACTCATGGCCACTAACTACTAATGGCTCGACTAACCATGCTAACCTCTTAGTGTAGTTGCCACACATGTATCTTGGCCATCACTAGTCCTAGATTCAAGAGTTTTTCAAAGCATGGCCCATAAGATAACTTACACATCCAAACTCAACAAATAAGAGCAAGCTACAATTAAACCATCAAATCTAAACTAGAGCAAGCATGAAATAAAGTAATGGTAGCTTGTTAGAGAGTTAGATGTTAGAGTGTTAGAATCCATCATCAAGAGCCATCAATGACTCCTGCAAGAGCAAAGCCAAGTAGAGACTATTAAATTAATGTGAATTATCAAGTAAGGAGCAAATAATTTAGTGGTTAGTAGTTAGTTACCATAAGAGAAAAATTAGCTAAACATATAAAGAGTTAGAGAAGAAGCAAATAGAGATAAAGGAAGAATCTTTCATAGAGTGTCACCCTCCATTATAAGAACTTTCTCTTCTATCTTATGATCACTCTCTTTCCTATTACATGATATACAAAAATAAAAATGCAAAAGAAGAAGAAGAAGAAAACTACCCTAAGGAGAAGAAATCTACCCTAAAAACTCTTCCAAAAACTCCCCTCTCTCTGTTCAGGCCAACCTGGGGGTATTAATAGGCAAAGGGGACACAAGGGAGGCATCACGTGGTTGCGCATCAAATCTTGATGCACGACTCCATAAAGGAGCCGCGAAAACGCGGCCATAGCTACGCGCACAGATCTTCATGGCACGTCATGTCGGTTTGCTCCCCTGTCAGATGTAACCCCTGGTCTCTGGATATGAGCACCAGTTATTGACATAACTATCTTCCAAAGTCTATGGCTATATGTGTATGTTTTAAATCACCAAATAAATGAGATTTTGGGCTTCTTCTTCATTTCTTGCAGTGGACCTAGAAACATACAAGAGAGATGTTATTAACAAAATTTTATATTTAATAAATGTGAAGATATGGTATGGAATATGCATATTTAGAGACTAATCAACCCACTTGTCTCTCCTCGAGGAGTAGGAACATGGACAAGACTTTTCTTCTTCGGGTTATGAGGATAGTGTTGACCACTCTTAGTTTTTCGTTTGGGATGGGGACCACTCTGATTGGTGCTGGCGGGAGATCTCAGCCGATTGAATAGGTGATGTGGATGTCATATTAACAGGCACCTTCATCTACTCTGGACGTAGCTTAAGTATGTCTGATCGATTAGAGCCTGAAGAACACCCTTGAAGATGTAGCAATTCTTGGTAGGGTGTCCTAGCATCCTGTGATATAAATAGTAGCTAGGATCATTAGTCTTCCCCACCTCTTCAGGATGTTTGACCTCCAGCAATTTGAGTTTTTTACCCTTTCGGAGTAACTTAAACAAAGAGACCATGTGCTCATCCCTAAAGGAATATAGTTTATTGGCACATGCTTGGCCAGGAGCCACACTACCTCTGACTGACTGGGTCTTCGAAGGTGATTTGACCTTCGTTGCCAGAATATCTCTTCTCCTTAGTTGAGAAGATGACTCTGGGGCGCACCTTGTTGGTTTGTCAGGTCTTGGCTTGCTGTCGTTTTCTTCAGCTCGGACCCTGGCATTAATTTCTTCCGCATATTCACCTTATAGCACCAACTGCTTTCAAGTGTGGTATTCCGCCACTCCTATTTAAGCGAGGAGGGCACTTTGCAAATTGTGACGATATGTCTCGACCAGTGTATACTGGGTCATGACGCTGGGACAGCGGAGTGCCATGCTCTTAAATCTTTCGATGAAAGTCTTGATGGACTCTCCTTTCTTTTGCTTGGCTGCAAGAAGAGTTGGCATTGAAATGTCTATATTGTCTTTAAAGATGAGCCAGAAACAACTTCTTAAGGTAGGCCAATGTCATGTCGAGCTGGCAGAAAGTTTTATGAGCCATTCAAAGGTGACCCCTTTAAAATTGCCAATAAATAAATGAGCCATAATAGCATCATTCTATACTGCATTCCAAGTTTGGGACTTGAAGTAGTATATGTTTGGTTCAGCAACCCTTTACCGTCGAAAGTATAGAGGGTTGGTTTCTTGAACTTGGGAGGGTAAAGAGCCGTATCCCATTCTATTGGGTAGGGCCGGATCATCCTCACGTCTTGAAGGCCGCCTCAATTTGCTAGTGCTTCGAGATGTTGACTCATCCTCTTGGAATGATTGCTTCTGTTTTCTGAGTTATCCGTCTCTTCAGATAAAGATTTAGGTGGATAGGTGTTGGAATGCTCTTCGTTCTCAGTGTTTGCAGAAGATGAGCTCTCCCATTCCTTCCTTTTGCTCTTAGAATTCTTGGAAGGAGTTTTACCCTTCAGTTTCTTTTTCTCCTTAAGCAGTTGTGACAGATCTGCTTAAGGGCATCAATAGATTCTTGCTGAGCTCAAATCATATCAAGCTATTCCCTTTGGACGCGGGCCTGCTCTTCGAATTGCTTGGCCAATTCCTCAGAAGTTCCCGCCATGTAAGCAAAGGCGGTTGTCTCCAAAATAGAATTCAAAGACTAGGATTCATTGATGACGGAGTGCTCATCATTTACCTCAATTCCCCTGGCCAATAGACTGTAGTCAACTGGGGCAATTGTTCCCGTGCGGGTCCAAGTGTGTCGGTATACCCCTTCAGTTTGACAAGAATATCCTTCATACCTGGAGATCAGTCAACATCTGATTCTTCTGAACTGACAGCCAGTTGCTTCTCTTTGGACTTGTTTGGTGTTGAACTTGGCGCTACCATGTTTGCAGTCACTTCTGAGTACTCGACTCCGGAGAATGATTTTTTTCCGGGATCGTCGTCTCTTGGCTGATTTTGAAGCCGCTGACAACCGTCTAAAAATCGAGGGTCTGTTTATTTAAAATCCAAAATGGCAATCAGAAAGTACTGCTAAGATAAGCCGCTCACAGTGATATTAAGAAGTAATTTGATGAACACTTATTTTCCTTGTCAGGTAGTCCCTTAGGTCCGCTGTGGGGACGTCTGAGGAAGTAGCTTCCACCCCTGGGGGTGAGATCTTTTTGGCTTTCTATGTCATGAAGACATGCCATTCTGAATGTGAGTCTCGCGTTGCTTTTTTTAGACACGAACCTTACGCAGTGTTGAAACGCGAATCCCCAGTGTTGGTTAAGCTTGACTCAAAACGCGAGCCTCACATTTAGAATTAGAAATGCTGGCATTACGTTCTGAGATAGACAGAACGTGGTTCTCATGTTTAGAATTAGAAACGTGAGCGTCGCATTATGAGTCAGGCAGAACGGCGGGTCCGCATTTTGGAGTAGGTAGAACGTGGGTCCCGCATTTGACGCGAACCTTGTGTTGTTAAAGAACGCAGGACTTGCATTCTGGAACTGAAGCACAGTCCTCGCGTTGCTTGAATGAAACGCGGGTATATACCTCGTATTCTGAATCTACAGAACAGATTGACTCCATAGAATTTTCAATCTGTTGTCGATGAACATGACACCTTCATGACATTCAGCATTCCAATTGAGCCACAAGGGTTGTTGAGAACCCTGGATAACCTGGAATTGCAGAGTTTGGAGAGGAGACTGATGGTGGGATTGATCTTCATCATCATTGTGATCGTGTACCGACGCATTACCCCACGGGTCTCCTGAGAGACGTTGATGCGGGCTGCATGGGTTGCACAAGAGGTTTTCAGAATCTCATTAGAAGTGGCATCGCTTGTGCTGTGAGCAGTGGTGACAACCACTTTGGGAGAAATCTCTGAAAAGATTTGAGAGCCAGTCCCAGAAGAGACTTTGCGGTACTGCCGCTTTGCCTTGAGGTTGGCAGAGCCTGAGGAAAGAAATTCATCAAACTTTCCTTGGTTGAATTCAACCACTAGGGATTCTACAGTCTTTCTGAGGAGATAGACATCTGCTTGTGCTATGGTGTTCTTGTCAGTATAGAATGAAGTCCCCAGTGAAGTCGCCATATTTGTTTAGTCAAAAAAATAGCGCGAAGTAAAATGTCTTTGAGTGGATGAAAAATTACAACAGAATGATTCCGATTACAAAAGAGGAAAAAATAACTAGTTCTCCCCTTTGTTTAAGGCTGGGTTCTTCATGTGGCGATAGAGAGTGAATCTTGTCTCCATTGACCGACTGAATGACAAGTTTTTCTTTGGAATTGCTCTAAAAAATCAATCAGGAGGGCACTCTATTTTTAACACACTAAATGTTTAGAGTCCATTGATTTCTCCATCTAAAAAAGCAAGAGGAAAGAAAGATAACTTTAGCTTGAGAATTCTCCGCTCTCAATCTCCAAAAGTTTCTCTTCCTCTTTTTGGCTTCCTCTCCAAAAGTCATCTCCTTCCTTCATCGCTCCTCAGGTTATTTATAAGGAATCAGGGGTATAATTGTCCCCTATAATTTCTCCATAATGGGGATTAACTCCCCCATTACGTGGGGAGTTAATTGACCCAGTAATGGGGATCAGTTATCACAGAAACACGGTTCTCGAGTGGACGCGGACCTCGCGTTGTTTGTTGTAGATGCGGATGTCTCAATTAGAATGCAGAGTTGCTCAGACCCACATTTGCAGTGGGATATAGAGTTACTCAGACCCACATTTGAAGTAAGACACGAGGTTGCTCAGACTCGTGTGAGACGCGGAATTACTCAAACCTGCATTTGAAGTAAGACGTGAGGTTGCTCAGACCCGCATAAGACGCGGAGTTACTCAGACCCGTATCTGAAGTCTGCATTTCCCTTTGGATGTGAGGTCTGCATTTTAGTTGAAACATGACCTTCACGTTGAAGTGAGGTTCGCGTCTGATGACTTGTCTTTAGTGATTTCAGACAGCCTATAGTGGTGGATAAATAAGAATGCCTTGGACTTTCTTGCATGTTGAGGAGTCTGGTATTGAAAGTATAGTACCCTCATATGCGACTTTGTACTTGTCCGTATGATAAAGCTCATGTATATAAGACTCTATATCCCTCTTTATCTCTCTGATGCAAGCAACATCATATCTACAAGGGAGACCAGTTAGGTTCTGAAATCACCTAGAGGGGGGGTGAATAGATGATAGTGCTAATCTAGAAACTAAAAGCGGAAGCTAAACTAATTTGCAACACACTTAATACAACCAACGAGTGTAGCCGAATTCCCCGTGAGGGCTCTGGACTAACTCCTCTTGATTCCCTAGATAAGGGTTGAGATATTATATGAAGCTCTCGTGGTTAAGTATAAGTGTGGCACACACAAACAAACCAAGCATGTAATATAAATAGGCAATGTGAATATATGCAAGGCACAAATGCAAGCAAATAAGATATGGCAATATGAGAATGATGCAATGCACAAATGTAAAGAGAGAGAGTTAGAGAGACAATGGATCAAACGCAAACACAAGGATATGTTCTGAGGTTCGAGCCCCTAGCTCTACGTCCCCGCCTTCACCGAGAAGGATTTCTAATCCACTATCTTGTCCACCGAGGACTCCCACCGAGGGAACCTCCACCGAGGAGGATTTGTACAACCGGGAGTACCGAACTCCTCTCTCAACCAATACAACTCCACCAAGGCAAACTCAAACACCACCTCAACAAGAGGGTAGGCCCGTAGCCAAACAACACAATCACCTCTACCGAAGAGGGATACAAGCACCAACTCCACCTCTCACTAGAGGGAGCAAACCACAATCTCAACCTCTACCAAGAGGGAGCAAACCACCACTCCAATCAACCTCTACCAAAGAGGGATACAACAAATACAAGGAGGGTACAACACTTGGTGGTATCTTTCAACCACAAACAATCTCTTTTCCCACAAACAAATGATCCTAATAGAATAGGATAGAAGGTAGCTCAAGTGTGAAAAAACTAGAGTTTGGAAAACAAAAACTCAAGAAAAATACTTGGGAAAACTCTTTGTAAAAGATAGAAATGAAGAACCAAAACATCTCCAATTTTCTATTTTCTTTGATTTTTTCCAAAAAACTCTAAAACAAATAAAGATTGATCTTTTGAAGCTCTAAACACTTTTGAAAACTTGTTTTAACACCAGAGAATATAGAATTTTTCTTGTCAAAAGTCTTGTCAAAATCCCCAAGAAATGGGGTTTATATAGCCTCCTCCAAAATATAGCCGTTGGCTGATTTGTCCGCTAGCGCGGCTATCGGTCGACCGGCCGGTCAACCGCCAACATGTTGGCCCAGAGGCCTTCCCACTCTAATTTTGATGATGATTAACTCATGTAGTTATGTTTACTAATAATCTTGTGTTTTTAGTCTCAGATCATTAAACAAGATATTAGTTGGTGATTGCTTCAAAAAGAGGAGTTTGGAAGCCTTCACTTGGTGATTCCCAAGCCCGAGCGTCAAGATCATACATAGCCATGCTCGTTGGATCACGGTGTTTGGACCAAGTCGACTTGAAGATGAAGATCGTCAAGAAGGCTTAGGTATCATAGAGTTTAGTCTGTTTTAGATCCATTTGTAAAGCTTAGAATAGTTGATATGCTCAAGTGCACAACACTCACGTTTTATGTTTTGGATTTGATTTTCATGAATAGATTGATCAAAATAAGTTTACTTTATTTTTATGTATATTAGATGTGCTCTATATACATACATGCTTACATGACTTATACAAACTTATTTTGACTATCCTATTCATGTATTGAAAAATCCAATTTTGATAAAATACAAGTTTTGGTTTTTGGTAAAAATGATAAAACACAAAAATGGTTTCATATGCTTGATATTTGAGTTAAAATGTTTATCACAAGTTTATATATCAATGCAAAATGATAAAACTATTTTTGGGTATTTTTTACAAGAGATAAAAGATTTTTAGAAATATTTTTAACATGTGTTTCTGACCCAGAATGTGGCTGACAGGCCAGGTCGGCCGACCGTACGGGTCGACCGCACTAAAGGCCGGTCGACCCTTACGGTCGACCGACGTGCACAGGCTTGTGCACGTTTGGCAGACACAGGGACGGTCGGCCGACGGCCGACCGTACCAGAGAGCTCTGCTCTCTGTATCTTGGCGGTCAGCCGGGCGGTCGATCGGGATTGCCCAACGTCATATTTCTGACCGTTGGCGGTCGGCCGGGCCGGCCGACCGCTAGCCTGTCAGGCTACCAGATCAGCCTAACGGCTAGTTTCTGTTTTGGCCTATATAAACCCCAATTTTTGGGATTTTGGCCAAGGTTTTTACAAGAAAAAATTGTTGTTTCCCTAGTGTTAAAACAAGTTTTCACAAGTGTTTTTGAGCTTTAAACTTCCAATCTTATTTGTTTTTAGGTTTTTGGAAAAATCAAAGAAAAGAGTATTTTTGGAGATTTGTCTTGGCTTTCATTTTCTATCTTTTACAAGAGTTTTTCCCAAGTAATTTTCTTTGAGTTTTTTGTTTTCCAAACACCTAGTTTTTCACACTTGAGCTTATCTTCTATCCTATTCTATTAGGATCTTTTGTTTGTGGGAAAAGAGAGTTTGTGGTTGAAAGAAATCACTTGTTGTAAAACCCTTGCTTTGTTTGGGTTGCTCCCTCTTTGGTAGAGGTTGAGATTGTGGTTTACTCCCTCTAGTGAGAGGTGGAGTTGGTTGTTGTTTGGCTACGGTCCTACCCCTCGGTTGTGAGGCGATGCTTGAGAGAGGAGTTCGGTACTCCCTTGTTGTAACAAATCCTCCTCGGTGGAGGTTCCCTCGGTGGGAGATAGTGGATTGGAAATCCTTCACGGTGGTGAAGGCGGGGATGTAGAGCTAGGGGCTCGAACCTCGAAACATATCTTGTTGTTAGCGTTTGATCCATTGTCTCTCTCTAACCCTCTCTCTCTTTTAATTGTGCAAAGCATCATTCTTATCATCATATCATATTTGCTTGTGTTGTGCCTTGCATATTCATATTGCCTATTCATCTTATATGCTTGGTTGTTTGTGTGTGCCTCATTTGTACTTAACCACAAGAGCTTCATATAGCACCTCAACCCATATCTAGGGAATCAAGAGGAGTTAGTCCAGAGCCCTTCATGGGGAATTCGGCTACACTTGTGTGTTGTACTAAGTGTGTTGCAATTTGTTCTAAGCTTCCGCATTTAGCGCATTTAGTTTTCTAGATTAGCACTTACACCTATTCACCCCCCCTCTAGGTGTTTTCAATTGGTATCAGAGCCTACGCTCCTGATACTTAGGCTTAACATCCTAGGAGTAAGATCCTTGTTTGCTAATCTATCGTTTGCATTTGCTTGTTTGCACACATATAGTTTGGACCCATGGACTTCATGACCCCACCTTTGTTTGACCCTTCCAACATCATTGTTTGGAAGATTAGGATGTCCGTTTATTTATAAACCCTAGGACATAAGGTTTACCTTACCATTACCAAGGAATCCTACATTGTGATAGCACATATAGGGGCCAATGCACAAGCCCTTGAGGCCATTAGAAGCACGCTTTCAAAAGAATATCTTATGCATGTTTTTAATCTTGATTCCGCCTTTGCAGTGTGGAACAAGTTGGCAACCACCACCTCCGAGCTTCAAATGCCAATCCAACAAGAGGAGGAATCTAGTGGAGAATCCAAGCCACAACAATGCCATATAATCCAAGGGAATGACTCCCTTGAGGTACAATCGGAAACTCAACTAGATAGTTTTGATTCTAGTTCTTCTTGTGATGATTATGATGCCCATGCTTTGAATGAAGAACTCTCATTGTTTGTGAAAAATTAATTAAAAATATAAAATTTTAAAAAAGAAAAGTCTAAGCCTTAACAATGATAATAAATTTATTTTCTAGACTAATATGGTTTTGCAAGAGAAGGTGGAGATTTCTAATGAAAGGGATTCATTGAAATCTCAACTTGATCTTGCACTAAAAGAAAATAACTCTTTAAAATCTAAAAATGATTGTGGAACACTTTTGAAAAAAAACGAAGTTTGTCTTCAAAAGTTGATTTTGTTTCAAAAGAGAATGTTGCTTTGAAAAATAAAATAATCTCTATTTCAAATGATTTAGATGTTTGTTTAAAGAAAAATATTGTTTTTACAAAATAAGATTGATGCACATGTTTGCCATGCTAGGGTAGTATCACACACTTCACCTATTGCATGTGCCACATCTTCTTTAATTAACAATGATATTTACATGTTTAAGAAGAATATGATTTGTTTGGGCTCCACTTTGAGCCAATGTGTTGTTGGGCATACACGATTGAATCTTTGTTTCGAAAACAAGTTCCATCTATTCATGCACACCCGCCACGGCATACACATGCTCCTCACGGACACACCCATCCACATGTAAGCTCATGTGTACACTTGTACACATTGTGGACGTAAGGGCCACCTTGCTAAATTTTGCTTTGATAGATTACATGATGTAAATTTAGCAAATAAGTTTGTTTGGGTAGGGAAGGTACTAACCCCCCCCCATGGACCCAATAAGATATGGATACCAAAGACCACCCCTCTTGTTTATGATGTAGGTGTGGGCTCTCACATGACGTGAGAGTAGCGGTACCTTGGAGTGGATGCGTTCCGTGCTTAAAGATTATCATTTGGATGCATCACTTTCAAGGAAGGTTTGGTGGAGATGACCACCATGTTTTGGAAGACAAGGAAAGTTACCTTCTAGGTTTGGTAACGATTCCTAACTCCTATTTATTGTTTACATGCTTTCCATTCTATTCATTATAGCATGTTTCATTGTTTATTGATCATTATGAAAATGCCATGATTATTAGACTCTTGACATACATGTATAGCCTTTTAGAGACACCCATGTTTAATATGGACTATTATTTTGTGTTCTCACCTTTGTTTAGCTATCATGTTTATCATAGGTTTAATAACATGTGAATTTGCATAATAATCATGTTTTTGTTTATCATGATGAATTTTGTTTTGTTTAATGCTTCATGCTTTGATTACTAGTTTATATGTTAGTTTTCATTAAGACTAGATTTATACTTGTGCATATAGTGGGCCACAAATAAATCTATATATTTTGAGCTTGAATGCTTATTTGAACCCATTAGATGTGCTAGTATAGTCTAGTTTTGATGATCCATGCATTTTAAACTTGTATTCTCATTCTTGAATTTGTTTTATGTTTATATGTTTAACTTCATGTATATGTCCATTTTATCCAAATTATTGTTATACATATACATCCTTTGAGCCACGTGCCTTCATGCATATATCTTTGTGGACTCGTTGTGTTTGGATATGTATGTATACTTTAGTTTGTATAGGACATACATATACCTTGAAGATTAAATAAGTTTTGATGATTTTCTTATTTCAAGGAATATTGAGCTTATTGTCCATCATTCATGATTGTGATCTTCACATCTTATTTGTACACTCACATTTATTGTTTACTCATGTTTTATTTTCATGAGTCATTTTTATGCTTAATTGACTTGAGTGTTGATTATCATGTGGATTTCATGTTTCATGAAAAATAATTTTGTTTTATTCCTTGCTTGAAGGATTTCGTACTAGTTTACAATTTTTCAATAACTAGTTACGGTATTCTTCGTTATGGTAGAGTTTTTCAAACATTCTTTATTTTTCAAACCTATTTTTGAAAACCCCTACCTTCAACGGGCAGACGGATAGGTGATCATGCTCATGTATGCCTTATATTGAAAATCATTTTAAACTTGAACATGATTGGGTGGTAGTTATATGATGTATACACTTGATCATTATTGTTGTTTCAATTTTATCATTGGATTCTTTCAATTGGTATCAATTTTGACCTTTCTTGTATACTCATATATTTTGCATGTATGTATGCTTTTCATTTCCAATGGTATCAATTTCGATTGGTATTAAAATTTTTCATACATATATATGTTTATTTGTGCTTATTATATCCCTATATATTTGAGCACAAAATTTTGTTTATGCTAAAGCTGGAGTTTTAACTTTGTTTCAATTGATTCAATTTTCAATTGGTTTCTTAAACAAGCTTATGCATGAGTTTTGTTGGTATTTCATAAAGGGGGAGAAAATTCGATTTTCATATTTCAATTGGTATTTTGTTCCCTTACTTTATGATAGAAAATAGTCATTTCATTTGATATCATATACTTAAAAAGAAAAATACTCTCTTTTGATATCAAGATGTTTATTTGAATGTTTTAAAATTAGTATCTCAAAATTTTGTTTAAAAGATAAATACAAAAGTTTTGATTTGTATTGCCTATATGCAAGGAGAGCTTAACATCTCTTCTACATATAGATTCATGTTGAGTGTATCTTGTAATGAGGAGCTTGACATCTCATTTTTATGTGATACACGTGTGTAGGGGGAGCTTCACATCTCCTCTTATGCATTACATAGTGTACGTTATGTGAATTAGGGCTTGTCATCCCTCCTTCATGTAATGTATCTATGTAGGAAGCTTCACATCTTCCTCTTCATGAATGTATATAACATATACCATTTATTTATTGATCTATGTTTACTTTCAATTGGTATCAAGATGCTACTTTGTCATATTTTCTATTGGTACCTTAATTGATTGTCACCCCTATTTGGTTTTTGTTTTTGTTTTAGACAAAAAGGGGGAGAACATTTTTTATTTAACCCTTTATTGATGATTGATTCTTTGTATTAAAAGGGTGAGAAGATTTTGTTTTGTTTTGATTGTTTACCCCTTTGTTGATGATTGACAAAAAGGGGGAGAAAGATTTTGGTTTATAGATGCATATTTATGTTTTGCATATATTAAGTTTAATTTAGTTTAATTTTAATTGGTATCTAGATCATGTTTTGTTTTTGAACATTTCATTGATATCTAGAACCTTTTTATTATTTATGCATTTATATGCATTCATGTTTAAGTGCCTTCATTGCATATTTATGTTTTATTTGTTTATGCATGAGTTAAGGGGGAGCTTCTTTGAAGCTTAACTTTAATCCATGCATATATAACTCCATGAGTTTTGTCATCATCAAAAGGGGGAGATTGTTGGCCCAGAGGCCTTCCACTCTAGTTTTGATGATGATTAACTCATGTAGTTATGTTTACTAATAATCTGTGTTTTTAGTCTCAGATCATTAAACAAGATATTAGTTGGTGATTTCTTCAAAAAGAGGAGTTTGGAAGCCTTCACTTGGTGATTCCCGAGCCCGAGCGTCAAGATCATACATAGCCATGCTCGTTGGATCACGGTTTTTGAACCAAGTCGACTTGAAGATGAAGATCGTCAAGAAGACTTAGGTATCATAGAGTTTAGTCTGTTTTAGATCCATTTCTAAAGCTTAGAATAGTTGATATGCTCAAGTGCACAACACTCACGTTTTATATTTTGGATTTGGTTTTTATGAATAGATTGATCAAAACAAGTTTACTTTATTTTATGTATATTAGATGTGCTCTATATACATACATGCTTACATGACTTATACAAACTTATTTTGACTATCCTATTCATGTATTGAAAAATCCAAGTTTGATAAAATACAAGTTTTGG